>CAHIKZ030003474.1:747500-760000 GCA_903632075.3 Acanthosepion pharaonis | reverse complement strand
ATATATATATATATATATATATATATATTTGTTTGTGTGTGTGTGTGTGTGTATATAGATAATATTAGTGGTAAATATACATACATATGCAAAATATATAAATATATATACATAGGTGCATACACATACATGAATATTTTTTGAATAAAAATTCCAAGAGGATAGAATCCAGGTAGAACTCAATGTCCAGGACAGATTTAGGATATAATAAAAGGCTTAAACTCTAATATTCCATAACATTAGTGTTTAAGCCTTTTTATTATATATATATATATATATATATATATATAACACTATATAAACTTGTACATACATTGTATATTGCACATGCATATTTTTACGCATATATATATATAAAAGTGTCTTTTTTATTACTAAACACTTTATTTTTAGGGGGTAAACGTATTTGAGTTGCTAGCGATAATCTTTTTTTATTTTTTATTTTCATAAACAGTGAAATTAATAACAGCTATTCTGGATTAAGAATTTCAATGAAAGAGGAAAATTTCGTCTTCGACAGAACAACCTTTCCTATCATGGAACTCATTTCTATAGCCGAAACGTGCCTTTACCACTTCAGCCACGGAGGTCATGTTCCTAGAGCACCGTTTGAATTACCTATTTAAGGAATGCGCATTTCTCGTCCGGACTTCAACGAATCTAGATCTGCTCGTAGCCGGGACGTAAACAAGAGTAATTTTTGGAGATTTATTTTTTAGCCGACAGTATTTCTTTATTATTATTTTTAGTGCGTACACAATAAATGTTCAATTAAATGTACACATTAAATAACGTTTATAATAATAGGAACTACAAAAACGTGTATATATAAATAAAATAATATATATATATATATATATATATATATATATATACATATATATTTATATTAGTTGTATTTATCTACTACCACCTTTACGCAAGTTTCAGATGAGCCAATATTGGATATGGTAACACAATCACCAGGCGATCCGGACGGACAAACTGATTGCCTGATGATTGTGTGGGTATATCCAATATTGGCGTATATGAAACTTTTTGGTTGCAATGAAGGTGGTAGGTAAACCCATTAATATATATATATATATATATATATATATATATATATATATATATATATATATGTGTGTGTGAAAGTATGGGTATATATATATATATATATATATATATGTATATTAACACCAATACGCGCAATCTAGATAAATCCCAAATTTTAAAAAATTAATCAGTTTGTCTGACGATCGCAAAAGCATGAAACCCAGGGTCACAAACTCACATCAATCCAATATATATATATATATATATATATATATATATATATATATATATATTTGCTCTGTTCGTGGTTTTCATTGTTCATCGAGCACTGTAGTGCATCGGTAAGCCTTGCCATATATATATATATATATATATATATATATATATATATATATATATACATATATATATATATATATATATATATATATATATATATATATATATATATTGACCACTAAAACTATCTATCTATCTATCTATCTATCTATCTATCTATCTATCTATTTAAACACACACACACGGATATTTGAGTAATATCTCATTTGTTTCCGAATCTGCTAGAGTAGCTACCTAATCCCTATCGCAGGAGTCTGATCAGGCACATTTGTGTCTTTTCAAGTTTACATTCCGAGGATAATTGAACCTATAAAGAATATAGTAACAATTATGAGATACAGGCAGAATTTTAAAAAAAAATACTACGTCCGTCCCATAATTGTTGCTAGATTTTATGTATGAGATCTCTATAGACATGTATCAACCATTATGGGACAGAGACGAAACTGAAATGATAGAACGCCTGTTTCATAATCGTTGACACATTTATTGAATGTTTTCAACAATTTCAATGTAGCTGTAAAAATATTGCATTTAAAAATTTGCTTATAAAAATACCGAATTCTGTGAATCAGAAATTAAATATAATAGGAATATTTATGTTCTTGGCAAAGGAACACTATATTAAAGATATTATTTGACAATAATTTCCATTCTTGATTTTTTATTTTATTTAAAGCTTTTCAGCCCAAGCAAGGCGGGAGTAACACTAGCATGCAAGGGGTTACAGAGAATAGGAGCAAGAGTAAAGAGGCTTGATAGAGGAAAGGATGAAGAGAAGGACGGGGAATAGATCAAAGCATCTGGAGATGTCGATTGACATTGCATTTGAATAGTTGGAGACTATAGCTATGAGGGAAGCAAGTAAGAGGAAGGGAGTTCCACAGACAGAAAGTACGAGATAAGAAGCTATTGGAGTAGAAGAAACGGCTACATTTAACTGTTTCGACAGTGAAAGGATGGGACCGAGATGCCAATCTAGTAACACGTTTAAATTCATGCAGTTTGGGGACCAGCGAAAATAGCTTGTCGGAGCAGTTACCGTGAAAATACTTGTAGAAAAGACAGTGGGAAGATTATATTTTACTGAAGACCAAACAAACTATATCGAGTTATAAATTAATATTATGAAACTATCAAGTTTTGAATTATCTATCTAGCTATAAAATAATGATAAAAATTTTGGTGAATGAATTTTTTGATTTAAAGCGAAATTAATGCAGATGGAATTCGTTAGACAATTATTTTCTGTAGACTTCTTTTCGGCAAATATAACGAACCTAATTTCCGACACAATGCCCCAAAAGGTTTACTCGTATAACCGGATATAAAGATGTGGTCTTTCTGAAATCAATATTTAACATTTATTACTTTAGACGACCAGTATTTCTTGAATCTCCTTTGCTGATAGGAAGCAGATGCTTTTCCTTCAAGCTATCAAATATAATACATAAATGATATACGCATTATGTCGAGAGAGACTTCTTTAAAATTTGGCCTCTCCAACTGAGAGATGACCAGAATGTCCTGAATCAACACCATCGAGACAAGAGATAGCAGCATTCTGCCAATATGTCCTACATGACCACTTTTACTTCTACGTACCGTGTCCTCTCAGAACGTGGACGATCATAGCTCTCCACAACTTCCTATCCTTTAGCAACTTTTTCACTTTGCCCGCTCCCTTGTTCGTCCATCCATTCACACAAACATGACAGCTAGATAACCCGATGCCTTCTCTTGTACTTCTTGCACTCGATATTCCCCTGTGCGTGTCAAATTCTCCAAGCCCTTCTTCCTCATATGTCTAATAAATTTCAGCTGTCGTTTCCAGATTCTAATTATAACTGTTTTTATTTTGCTTCCATTTCTCTATGAATTCTTCCTTGTTTACGAGTTCAACGCCCCCACCCCCTCATAAATCCGGAGGCCCATTGAAATAACGAAATATGCCTTTCAGCATTTAAACAAAGTATTAAGAAACAAGAAAATTTCGCCGGAAAGAAAGAGACGAGTTCTGAACTGCTATATAATATAAATCCTCTTATATGGCAGCGAGTGCTGGGCAATATCTTCACAGAGGAGACCTACAGAAAAAGAGATATGGTTCTACAGAAGGATGATGAGAATATCACCGAGAGAACATCTGAGCAACAAGTAAGTTCGAAAGGAACTAGAAACATAAAGGTCACATGCACTTAGAAAGAAACAGTTGAAATTTCTGGGACACATAATGAGGAAAGCGGGCTTGGAGAATTTGATACTTACAGGATATATTGATGGCAAGATGGACAGAGGGAAACATCGAGTAACCTCCCTGACATGTTTGTGTAAATGGTTGACAAGACGGACTGAGAGGGATAGTAAGGAGACAAGTATTACTTGGAAGTTGTGGAGAGCTATGATCGCCCACGCACTGAAGTAACAGCGCACATAAAAGAAAAAAATATCTGCGAGACAAATTCATTAAATTTTGTCTGGAATAAGGCGACTGTTGTGGGACTTTGTCCGATGAATTTATAATTCATAATATTGCGGAAATTTATGTCTATATCTCTGAGATGAGGTATCGTAATTATTTGCACCATTTACATTGTTTGATCTGTCGTCCCCATCTTCATTGTCATATTCACGACGTTGTACGCTCCGGACTTCTTCAGATGATTGGAATTTCGAACTGAACCCTTTATTTCGCCCTCTAGTTCCACGTGTCATGCCTCTTTCGGATGTCTCAGTATCAGTTATCTCCCTTTAACTCAACTCACCAAGTTGTTGTTCACCTCTGCTGTAGCCAGGTATTGAACTCACAACTATATGGGTCAACGCTTTTATCCACTGCGTCATGTGTTCTTGAGGACATCAGTGTATGAATTTTTTAAACTAATGTCTCCTTAATCATTTTTACCAGAGCTCATATTACAATTTTTGTTATTATTGTTTTTTTCGTTAGCACTCCGTGCTACTGGTTCCCATATTGTATTCATTTCTATGCTTGACCGGTTTAGGAGATTTTTGTGTTGGTTCCTTGAGTTTCTGTATTTTTCAGTGATGTTCTCTGTCTATGTAAATAGCGTAAATAATTGGTGATATCATGTGACAAAGTGGAAAAAGACGAAATTTGTCATGTTGGTAGGACTGCATATATACACGACAGATGGTTGCTGGGATTATTTTTTAATATGGCCGATTTCATTTAAAGTGCTTTTCTTTTTCTTTCCATTACTTTTCTTATTAGATAATCCCACACTGTGATAATAGAAGACCTGCCAAGAATGGTGAAATGTTGTAAGAGCCAGGGTGATAATTTACTGTAGACTACCTTAAAATCAAGGCACTCTTTAGACATTTACACTGTAGTGGATTGGTTTCTCCTTTACTCAAAGTAGCCTTTATTTTTGTCCAAATTGTCGTCAGTCTAATTACAGTGGGCAACCAATGCATTTGATATATTGTTTTATGAAATCTTTATTTTGCGTTCATATAGTCTTTTATTTAGATTTCTTTAAATGAATCTCAATGAAAAAAAATTCTAAAATTCCCAACATCCCTTGTCCGTGTCCATGTGTACTCATACGAAAATAACAAATTTAGTCTGGTGAAGACCTGAAGGATCAAATGCATCACAAGTAAACTTTTTCCACTTTCTCACACATCTAAATATATACATAATCATATGTTAAGACATTTTTTATGTTTATACGTTCTTTTTATAGATACAAATATTTAAGTAAATGCTCTGTTTATAATAAATAGTATTAACAAACATTTACCGGCCCGAATGTCCGAGAAATTTTCATAGAAAATATGCGTCCTCCGACAGGAATCGAACCTGTATCCTATACAGAACCGTCAAATAGCCGGACGTGCTTTTACCGATTGAGCCACACAGGATCGTTCCAGTTATAAAGGTCGATTTTACTGTTTTTAAACCACAATTCTCCATGATTTTCTCTCATACATTCATATCTGCTCGATGCGTATCCAAATGTAAACAAATGACGTCAATGCTCTGTTTATAACAAATAGTATTAACGACATTTTACCGGCATGAATGTCCGAGAAATTTTCATAGAAAATATGCGTCCTCCGACAGGAATCGAACCTGTATCCTATATATATATATATATATATATATATATATATATATATATATATATATATATATATATATATAATATATGAAAATTTCTCGGACATTCAGGCCGGTAAATGTCGTTAATACTGTTTATTATTAACAGAGAAATACTTAAATGTTTTTATCTATAAAACGAACGTATAAACATAAAAAAATGTTCAATATTTACATTATTCGGACTATTGTCCTCATCTTTGTCGCCATATTTATTACAGTGTTTCGGCCGTTGTACGCTACGGCCTTCTTCAGGTGGCTGGAATGTCGAACTTAACCCTTTATTTCGCTCACGTGGAACTAGAACAATCTACCCCAGTGAGCGAAATAAAGGGTTAAGTTCAACATTTCAGTCACAAAAGATTATAATGAACACCAATAAAAGATTATATGAACACAAAAGGGATATTTTACACAATACGTCAAATTCACTGGTTGTCCACCTTAACGAGACTGACCACTATTTTGACATAAAAATGCTACTCTGATACGAGGAAAACTAATTTACTACGACGTAAATGTCTAGAGAGTACCTTTTTTCTAACAAAACTTTCCTGTTTCTTAATACTTTGCTTAGCTTTAGAAAGGGTTGTTTTATATGTTTGTTATTCCGTATGATTTTCACACAAACTTTATTGTTGTTGATGATTGAAAGCAAACTCACACGCAAACAGGTGACGAGCCCTTTTCAGAGAATTTTAGTAGCGTCACCATCTAGAATCCCAAAACCTAGTTCCAATATTTGCGATGGTCGAGGCGGATAACATTGTGAGTTTTATAAAACGACGTAACAGTCCTGTACACTTTTTGTTATGGGACCTTACCCATAATAACATAATGGACTATTCCACACGTAATAAATACTGCGCATTAAGAGAAAGCAGGGAGTTCAGTCTGAAGTCGGACGTCCGGTTGACCGGCTGATCGGTTGAACTCTCTGCCTTCGAGCGGGGAGGAACCCGAACGAGGCTACGCCGAAGGGCGGAGACACTTTCGGGGAGGTAAACCGACCCTGAACCCGTTTATACGGGTTCAAAGGCCATATTTTTGGAGATCCCACGGGCTCGAAGATCTCACGTTAAACCGGCCTTGTGCCACATGATGCCCTCGTGGTGGGGTGGGGGGTGACTAAATGCCGTTCAGTCTGAAGTCTGGAGTGAGGTCCGTCAGAAGTATGTCAGGAGTCTGTCATTCAGTCAGAGCGATTCAGAGCGAGTCAGAGCGAGTCAGAGCGAGTCGAGTCAGAGGCAGTCCGAAACAGAGTCGCGTTCAGACAATTACTGCAAGACATTGGAAGAGTGATACTGGTCGAGACTACATTGTTCTCTCTACTAAACCTGATTGTTAATATTAACACTTCTACTTCTCTGTATATATTCCTGTTTGTAATATATCTGTGTTATTCCATACCTGTGTGCGAGTTCTTCTTTATTGGTTCTACCTTGGACTATCACCGTGGTACAAGGAACCGGACCATAACACTTTTCTTTGTTTCTAACGAAATTTTCCAGTTTCTGAATACTTACAATTTCGAAGGCATCTTTTGCTATTCTAATACACCTTCGGATTTCAATCTTTCACTTTCCGTCCTCTGTTAAAACATTTCGCAGATACTTAACATGTTGTGTTGTTCCTTTTAACAGAAATGTATATTCATTGTTTTCTCTTGATTTTGCTTAATAATGAAAAAATAAACAAGTTCTTGACACAACGTAACGCCCTCTCTTGGCTTGGCGTTGAACTGATTAATACATCCAGTGGCTATGAACTGATTTGTTTCGCTTGTAATACAGTACGTTACTTTCCTAAATTACAGAAAAAGGTTAAAGTGACACCCGGCTTTGTTTTATTTTTCTCTACCGTCTTAAAGAAAAAAAAAAATACTGAAAGATTGATTAATGTACTGAATTTGTTCAAACAAGTCTGAAACTTTTGTTCGGCCTTCTTTTCACCGTCTCAATCACGTCAGTTATATTTTAAATATATTTTTCGACTGTCACAAATAAGGAAAGTTCTGCTACATGTTTGTCCGCCTAAATTTCAACGGGTTTGGTATAAGACTCCTTCCTCGGAGGAGACGTGTATATACGTTTTTACTGGAAATCTCTTAAGAAACATTGACGAATAAACACGTCCAAGACATAACGTTAAAAAAATCAGCTACAGATGTGTTCATACGCCGATATTGATTCTTTTTATGACCTTCTGAGTTTAAACGAATCTAATTGTTAACTCTGGTCTGGTAGGGGTGTTAGCCACTGCTCGTGTACTTACAAAGTGCCTCTGTTTCTCATTTACTATATTGAATCAAATAAAAAAAAATCCATTTGAAATGAAAGGTTTTTTTTTGCAAAATAATTGGCGGGTAAGTACATCTACCGGCCTGAATATGTTTATTCAGTAAGAAAATAAAAGAACCGATTTTCACCTTTTCTTTTCTTTTATAAGTTTATACGACGCCTGTCTGAAAGGTAACGGGATTGTGTGTACTGTGTGAGCTAAAGGCGAAAGAGGGATAAGTAGATTGTGTTATCATCTAACATCATATTTTGGGAGTGTACAACTGTAATCTTTGCGTTTATTTCGCTCAGTACGCGAGAAGATACGACGGTTGTGGCAGGAGAAATCGTGGCCACTTCACCAACACAATGCACCTGCTTACAACGTCCTTTGCAGGCCGAGTAGACCATCGCCGTACTGGAATAATCACCACTTTCCACAAATTTAAGGGGATTATCAAGGAGACTAGTTTTGAAGGCGTCGAGGCCATCAAGTTAGCTGTAACGACGGAGATGAAGGACATCCAAGAAGAATCTTTCCAGCAGTACATAGAAGCGTGGCAGAGAAAGTTGGAAAATGCTTTAGACCCGAGGGGAAATTAGTTTGAAGGGGAAACCAGGTAGTTTGTTGTTTGGAATTAAAATAAATTGTTTGTGACACCAGTCATGTGTGCGTGCGTGCGTGCGTGTGTGTGTGTGCGTGTGTGTCACTGAACATATATGACTGAACATCGCAGATTGCAGTGTTGGCTGGTTCGGTGACGTTCTGCGACAACCGGACGACCACCCCCAACAGAGTCATTTACCATTATTTCAATCCTTCCTGAGCTTCCGATCCTTAGCTATGATTAATTAATGCTGAACATGTCATTTTCATTTATGATCGATTACATCATGATTCTACTGATAAGCTTGAAGAGTAATTATAAATACTTATTATTCAAAGTAGAGTCCAACAGTGTTATAAAAACTTCAGAGAATTCCAGTAAGATATATTTAATCATTTCTGATATACATCGGTGTGTGTATGTGTATAAATATATATATACGTATAAATACATACATACATAAATGGATTTTTTTATTTGATTCATATATAAATATATATATATATATATATATATATATATATATATATATTCAAATGTGTGTGTTCCAGTAAGTATAATCATTTCTGATATACATCCCAGTGTGTGTGTGTATAAATATATATATACGTATAAATATATATATATATATGTGTATATATATATATATGTGTATATATATATATATGTGCATATATATATGTGTATGTATATATATATATGTATATATATATATATGTATGTGCATATATATATATATATATATATATATATGTATATATATATATGTGCATATATATATGTTTGTGTATATATATATGTGTATATATATATATATATATATACGCATATATATATATATGTGTATATATATATATATATATATATATATATATATATATATATATATATATATATATATATATATATATATATATATAATGGACAGTCCAACAATTATTTTAAGACCTTTTCATATGTTTATACGTTCTTTTATAGATAAAATTGTTTTATGAAATCTTCCTTTTGTGTCCATATAGTCTTTTATTTAGATTTCTTTCAATGAATCTCAATGAAAAAATTCTAAAATTCCCAACATCCCATTGTCCGTGTGCATGTGTACTCGTACCAAAATAACAAATTTAGTCTGGTGAAGACCTGAAGGATCAAATGCATCACAAGCAAAATTTTTCTATTTTGTCATACATCGAAATATATACATAATCATATGTTAAGACATTTTTTATGTTCATACATTCTTTTTATAGATACAAATATTTTAGTAAATGCTCTGTTTATAATAAATAGTATTAACGACTTTTACCGGTCTGAATGTCCGGGAAATTTTCATAGAAAATATGCGTCTTCCGACAGGAATCGAACCTGTATCCTATACAGAACCGTCAAATAGCCTGACGTGCTTTTAAAGATTGAGCCACAGAGGAGCGTTCCAGTTATAAAGGTTAATTTTACTGTTTTTAAACCACAATTCTCCATGATTTTCTCTCATACATTCATATCTGCTCGATGCGTATCCAAATGTAAACAAATGACGTCACACATTGTGAAATCGACAAAGTCCGACAATTATTTAAGACATTTTTATGTTTATACATTCTTTTTTATAGATACAAATATTTAAGTAAATGTTCTGTTTATAATAAACACTATTAACAACATTTACCATTTACTGAATGTTGTTAATACTGTTTATTGTGCGATTTCTTATATTATATGTAATCACATACATTTTTTCACGACTGTAATCCAACGGAATGTCATATTTTTTTCTTCTGTGTTCGCGAAATATCGGTGTCCACGCCCCCTGAACCGGAAGTTTGAAAGATTGTTCTCAAATTTGCTTCTGAATATTCAACTACTTTGAAATGCCGGCCTGATCGAATCAAATGGAAATCTGTAGTTACTAAATGTGATCTAGATGCAGGACATGGAAGAACCTTTCATCTTTTTGATTTAATTTTGTTTTTGGCTGTCTATCACGGAGGGTGTCCCCTTTGCGTTGTCATACTGGAAAATAACACTTTCTTCTTTTTATCAAAAAAGATTTTTGGACGTAATTGCTAGCAACAGTATGCTTGCTGTGGTTGTCTTTCCCTGTTCTCGAAACGCGAAGTAGACGGCACTGTAATGACAAAAGTACGTAGCTGTAGGCTTTAAGAAAGCTTTATTCAACTGAGAATACAAGGTTCGCGTATAGTGTCCTTTTATAGTCCCAATAAACAGAAGTAGCTCTCTCAAAGAGAAGAGTAACAAAACAAGAGGAGACCATTCTTGATTATTCATGACACTAACTTAATACTTATATAGAGACTGCAATATAAACAAAGTATATTTACATATGTCAGAACAAAGTAAATGCTTATAGATTTAAATATAAATGACCAATATTTATCTATTCCCGGACAAAGTAAATACTTCTAGACTCAAATATGAACGACCAGCATTTTGCCTATTTCTGAACCAAGTAAATATTTATCAAATATATAAACAACTAATATTTACCTATCCGGGGAACTAAGTACAATGACAAAAGTAAGCAGGTGTAGGCTTTAAGAAAGCTTTATTCAACTGAGAATACAAGGTTCGCGTATAGTGTCCTTTTATAGTCCCAGTAAACAGAAACAGCTCTCTCAGAGAGGAGAGTAACAAAACAAGGGGAGATCACTCTTGATTATTTATAACAGATGCATTCAATATTCCAAAAGACACAAAAAACGTATTCTGTGGTTAAAGTCCTAGTTTTTGTGCTGCCATTGATTTCTCATTTTGTGATATCCACTATCTTTTTTGTTGACATGCAAAACCTATTTTTCATCAGCTGTCACTATGCGATGCAGAAATGTAAGGTTAGCGTACCTTGTTAACAGATTGATGCAGATGTTGAAACTTCGGTACACAAGCGAAAGCTGCTGAGAAACACAAATTCTCACTTTACAAGTTTTCTCAATTAAAACTTTCAAATGTATCATAAATGACACACAGTCGGGCGATAAATGAATTTCATCCGCAGCCTTCTGCCATTCAACTCTGGCTATATTTTGGTCGGCTGACTCATAACTGATAGCGAAATACGTAATTACTTTCCGAATACGCTAATATCTATCTATCTATCTATCTATCTATCTATCTATCTATCTATCTATCTATCTATCTATCTACATTAGTATCTAATCTTTTTTTCAACACTATCTATTTCATCTATCTATCTATCTATCTATCTATCTATCTATCTATAGTAGTATCTAATATTAGAGAAAACAATCTTGTTTTCCATCTATCTATCTATCTATCTATCTATCTATCTATCTATCTATCTATCTACAGTAGTATCTAATATTAGAGAACACAATCTTGTTTTCATCTATCTATCTATCTATCTAGCTAGCTAGCTATCATTCTCTCTCTCTCTCTCTCTCTCTATATATATATATATATATATAACATAGCATCTAATATAAGAGAACACTACTTGGTTCTCATCTCTCTCTCTCCCTCTCCACACACACACACACATATATATATATATATATATATATATATATAGAGAGAGAGAGAGAGTAACATCTAATATTAGAGAACACAGTCTGATTTTCATCTATCTATCTATCTATCTATCTATCTATCTATCTATCTATCTATCTATCTATCTATCAGAATCTGGTTTCTATCTATCTATCTATCTATCTATCTATCTTATTTTACAATTATTTTCACCCTGTACAAGGCCCAAGTGCCACTGGAAGTAGAGGAAGTAGAGTAAGAGACATCACACCAAGCATTGAGATAATATCACCAAGACTTAAGGGGTTACCGGGAGTGAAAGTGATGGGAAAACTTTGAAAGTAACCGGAAACAGTAAACATGGGCTAAGCCTCTACTGTTCAAAATACCAGAAAAGAGTGTGGACTGGACGATGGGTAAACCTATTTGCTCTTATTGAAGAAGGAAAAAAGGAAATCTATCGTAAATAAAGGTTTTAGGCGCAGACGTTCGGTGTATAGACTTAAAGTAGACTTTAGTAGCAACTGGAAACCCAATCTTAAGCAGGAAACAAATCTATCTATCTATCTATCTATCTATCTATCTATCTATCTATCTATCTATCTA
>CAHIKZ030003474.1:535000-742500 GCA_903632075.3 Acanthosepion pharaonis | reverse complement strand
ACTTAGTCTGGCTCGAGGCCACTGAATTGTGGTAACTAGAAGCGATCTAGGTTAATAATAATATTCTTGAAGGGAATGTTGTAGTCACCAGAAAGCTTGAAATGCTGCAGAAGATTTTAGACTGGCTCGGAAACTCTCCTGATTTAAATGCAATCGAGAATCTATCGTCAATCTGCAAACAATGATTTCGTAGAATTGACATACGAAGTACTAACATATGCACAGGGTCACGTGTCATTGGGAAAATACGAAAAAAAAGTAAATAATAACGTAATTATTCGTTTTGTTTCAATTAATTTACACAAGGGTGTAGCTGTGAGGCTATGCAATTACTTCTGCTCATTAAAAGAAATATACACAATGTATCGGCCCCTAGGGGACATAACCAAGTGGTTTAGATAAGGCAACTGATCAGTAAATCTTTGGTACTGAACGGATTCTTTACTGTAGCCGATCTTAATTCACCAAAACAAACCATATACGCATTAACGCTGATAATCAGCTACGGTCAGAAGCTATTAAAGTCATGCTTGGCGTAGTATGAGGTTATTTATAATCATACTTATTATAAAACCCAGGTTGTGTGTATGTGTGTGTGTGTACGTTTATATATTGGATCGGATTTCCTACATTTTTTAACTGATTTCAACAAAACTTCACAGGGCTACGTAAAATTACCTTGCGGTGGTTCTGACAGCGCCAAAAATTGGAAAAACACAATTGCTTTTGCACGAAATCAATTTGAAGACACGATTAAGAGGCATCGCGAGAATGAAAGGGGACAACTCATATCGAGTTATACTTATTATAAAACCTAGGTTGTTTGTGTGTGTGTCTGTGTTCGTTTATATATGGGATCGGATTTCCTACATTTTTCAACCGATTTCAACAAAACTTCACTTTTTTTTTTTTGGCATGTAGTGTTTCTTATTGTCTTGCACACTTTTTCTTTATTTTTTACATTCAGAATGCTTTAAAAATTTCATTTACAAGACAATTGTTTATAATAAAATTCTATTCAATCGGTAGACTCATAACGATTGAAAACAATGTTTTGTTTGAGTTTGGGTTTGACCAATTCATAAAAAAAAAGACATGCGTGTCCGTCAACCTTAAACAATAATCTTTGTCAATTTTATTTTTTCAGTCTTTATGATGGTCGATACTTGATCTATCTCTTACTGTTACATCCCCGGGCAACGCCGGGCTCTACTGCTAGTAATAACAATAATTATTTTTTTAATTATCGTATCATTTGATTTCTTTTGTATACTTTTTTCATTCCGGGTCCCAACCAGTGATCTAAGGTCAGAAATGGTATCATGACATTTTCCACTGATCATTTGTCTAAAAAGAGACAACAACCGAAAACCACACACATTTTACATAAAAAGCCCTTCGTATGGTGTGATCTGCACTGATGAGAACAACCTTTTGTATTTCTTCAATGCACTGGATGCAGGGACCCCTTTATCGGAAGCTTTTCCAATCAAAAAAATTATTCCTTAGCAAGTAGGTTACGCCCTGCCATTACCGCAGATAAATAATGGACCATTCTTGTTTGATTGCGTGGATAGATCTGTCTGCTGTCCACAAAACGAAAGAAAATATATATCAACAGCCTTGTTTGGTTTTAAGGAAAGGAAGTCAAAAGAAATAAAGAAAAGAAATCTGGATGAGATGATAATACGATAACATGTGTTTCACGTCTGTTTTGACTTAATTTCCGATCTTTTCATTTGTACCCTCTTACGTCTTTAAATAATGCCCTACATACATACTTATGACTGCTGTTGCAATATTTCGTGCCTACGGTCATATCACGTTGAAACACCGGTTCACGTACGTTCACCGAAGTTAGGCAACGTCAAACCTGGTCAGTACCTAGATGGGGGTGATCGCTTGAGAATACGAGGTGCTGTAAATTTGGAAGCGCGACTGATGAAATGTATAAAGACTGTGAATTGTTAATCGGAGAGCCGAGTTCTAATTCCAGTTGGTTTTGTTATATTCACTTACTCGCATATAGCATTGGGAAAAGAATGAATCTACTCTTTCTCCTCCCAGCTATGGGTTAATTAGTAAGTCACCGAAAACTGCGCAAAATAATGACAGTTTTGATCGATTAAATTATTTTTGATATTAACAAGTTAAAATTATAAATATATTACATAAATTCTTATTTACCTTTAGAAATTTCAAATGGACATATCAAAACAAAAGTTACCCTTAGGTGTTGTAACTGAATTATTATTATCTTCCCTAAAATTCTTACAATCTAAAAACAATTATTATTATATCCCCAAAATTCTTACAATTCAAAAAAATTATTATCTCCACCCAAATTTTTACAATCTAAAAAAATATTTTCGCACTAAAATTTCTTCTTTAAAAAATTATTATTTCCCCAAAATTCTTAAAATTCTTTTCCCTAAAATTCTTACAATTTAAAAATTATTTTTCCCCCAAATTCTTACAATTTAAAAATTATTATTTCCCTTAAATTATTATTATTTCCCCCAAATTTTAAATTTAAAATTATTATTATTTCCCCAAATTCTTACAATTTAAAAAATTATTATTATTTCCAAATTCTTACAATTTAAAAAAATTATTATTATTTCCCCAAATTCTTACAATTTAAAGAATTATTAAAGAATTCTTATTTAAAAAATTATTTTTCCCCCAAATTCTTACAATTTAAAAAATTATTATTTCCCCCAAATTCTTACAATCTAAAGAATTATTATTATTTCCCCCCAAATTCTTACAATTTAAAAAATTATTATTATTTCCCCCCAAATTCTTACAATTTAAAGAATTATTATTATTTCCCCCCAAATTCTTACAATCTAAAAAATTATTATTATTTCCCCCCAAATTCTTACAATTTAAAAGAATTAAAAAATTTATTATTCTTAAAAAAAATTATTATTATTTCCCCAAATTCTTACAATCTAAAAAATTATTATTATTTCCCCCAAATTCTTACAATCTAAAAATTCTTATTATTTAAAAATTAAAATTATTTCCCCCAAATTCTTACAATTTAAAAGAATTATTATTTTATTTCCCCCAAATTCTTACAATCTAAAAAATTATTAATTTAAATTTAAAAAATTATTATTATTTCCCCCAAATTCTTACAATTTAAAGAATTATTATTATTTCCCCCCAAATTCTTTTAAATTTAAAATTATTAATCTAAATTCTTACAATTTAAAAAAATTATTATTATTTCCCCAAATCTAAAAATTACAATCTAAAAAATTAAAAATTATTATTTTTCCCCCAAATTCTTACAATTTGAACAATTTTCTGTATATAGATAACCTTAAAAGGGTAGGTTGATAAACCATATAACAATGCAATATTTTCTTAAAGTTGTTAAGCTCAAATATTTAACGATGAAACGGGAGAAATTTCATAGATATTTTGTTGCAATTCTTAAGGACATTATTCAATAATTAACTTAAGCTTCATCAGAAAATTCAAATAGAAAATTTTCACGGATATTGTTAGGTGTCATTATTAATAATATTATTAGTAATAATAGTGAGGCGAGTCGAGTTCGAATTTCAGTCGAGTTCATTACTATTATTTACGCGCTAATACCTTTAGGGGAAAAGTATGAATACGTTTCTACTGTCCCTATCTATTGGGTGAATAGCAGAACAGACTGTTTCTTATGGCATTTGTCGGCAACCAGTCTACTGCAGAAGGAAATGGCAACCTACTGCGAAAAATCTTCTGCCTGGTCAGTCATGAATCGAAAGAGACATGATCGTCCATACGTGTTTTTGTTTAACGACATATAAATAATAATTTTTTATTTTTTATTTTCTGAGATGATAATAATAATTTAATGATACGTCTTACTATTTAACCCATAGATAGGGAGAGAAGAGTGGGGTTTCATACCTTTCTCGAGAGTATTTGCGCGTATGTCGATATAATGGACTTTACGGGAATTAGAACTCGGCTCGCCGGTTAGCAATTCCGAGCCATTATCCATTACATCCAAGTTTACAACATCTGGTGTTCCCAAGCGGTCACCCATCTAGGTACTGACTAGGCTCGACGTTGCCTAACTTCGGTGTTCGTACGGGAATCGGTATGTCAACGTGATGTGGCCGTAGGCCTGTATCCCGTACGGTACTTAACCCAGTTGTAATAGTAGTACCAATAAAGAGACTATTTTTGCAAAAAAGATCAATGAAGGAAAGAAAAGTGCAAAAGCGAAGGAAAAAAGAAATACAAGAGTGAAATTCTATAAAATTAAAGAAGTGCGCCTACCGTAAAATAATTAACAAAATTGCTTTGCTGACCAGTTCACTAGTGTAATGGATTAAATCCTTAGCAGGTCGACCATTACAATTGCCTTACGACAGACTAAGTTTGTTTGCCAGAAGGCATGCTGGTTTTATACACCATTTTTCCTACACGAGTTGACTTCACGCTGAGTGCTTATACGCTTTCGGCCTTGTGTCTAATCGAGTTAAATTTAATAAATATCAAAGATTGAGTAACTGAAGGAAATATTTGAGAGAATGAAATACTGAGAAACAAAAGGAAAAAAAAAGTATTGAAATAAAATCGATTTAAAAAAAAATCTAGTTGATTTCGTCTTGTTATTGCCTCAGATAAACAATAGACCCTTCTTGTTTGATTGTGTGGATAGACCTGTAATAGCTTGCTTGACCACTGTCCATAAAACGGAAGAAAATGTGTGTCTTGGGATTTTATTTTTGAATTATTTTCCTGCCTGTGTTAAAAAAATGTTTAAATTTATGAATAACCTGAAACAAATCTTTTAAATATTCGATTTTGATTTTTTGATAGGCTTTTGCATTTGGTTGGGATGCAGCTACAGTTTTAAAAAGCAACACGAACCACAACATCTCAGTCGGAATCGGTCTGTGCACAGCCATTTACGTCGCCGGACAAGTTTCAGGCAAGTTACTATCAGAGTCTTTGACATATGTGATTTTTTTTTAACACTAACGTCTTTGTCTACTATGCCATGTGTTATTAAGGATAAAGGCATTAGTTAGATCCAATGACAGGATCCAAAGAGATGTGAGTTCAATGCCTGGTTAAGGCAGTGGAGAACTTGGAGAGGTGAATTAACAGGAGATAACTGACAGCTCATACTGGTAGGGATCCTGTCCACGAATACTCGCTTGAGAAGACGTCCAAGTCCTGCTGAGACAAGTCCAACACGGCGCTGAATCTCTTCAGTTGAATCATGTCTGTTCGAAAACACGGTCAGAGATAAATGAACATACCCGCATTTCCGAGATCTACCATTCCCACATGTAGATGGGGTTTGCAACAAGATCTCGTTTTCTGGTATTCATCTTGAACCTAGCAATGTTGTAGGCATCAATCATGGCGTCCAGCTTTTGTTGAGGTGCAGGACGTGAATGACTGGTGAGAACGGTATGACCAGCATATTGAAGCTTAAATAAATGTTGACTATAGTCAAGGACAACATCTGGAGACTGTAGGGATTGAATAGACCGTCGTCACCGTGATATAGCAGAGAGATACCATCCTTCGGGTGGATTGAGTGTCTTTACGTGTTACATTTGCCATGAAAACTTTGAACAAGACAGTGATCAGTAAGCCACCCTGCTTTAGTGCAACCTTAACGTTAAAGAATTCCGACAGTAAAGTCCTGTACAGAACACGCGCAGACATATCGTCGTGAAAGTCTTTGATGTGGTTCAATTGCTGTCGACGTGGCAAGTGGAATCGGCGTACTGCCTTCAAATGTCTGAGTTTCGTTTACTTCATAAAAATGCTCTTGAAAGAAGGTGTGACCCCATCTTTCTGCAGCTATCGTTAAATAACAAGGTAGACCTGACTTCAATTTCTCGTAGGGCAGAATAGGCTCAAAATTTTTGCAGATTAAAGTTGGCTGGAAAGCATGAATCCGGGAGGGAGTTCCACAAACGAGAGGTGCGAGAAAAGAAACTGTTAGCATAGAACTTACGATTACATCAAGTCAGCTCAACTATAAATGGGTGTAAAATGATGAGACCGTAAAGCCAAGCTGGTACTGCGCTTAAATAAAAAACAAAAAACAAAAAAAGAAACAAAAACAAACTAGGTACCATAGCGAAGAGCGATATTTATTTGTAAAAAAATACAAAATGTGGCACAAAGCCAAAATGGGGAACAGGGAAAAAGGACGGTCTTCATCTGTCTTAGCTAGCCACAAACACTGACCCAAACATACAACAATATTCCTTATACCACAACTATGCATTCTTATTTACCTTTCTGACTACATCCACCATAATACCACAATGTCTCTATTAAAGTCCCAACTAGTCCTCATATGTATAATTCATTGTCTGTGGGGGGAGGGGAATATAATAACAATTTAATAGTGAAGAGTGATATTCATTTCTGCTTCAAATGCAGAAAAAGTGGCACAAGGCCATAAAGAGGAATGGGGAAAAGGACGGTCTTGTTCTGTCTTAACGTTAAACTTAGCTAGCCACAAACAGTGAACCAAACATGCAACAATATGACTAACGCCAAAACTACGCATTCTTACTTACCTTTCTTACTACATCCACCATTGTCTCTATGAAAGTCGTAACTAATCCCTATATGTATAATTCATTGTCTGGGGTGTGTGTGTGAATAAAACAACAATTCGAACAATTGCCATGAAAGTATTTATAGAAATAACCAAGGGAGGTAACCTTACGGCGATGGGAAAGTGACTGAAGGAGAGATGCCAGATCGAGGCCAATAATATTGCTGATTCTACTTTGGATTTTATTAAGGAGCTTATCTAAATTTAAATGCAATATCAGTCATCATCTTCTGTCTCCTTAGTTCTTGTTCTGCTATTGTCCTCTCTCTTTAATGTTTTCCTTCAGAGTCTTCCTCACTTAGTAACTTGTTTCGCAGTGGCTTTATCGCCTTGTTTGGGGTGAAAATATTACAAAATACACACCAATCCAAAATAATTTAACCATAGATTTGTGATATAGAGCTCATCGAATCCGTATTTAACTTACATTTACTAAATGATTGAACCACCATATCATCTTATTTCACTCAATACAGTTCGTTCGGCCACCGTCCTGGGTATGACGATAAACTACATCTGCGTCTTGGGTAAGACGATAAACTACGTCCAGCAGCAAAGCCTCTGATCAGGAGCGTGGAACCACCTCTTCATTGCTGGTGTTCCCAGGTCCACCCCGACCCGGTTGGTAGCACATGTTAGGGTCCCAGATATGGGCAAATAGTTAACTATTACCAGCAAAACTTTTGGAAAAAAAATATTACCAGCAATACTTTTTTGAAGGAAAAATATTACCAGAAACAGATTTTTAACAAAACAAAATATTACCAGCAATAAAAACAATTGTCGGCATTAAATAACCCATTGAAGTTGATATGCCGTAAAACAAAACAAACCAAACCAATATATACTGAGATATATAGATAGCTAAAAAATATTACCAGCAATAAAAATGTTGTCGGCATAAAATAACTCATTGAGGTTGATATGCCGTAAAAAAAACCAAACCAATGCATACTGAGATAGATTGATAGGTAGATAGATAGATAAATAAAAAATATTATCAGCAATAAAAATTTTCTCGGCATTAAATAATCGATTGAGGTTGATATGCCTTAAAAAAACAAAAAAAAAACGAACCAAACCAATATATAGATAGATAGATAGATAGATAGATAGATAGATAGATAGATAGATAAAAAAAACAAATTACCAGCAATAAAAATTTTGTCGGTATTAAATAATCCATAGACGTTGATATGCCGTAAAACAAAACAAACGAAATCCTTCGGCTAATACAACACACTATGCAATACTGGTTTTATTTTATCGTTGAAAATAAATTAAACATGGTTGCATTTAGTTCCCACACATTCGGTGGCTCAGAATTTACGCAGTGATTTTTCTCAGCTTGTATGGGCGCATAATTGAGTTGTTAGAGCATTAGCGTTGATAACATGATACCCGGTTTCGAATCTCACCATGGTCGATTAGTCAAGGAGGTGATTTATTGACACTATCGGACTGAGGAGGCGATCCCTTCTTGTGGCATCGTTGGAAGTCCCTAAAAACCATACCATGGGTTGACCGAAGCATTTCGAGTGAGACTGAGTAGATGAAACAGCTCGGAAACCGTCGATGGTTGTACGAGCTGGAATTTCTTAATTAACGATTGTGTCTTTGAGATTCGGATTTTAATACGAATTTAAGCGCAGTACTAGATTGGCAGTTAGGCTTCATCATTTTATAGGTGAAATTTCTAGATGTAACCTTAAGTTCTATGCTATTCTTTTTAGTTTTGGTTGACAATCAATCTAGAGATTGCGTCTTGATAAAAAAAAAACAAAAAAAACACACCTCTACCTCCAAGAGGCTTGGCCACTCGTCGAGAATCACAAACGTGCAAGGACTGAAATTCTTCTAAAACAATGTCCCCATTTCCAGGCGGAAATTGCGTGACATAATGACTGTTTAGGTTGATTCAAATATTTTTGATTTTAACAATTCTTTTCATTTGTACCCTCTTACTTCTTCAAATAATAATCTGCGTTCATACTTAGAATTTCTATTGCTTACGGCCATATCACGTTGGAATACCGATCAGAAGTTAAGCAACGTCGAGCCTGGTCAATAGTTAGATGGGTGACCGCTGGGAGATACGAGGTGCTGTAAGCTTAGATGTGCGGATGGTGTAATGGATAAAAACTCGGAATTGTTAATCGGAGAACCGAGTTCCAATTCCAGTCGGGGTTCGGTATATTCACTTATGTCCATATACTCTTGGAAAAAGTAAAAATCCACCCCTTCTTCTCCGAGCTATGGGTTAATTAGTATTTCCCTGCTGATAGAAATTGCGTAGCATAATTACTGTTTAGAAGGATTAAAATATTTTTTGATATTAACAAGTAAAAATTATAAAGTTATTAAATAATTAAATTCTAATCTACACTTTGAAATTTCAGGCGGACATATCAACCCAACAGTTACTCTGGGATGTTGTTTAGCAGGCCGAACGAAATTGAGAAAATTCATTCCTTACAGTTTTGCACAGACCTTAGGAGGTTTATGCATCGCCGCCCTCCAGTACGGACTACTTTACGGTAAAATTTCCATTTACACAACAGTAATGGTAATGTTAACTGTTTCTTATAAGAAAACATTCGTCATTGATTGACTGAGGAGCAAGTTCTACGGAAATTACGCTTTTCTTTACTCCTTGATCATCAGTCTAGAATCAAAATGTTTGGTTTGGTTTATTTTGTTTTACGGCATATCAACCTCAATGGGTTATTTAATGCCGACAACATTTTTAGGATAGATTCGTATGAATAGAATATGTATTCTTTGGTTTAGATTGGTTTGGTTTATTTTGTTTTACGGCATATCAACCTCAATGGGTTATTTAATGCCGACAACATTTTAGGATAGATTCGTATGAATAGAATATGTATTCTTTGGTTTAGATTGGTTTGGTTTATTTTGTTTTTACGGCATATCAACCTCAATGGGTTATTTAATGCCGAAAACATTTTTATAGATTCGTAATAGTTTGTTTTTTGTTTAGAAATTTGTTTTTGGTATCATCAATTTTCCTTCAAAAAACCGCTGGCAATATTTTTTTTGTCAAAAAAATTGCACCGCTTATTTTTTTTCAAAAAAGTATTGTTGGCAATAGTTAACTTTTTACCCATAGCTGGAACCCTAATAGGTGCTACCACCCCGGGTCAGGGTGGTTAATTGCTGGTGTTCCCAGGTGCACCTGACCCGGGGTGGTAGCACCTCTTAGGGTCCCAGCTATGGACAAATAGTTAACTATTACACGCAATACTTTTTTGAAAAAAATTATTACCAGAAATACAATTTTGAAGGAAAAATATTACCAGAAATAGATTTTTGACAAAACAAAATATTACCAACAATAAAAAATGTTGTCGGCATTAAATAACCCATTGAGGTTGATATGCCGTAAAACAAAATAAACCAAACTAAACCAAACAATTTTTTCTCGCTCGAATCTATAATACATATTTATAAGTCTACCATTCGGACTTGCTTTGAATTATTGCTGCCACACCTGGTCTGGTACTTTTGCTATGTCTTTAGAGGTTCTTAATAAAATACAAAGAAGAATCTGCAATGTTATTGATCCTAATCTAACATCTCGACTTCAGTCCCCTTCCAACCGCCATAACATAACTTCCATGCGTTTTTTCTATAAATACTTTTATGGTAATTTTTCTGATTAACTTTCCACTATAGTACCTAAACATAATGAATTTGGCGGCAAGGTCTCATTTTACTGTTGAAATGACTAGATGCAACCGTAAGTTCTATGTTAACAGTTTCTTCTATCGTACTTCTCGCTTGTGGAACTCCCTTCCGGTTTTTTGCTTCCCAGTCAACTTTGATCTTCAAAAAGTTAAATGCAATGACAATCGTTATCTTCTTAATTCTTGTTATTTAATCGTCCCCTCTCCTTAATAGTGTTTTTCTCATATTCTCAGTAAACCTTTGCATCTTAGTGGATTTATTACCTTGCTTGGGCTGAAATTATTTAAAAAAATGATGATTTTTTTTTTTTTTTAGACGCCATTAATCATTACAGTTCTGGGAGTAGTTTGCATGGGATCGATAGCAAATCCCGAATTTTTGCCACTTTTCCATCTGAAGATATTTCGCTACGATCGGCCATGATGAATCAGGTAATAATAAAATTATTATTATTATTATTAATAATAATAATATGAAACTTGCTGTTGCGTGACCTCAAGTATAAGCCACCAGTTACTTCTAATGTGAAAACTTAGTGAGTACAAATGGTCCCCCATATATATATAAAACGCAATATAAATCCAAGTTTATGCAACAGCAAAACTACAGAAAGAGTAAAACAAGAAATAATAAAAACCTTATAGGAAGCAAAGTTGCTGTTTGCTGACACAATCAAAGAACGTATAGCGCTTCGCAAGTTTGGTTCAAGAGATTATTGGCGGCTCTGCAAGAGTGTGCTGAACAACAGCAAATCCTCAATCCTTCGTTTATTCAATCAATTCTAAGTCCTGACATCCACAGCGGATAAAGCTGGATGCTTTGCTCGGAAATTCTTTTCCAACTCAACACGCGATCCATCTGGAGTGCTCACATCTGCCCCCCACCACGCACCAGAACTGAGGTTCAACTGAGTGATATGCGCATAACCCTGTCTTTGGTCTCGGACATCATTTCTAAATTAGACTCCCATAAAGCAAATGCTAGTGAGGGGATACTAGGTTTAGTCCTAAAGAAATGTGCTCCCGAGCTGGCTCTAGTTCTCTCCAAACTATCCAACTATTGCCTCGCTGATTCTTGCTTTCCAGCCTGTTGGGGTTCCTCCTCTGTCTTCTCTGTTTTTAACAACGCCGTCGACCCTTCTGACCCCTCTAACTACCGCCCTATGAGTCTTCTACCACTCTTCGACAAAGTCTTCGAGGCTTTAATCAATGCCGAAATGGTTAAGCATCTTACCTCCTATAATATTTTCTCTGACAAACAATATGGTTTCTGCTTTGTCCGGTCTCCCGCTGATGTGCTTACGACCATAACTGAATATGTATACCATGCTCTTGATAATAACGGCGAAGCTCGAACTGTGGCTATAGATATCTCTAAGGCGTTTGACAGGGTTTGGCATGCTGGGCTCCTACATAAGCTTCAGGGCTACGGTATTACCGGACGGTTATTTGATTTAACCCAATCATTCCTGTTAAACCGTGAAATGAAGGTTGTCCTGAATGGGCTCTCTTTCAGTTCCTTCATACGAACGCTGGTGTCCACCTAGGCTCTATCCTGAGTCCTACACTGTTTCTGATCTTCATCAATGATCTTCCTGGTATCATCAGTTCACAAGTAGGAATCTATGCAGACGAAACCATTTACTCCTGTCTGAATAGTAAATCCTGCAATGCCGACAAAGTTAACCTGGTTGTTGGTCTCGAAAACGACTTTCAATCAGTGGATAACTGGGGCAAGAAATGGCTTGTAAACTCCAATGCCTCCAAGACGAAAGTGCTCTCATTTAACCACCATAGAGAAACTTTCCTGCCTCCACTCAGCATATTTGACACCCGACTTCACGAGAGCGCCTCACTGCCTTGTTGCTTTCAGGTTTTCCACTGACCTGACGTGTAGGAACTACATTGAATCAATAGCTGCATCTACTGCAAGGAAAGTTTGTTCTCTGCGTCGTGCCAGAAGGTATTTCTCGTCTGAGTCCATCCTACACATCTACAAATTTACCATTCTTCCATGCATTGAATACTGTTGCCATATATAATCTGGTGTCCCTGGTGTTCATTTCGAGGTGCTCGACAAAATCCAAAGACAGATCTGCAATGGGATTGGTCGTGACTTAATACATCAGCTTCAGTCACTTTCTCACAGACGTGATATGCTTCACTTTGTTTTTTCTACAAATATTTTCATGGCAAATGCTCTGACAAGCTATTTTCCCTGGTGTCCGACTGTAAAAATTTAAGCGTGCTAATAGGCCGGCATCAGGTTCAACCATTTTACGGTTGAAGCAGTTAAATGCAACCGCCTCCTCTACATCTATAGGTTATACTTTCGCACTTTCCGGCAGTGGAAATCCTTTCCTCTTAATTGCTTTTCCGATGAGTATCTTCAAAAATTTAAATGTAACGTCAATCGTCATCTTCTGATAATTTGATCCCCGTTCGTCTTTTTATTATTTTTCAATTTCCTACATATGCCCAGTATTTTCTGTTATCTTCATTCTCTGTAACTCATTGCGTTCTAGTGGCACTCCCGCCTTCCTTAGAGTGAAATGCTTAATATATATATATATATATATATATATATGGTGATTAATTATAGCTTAGATGTGGTACAAGGCCTAAAGTATGGGACAAGCAGAGTCAGTATCAAAGTCACTATTCAATCACAATTCTCGTGAAACAAGTTCTTTAACCTTGCATTACGTCGAAGCGGCTCACATACAGCCCCCTCCCACGCGCATATATATATATATATATATATATATATAAAATAAAAAATATATGAAACTTTTATGAATCTAACATGCTTCACTTTCATTAAAGCCCTCGTCAGAGAATGCAAAGAAAAAAAAAGACAGAACTTTGGTATTTTTTTCGATTTTATTTGGATCGACACATATCACATGCACGCACACACACACACACAATTATATACACATATATATATATATATATATATATATATATATATATATATATATATATATATATATATATATATAATATTATTGATAATTAGTAGGGATAATTCCAATGAGGATATAAATCCTAAAAGCGCTCAATGTAAGAACAAATAAATATATATATATATATATATATATATATATATATATATATATATATATATATATATATATATATATATATATATATATCTTCCTCCATAAAAAAAAAAAAACTTTGAAATCTCTGTCTTCTTTTATTTTTTAAACTCTTTTTTTTCTCTCTCTCTTTTAACCCTTTTTTCTTTTTTTCTATTTTTCTATTTTTGCTTGTGTCTCGATAAATTTAAAATCCATTTATTATTGCAAAATGTTTTGGTCTGAAGTTATGGCCGTCTGATCCCGTGAAATAAATTATCACCTATGGATTTCTAACTACTCCGCTTTCATTATATAAAACATAACACCCGTCCAACTCCCGCAATTACTTTAGTGCTTTTTTTTTAGATATTAAACTTTTTGTGGGATGGACAATTTTATTACACCCGACACACACACACACGCGCACACACACACACACACACACCTATGTATATATATATATATATATATATATATATAAAGTAAATATAAAAAATATAATACTGACTTCATCGCAAATATGACATATTTACATATGTAAATTATTATGGATAAATATAATATATTGTAATATGCATTTTGGTTTCATCCTTTTAGTCTGTGGCTAATCATTACTTTATGATAAAACCTCATCCTAATAAATCGATTTGTTTCACTTAAATAATTGGTGCTGTACGAACTTTTTAAGTACATTGTTTAGCTTATCACTGGTCATTTGATAGCTGAAGCTTGGTTTAATAAAGAGACGTCTCTAAAAATTCGACTGCAAAAACTGAGTTCTCCAAAATGTAAAATGTTATAAAACAAAGGACACAGTTTATAAGTTTCCCTTTCGTTTCCATTGCAGGTCATTGGTGGTTTTCTGCTGGTAATTGGCATTTTGGCCATCACAGACAATGAGAATGTCCACGCCAATCCTGGAGTTGCTCCAATTGGGGTCGGGTTTCTAGTCACGGGTGTCATTGCTTCGTTTTCCCTCAACCAATTCGCCCTTAATCCTGCCTTGGATATTCCAGGAAGAGTCATGCTTTCCATTACCGGTGGAGGAGTCGAACCTTTCAGGTACTTCGGCGACAATTGTCTCTTATACTATTAATAATCACTCATGTATAGGGTAACATAAATGCGATACAGGCACATAAAACGCACTTTCAGTTTTAGCAGGGAATATTCAGATTAAAAATTCATCTAGAGTAGCCAAGGTTTTCGCATATGCACTAAGGTTCTAGGAACATTCGCCGTAAACATTTTTGCCTTATGATAACTTATCCCACGAATTTTCGCCGTAGAAAACTTTACCGTATAGGATTTTTGCCGTAACACAATTTCGTCGCATTTTTTTTATTAATACGCGAAGTATCAAATATATCTGGATCTCACTATTGTTACTTCGATTTAAACATTTTAATAAGCGAAGCTATAGGATCAAAATCCTTCATCATTCATCCCCGTCAGTGAGGACCGCAAAAATTTCAACTTGACACTACAACATACGTCACGCAACTTCATATTTCCGACTTAACGTTAAACTTGGCTGATTGTCAGAGTAGTGTAGATTAAAATCAGCTAAAAATAATTGCATCTCAATAATTAATATAGGTTGAGTGTCCTTTATCCGAAATTCCCAAATCCGAAAAACTCCCAAATCCGAAAGTTTTTCAAGTGCTGACATTACTTGCCACAAATTGAAAATTTTAGATAACACTAGAAAGGTTCTTGGGGTGATGCGCAGCTATTTTAAGTGACATCATCTTCTCTGGGTGGGGTTTACCCCAGCCTAGTTACGGAGCCTACGTTGACGCCAATATTTGGTTAGCGAGCAACACCTTCGTTTATGGAATATTTACAAGGTGTTTTGTACTCAGTAAAGACATTATTCAAAAAGCCCTGCATTTATATATTTTTTTCTAAGTAGTAATCACATTTTTTCTACATATTCAGAAAGTGCAAAACATTATTTTTACGTGAACTCTTAATTTTACCACTTACGTCCCATTTTTAATATTACTAAATCCGTGTGAACATACGGGTAATGACGCTAGCCATGTAACATGGCTAGCGTCATTACCCGTATGTCCACAAAATTTATTAAATTCTATACAAAACTACCTTCAGGGTATATGTATAAGCTATGTTATGAAACGTAAAGGGATATCGTATTTATGCTTGGGTTCCATTCCCAAGTTGGCTCATTTTATACATGTTATATTCAAATTAAATAGCCTGTATTCCAAAATCCGAAAAATCTGAAAACAAAAGTTTCAGATAAAAGAATTCTCAACCTGTAATGGTGGACAATGTTTCATTGAATATTTCTTGAATATAATATTATTACTGTGTCTAATATAATTACTATTAAGAGTCACAGACCGAATAGTTTGAGCCGATGCAATATGAAAAATACGAGTAAAAATTTACTAATGGTTGAAAAAACTTCATCGAATTATCATTGAAGATAGCCTTACTACTTAAGGCCGTAGATTGAACTGAATAGCTTTAATGAAAACAACAAAAATTAAGATTTATCAAAATTTAATAATAGTTCTATAACGTGTATTCTAATATCCCATGATAATACTACTATTGAGGGCTATAGACTGACGGTCTTTGTAGATGGGATGAAAATCAACTGTGCTGACTCGTATTCGAGTATGCCTGTCTACTAGGGCGGTTAGCCAATCCCTATTGTAGACGCCTGCTCAGGCACATTGTTCAACAAACTGTTGTTTATGCTATGCTGAGCGGGCCTTATTACAGTTTCTGGGGGATCAATAGTCTGAAGAAGGCCAGTACGCTCAAACCGTCATTCATTATGACTTTGTGCTAATACAACCATCGACGGCTCTGATGGTCATCCAATGGTATGGCTTATTCAGGTACTTTGACTGTGATTCGAACCCGGTTGGAAGGCGAGCGTTCTAACCACTTAACCACACGCCCACGTAAATTAATTAACATTAAAATGAAAGAAATACTAGTTAAAATTAATAATGGTTTATAGCGCGTATTCTAATAACCCATGATGATAATACTACTAAGAGCCATAGACTGACGGCCTTCGTAGATGGGGTGAAAAGCCTTTAAAATTAAAATGAAAGAAACTGACAATGCCTAAGGTAATAACACATATCAAGGTAATATTAGGACTAACGCCCGTAGATTTACCTTTTCAGTCGATGCAACGAAAGGAAACTAAAATTAATATAAAAAATACCAGTAAAAATAATAAGGGTTGACAATACTGCATCTATTAATTCTTTAAGATAATATTACTAAAATGGGCCGTAGATTGATGGTCTTAGTAGATGAGATTTGAAGAAAAGAAAGATAAAAAAATATTAATCAAAATTAATAATGGCTAACAATGCTTCTATTTCAAGATAATATTACTACTAATGTCCGTAGACCGACAGTTTGAATAACAAAAGCAATTAAAGAAAATATGATAAGTAAAATGAAGTTGAAGTAATACTAAACAAAAAATAAGGTTGAATATACTTCAGCCAGTAGCATTTCATGATCTTACGACGAATGAACATAGACCGTCAGCAGTTGCGATGAAAATCGTGTAAAATCTTGGCAAAATATAATTATTTTGTCTAAATTTTACACGATGTTAAAAAATCGTTCATGTTGTCAATGTTTCACCTAATAAGATGGCTGCAGAATAAAGGTCAGAGTGGATATGATGAAATGCAACTAAAACTAAGATGAAAGAAATACTAGTCAAAAATTAATAATGCTTCATAACGCATATTTTAATATCCCACGATGATAATACGACTGAAGGCCATTGACTAAGGTTCTTCGTAGATGGGATGAAAAGCCATTAAAATGAAAATGAAAGAAATACTAGTCCAAAATTAATAATGTTTAATGTAATAATACCCATCAAGATAATATTAAAACGAACAGCGTATTAACATTGCAGATTCTGCTTTGGATTGTCTCAAGAATATCTCGATACATAGCAGAAGCACCACACCAGTTTATGCAGAACATATTAAGTAACACCGGTATGTCAAGTAAAATTCAGCCAGATATTTTTTTAGCTGCACTGTAAATGTCTTTTCTTTTTATTTCTAATTCGTTTTGTCCATTTTATTTTATTTTTATTTTTCTGTTAAAAACTGAGTTTCAGAGAGATCAAATATCACATCAAATTGCAAATGTAGTCCTACCCTACAACTATATCGAGGAAATCGTATATATATATATTTTTATCCTGGAATTTATCACTCGTCTGTTTCTTTCATTTTTTTTCTTCTTCTTTCAAGCTATCGAGGTTATACGTGGTTCTGCATCCCCATCTTTTTCCCTCTGATGGGTTCCATGTTGGCTGCTCTCTTCTACAAAGTGTTCATCTCTTTTCACCGACCCGAAGTAATCTCCATCACCCCTGAGAATACCGGGCGTCGAGTTGCGACTCTGAATACAGGTGAGGCCGTTGTTACAGATGTCACTCGGATACCTTGTTGATTCAGGCAGGATCCGACACCGCAGTTCTTGGAGTCAAGCTTCATACGTTGAACAGTGCAAGTCTACATATGTCTTTAACAAATAATATACAGCATTACTACTACTACTACTACTACTACTACTAATAATAATAATAATAAATGGTGGGTCGATTGCATCATCATGATCATAATCATTATTTTCATCGGTAGTACTACTACTGCTAATACTAAAAATATTTTTTATCTACACTTAAATATTATTGCCAATACCTCTCGCCACTGTTAAAACGTCCTTTTTCAAACAATAAGTAAAAGTTGATTGTTCATCAATGATGTTTTCCCTTCCTTTTTTCTATTTTAATAATAGTAGTAATAATAATAATAAAAAAAGCTTAAACTTATATTCACAGTCATACCACATCACACAATTAAGAAAGATGAGGCCAGGAATATCAGCTACATATCCGATTAATAGGGCTAGCTAGGTTCGCATATCACCCAGGTTATTTTTTGTTTAGTTTTTGGGGATTAAGGCAGCCAAGAATCCCTTCAATCGTAGACCGTCTCAGTGGTATGTGTTACCCAAATTGAAGATATTTTTTCAAAAACTCTCATCCTATCGCGTACATTTGGCTGGGCTGCATGTACCTGGTGTACTCGTATCAGCTTAGACGTCATGATGGGTATATGAGACTTCGTATATTTGTATCCCAGCGTCACTTTGTCGGCGTACCGCACTTTCATTCAATAATAATAAATTGTTGACATGTTTCTATCTTTTCCCAAACTATACAGTCTCTCAAATTTTCCACTCATTTTTTTCACCCTAAGCAAAGCAATACAGTCACGCGTACGCAAGGAGCTAATAAGTGTAAGAGAATATGAGAAAAATACTATTAAGAAGAGAGTACAATAAAAGAACAAAAATTAAGAAGATAGAATATAACAATTGGCATTGCATCTACATTTCTGAAGGTCAAAGTTGACTGTGAAACAAGAAGCTGAAAGAGAGTTCTACAAGCGAGAAGTGCGATAGAAGAAACTGCTAGCATAGAACTTACGGTTACATCTACCTGTCATCCGGTTTGTCCCACGTGTGCACTTTCTAAGCACAGCTGGTTTGACCACCTGTTTACATGCCGGGGGCAAACAATGATATCGTGAGAGGTGTAGATCCGTAGCTGGTGGCTAGGAGGTCATACTTCAGGTCAACCTGCTGATGCACCTTGGTTCTCTGATGGACTGGTACAAAGACTATTTTGGTATTATCTGGTTAGAGTCAAAATGGACAATATTCTAAATAAGAGGCGAACTCGTCATCCCAGTGATAAAACTTTGAGTTGTGATCTTTATGCTACCACTGTTGGGCGGGAGCTGCCCAGACCTCACTCTCCAGCCTTAATAGATCGTCCCAGAGCCCTTGTGGGTGACGAATTATTCTCCACTTTCCAAACCCTCTCTCACAGGCAGGGTGTGTCGATCCACTCGCTGCTTTATCGCTACTTCCATGGAAAGTGCTCAGACGAACTACATTTCCTGGTTCCGCCAATTCAAACTTTCACGGCAAGGACATGCCATGCCACTTACATAGAAAACCACTCGCATTCATAAGTTCCACTCTAACAGCTTTTTTTTCTTCGAGTTTTATTTTTGTAACGAGTTTGTTTGAATAAGAACATTTAGCGGAAATATGAGAGCTATCAAAAATACAGGAGCATGATCGAAACATTTATTATTTTTTTTTATTAGTCAATTCCCTGGTCCCACCAATTTAAACTTCACGGCAAGGATCCGCCATGCCACTTACATAGTATCAAATCATCCACGTTCCTTCCGTATTTCATCGGCGAGAAGTTCTACTCAAGCGGTTTCTTCCCGCGAACTACTGCTCTGGAGAATCGACTTCCAACAGGATGTTTCCCTGATCACTACAATCTTAACCTGTTCAAGGCTAGGGTTAACCGTTTTCTTCCACTCCTAGCGTATCCTATTATCTCGAGTGGCCCCCGACCTAAAAAAAAAAAAAAAAAAGACCATCGGCTTGTCAGGGAAAAGTGAGATCCTTCCATTATCAGCCGTCAGTACTTCGCTGCCTCTTATAATTTTAGAATCTGCAATGTCACTGGCCTAAAGAAAGCTTGATATACCGATAAACTGAAACGATGATTCCATTAAAGTTCATTAGTCTTTGAAACCTCTTAGAAGAGATGTTAGAAATAAGACTGAGAGCCAAGTGAAGTCGCTCGGATCAATATCCCGCAGACTCTGTATAAAATTACTAATTGGTGAAAACGTAAGTTTTATTTTTGTATCGAGTTTGATTGAATAAGAACATTTAACGGAAATATGAGAGCTATTAAAAATACAGGGGCATGGTCGAAACATTTATTCGTTTTTTGTTTGTTTTGTTTTTTTTACTCAAATAATGAGCATTTGACGTTGGTGAATGCCTAGATGCGCAGTTTTTACGGTACTCGCCAAGATTTGAAAAGCAGACAGAGGGGAAAAATCACTATTCAAACGTTGCATTTTAAGTTGAATGAACGTTATTGGAATTTAAAAGAAAATAAAAATAGAAAAAAAAAGCCCCCCAAAAAACAAAACAAAATCAATAAAGTGTTTAATAGCAGAAAACTATTATATACTAATATTGAAAATATAGATATTTAATAAGATTAGTTTAGATCTGGGAGAAGAATGTGTTGCGCCAAATTTCTAAAAGAATAGTGTCTACTTAGCTTCCTTAAAAAAGTAGCAAGTAGAAAGACTCTATTGAATCCATTGTTAGGTCAGCTGCTAAGGAAATCAGTTCACTGTGTCTGCCGAGACAATTTTTCTCTCTAGAATCTATCTTGCATGCATATAAGTCTACCATTTGTCCATGCTTAGAATATTGCTGCCATATATGGTCGGGTGCTCCTGTTATTTACCTTGAGCTCCATTATAAGATCTAAAGAACAATCAGCAGTATTATTGGTCCTGATCTGACAGCTCGGCTTCTGTCCCTTGCCTACCACCCCAAGTTGGCCTCTCTGTGCCTTTTTTATAAATATTAGGTTGGTGCAAAAATAATGACGTAATAATGTCGTTTTTGACGTTCATTATTTTGCACCAACCTAATACTTTCATGGTAATTGTTCGGATGAGCTTTTCGCTATGGTACCTAAACTTTTTTTTTAATTTAAGCGGAATACCAGACTGGCGTGGAGATCTCATCAATTTATAGTTGGGCTAGATAAATGTAGCCGTAACTTCTACGTTGATAGTGTCTTGTCTTGCACTTCTCACTTGTGGAACTCCCTTTCGGCTCCGTGGTTTCCAGCCAAGTTTAATCTGCAAAAATTTAAATGCAATGTCAAACGCTTATCTACTGTCCTCCTGATTGCTCTTTTCTCTCTCTATTCATTACTAATATTTCTGTTCTTAATTCCTCCATACCTCGTAACCCATTGCATGCTGCTTTGCTTGGGGCGATACCGATTTAAAAAAAGAAAAAGAATAAAAAGAAATAAATATCGACAACTGGATCTTTTATAGAATAGGCAATCTTGAAATACAATATCAATCGTTATCTTCTGTCTTCTTAATTCCTGTTCATTTCTTGTCTTCCATTCTTAATAATGATTTTCTTTTTCTCATATTCTTATACAATCACCATCCCCTTGTGTCTTATTGATTTGATTGGGGTGAAGCGATTAAAAAATCCTATGCAGTCGTGAATATTGGACAAGAAAGGAATAAACAGCAATTGTAAGAAAGAATATATGACCGTGAGCAAGATAGACGACCAAAGACACGAGCTAGAATTGGAGACTAACAAGAAATTTAAATATGTCAATGGAGAGCGTGTCACAGAAAAATGGAGGCGTATTGAAATAGAGGAAAACGCCTTCCAAAAACTAATCAAAGTATTAAGAAACGGGAAAATTTTGTTAGAAACAAAAATAACAAGTCTGAAATTCTGTCTCATTGTCTATAGCAGTAAATGATGAACAGTTTCCTCACAGACGAAGATGCAACAGCGATATAGTTCTACAGAAGGATGCTGAGAATACAATGAATATAGCATGTGAACGACGAGGAAATTTTAGAAAAATTCGAGCAAAAAAAGCCACTTGTGATTAGAAGAAAACGACAATTGAAATTTCTGTGACACACAACGAATAAGGTTTTAGAGAATTTAACTATTACAAGGCATATTGAAGGCAAGAAGAGACGAGAGAAATAGTGAGTAATACACCTAACCCTGTGTAAATGGATGGTAGAACAAGATTATGTGTGATAGTAATGTGACAAACATTGATTAGGGCTAGATAGGAAATTAGGGAGAGCTATGATCACTTAGGGCATATAAAAGAAGTCATTATATCTACGAAGCCATTTATATTTACAATCTGACAACTAGTGTATACCCTTATCGCGATATTCTTAAAGGTCAGTGAGACAAACTGGCTAACCCTATGAACTCAATCACTGCTAATATAGCTATGTTTAAAAAACAATGAAAATTCTTTGCTGATGATTTTTAGGTTTATTTTATTTTTCAATATTTCGGTTCATTTTGTCGAATTCCTGTGAAAGTTTTAATATAAATCGTCCAGTATCTGAATGTTTTTTGCTTTCATAAGCCATTATCAAGGAGTATTTGCTTTGTGCACTATGTCGGTTTCGTCGTTTTTCAGACATCTAGTTTTCGTGTATTATGTGCGATCTTTAAAAAATCTCGTCTTTACGTGACAGTTCATATTGACATTACTATTTATGATATATATATATAAGACATTTTTTAATGTTTACACGTTCTTTTTATAGATTCAAATATTTAAGTAAATGCTCTGTTTATAATAAAATGTATTAATAACATTTACCGGTCTGAATGTCCGAGAAATTTTCATAGAAAATATGCGTCGAAAGTGTATCCTATACGGAACCGTCATATAGCCTGGCGTGCCTTAACCGATTGGGATACAGAGGAGCGTTCGGTTAGCAAGATCGATTTTACTGTTTTTAAACACAATTCTCCAAGGTTTTCTCTCATTCATTCATATTTGCTCAATGCGTATCCAAATGTAAACAAATGACGTCATACATTATGAAAGTCCGACAATTATTTAAGACATTTTTTTATGTTTATACGTTCTTTTTTATAAAAATATGCCAAGCTATATGACGGTTCTGTATAGGATACAGGTTCGGTTCCTGTCGGAGGACGAATATTTTCTGTGAAAATTTCTCGGACATTCAGGCCGGTAAATGTTGTTAATACTGTTTATTATAAACAGAGCATTTATTTAAATATTTGTATCTATAAAAAACGTATAAACATAAAAAATGTCTGAAATAATTGACGGACTTTTGTCTATTTCATATATATATATATATATATATATATATATATATATATATATATATATATATATATATATACTATAATACATACTTATAATATGATAAAGTTAATTGGTAATCCGTATGGATAATTCCAGGGAGGATATAAATCCTGGGAGCTCAATGTAATAACAGAGCAAATGTTAATTAATTAATAAATCGGAAATTTCAGAAAGCCATGCTAATATTTTATTTCGAGAATTCGATTTCGCTTTCTCAGAGCTGGCGGATTCAAAATAATGAATGGATTCAAAACTTCTTGCAGGAATTAAATGAAAAACAAAAACAAAATTAACGGAAGCTGTGTTTTAAAATAGTTCCAAAAAGTAGGAAGGGAAGGAAAAAGGTAGTTGTGGGATATGTCTCTAAAACTTGAGATAGTACTACTGGACTTCTTATTCACCGGACAAAAGGAGGGAGTGCTGGTGATTTTTCAAGAGGGGAACAAAGAAAAAGGAAAAAAATAAAGAAAGAGGAGAAAAGAAGAGAGAACTAGAGAATATACACAAATTCATATATCTACATACATACACATCCTTATCTAGACACACACACACACACACACACACACACACACACACACACACACACATATATATATATATATATATACATACATACGATTATGTACCTACATCCATACATATATTCGCATTCATCTACATATATGTGTTTTCACATAAATGTGTTCACACATACATATATACCCAGGCATATATACATATACACACATATTTATCTGTGTGCATCCATAAACACATATGTATATAAATGACGAGTACATCCCTAAATAAGTACTTAGATAATATGTAAGATGTCCTCAAATACATCCCTAATCATATAACTGTAAAGAGGACCATAAGTGTGATTTATATATATATATATATATATATATATATATATATGTGTGTGTGTGTGTGTGTGTGTGTGTGTGTCTATCTATCTATCTATCTATCTATCTATCTATCTATCTATCTATCTATCTATCTATCATCTATCTATCCTTTTAATATCTTGCTGGTTAATTCAACTATCTATCTATCTATCTATCTATCTATCTATCTATCTATCTATCTATCTATCTATCTATCTATCGCATGCTTGAAACTGACATAACACAAAATTCCGTATGAAAGTCGAAAATACTCTTACATAGGACAATTAAAATTTAAATATGTAGCAGTAACCAATAAAATTGTCCGAAACATAGAAAAATGAACGAATAAAAACGAATGAATAAAAATGAATGAATAAAAAAAATGAATGAATAAAAATGAATGAAAGAATGAATGAATAAAAGTCCTTAATAAATAGGCGTGTCTTATTTTTTTTAACTGAAATTACATAAATTAAAATTGCTGCCCAGTACACAGAATTTGTATACATATACCAAACACACGCAAATTCATATATATATATATATATATATATATATATATATATATATATATATATATATATATATATATATATGGATAACGAAATATAAATCTTTATATATCAAGAACAGTTTTGGAGGAAAGATGTATGACAAAATGGGAAAAGTTTTCGTGTGACAGGTTTCGTTCCTTAGGACTTCATCGGACTAAGTTTGTTTACGTTCACGCGACTATACAGGAGCATGAACTAACGGACGAGACGCGTCACACGATGACTTTTCCCACTTGTTCATATATATATATATATATATTATTCGGACTATTGTCCTCATCTTTGTCGCACAAAGATGAAGACAATAAACCGAATAATTTAAATATAGTACATTATACCTCATCTCAGAAATATAGATACTGAACGGCTGAAACGTTGTAATAAATATGGCGACAAAGATGAGGATAATAGTCCGAATAATGTAAATAGTGTACATAATACCTCATCTCAGAAATATAGACAGATACTGAAGGATTGGTACGACCCGATATACCGAAAATATGGAGACAAAAAAAAATTGCGACAAAGATGAGGACAGTAGTCCGAATAATGTAAATAGTGTAGATAATGCCTCATCTCAGGAATATACACACACACACACACACACACACACACACACACACACACACACACACACACACACATATATATATATCAGTGTAATGAATTTTTATTGTGCAGATCAATGAAAAATCAGGATTGAATCTCTTATACGTAACATTTCATTTTATCTAACTCCGTACTCCAGTGTTTGAGAGCTGCCTTGGTACCCTCATCTGAAACGTAGTCCTTATATTCTCGTGTGCAAAGAAAGAATATTTTATTTCCCTCTATGGAGTGACTGTTTATATAACTGCTATACGACTCTTTCCTACGTGTGTATTCTAAGTGCGGCTGGGCTGATTACGTGAGTACACACTCAGTGGCTAGGCGACTAATTCAGTTCAACACTGTATCTGCCTTCTCTGAAAGCTACTGAGTTCAAAGCGTGATCTACAGTGAGACACACACCAGACGAGAACTGCAGTCAGTCAATTTTTGAAATATGCAGTATGAAGCGTAACATAAATATCACTTTGTATTCCATCTTAATTATATGTCATAAACTAAAGTATTTTAATGATTTATTTTTAAGGTGCTATTTTAAAACTTCTGGAATCTACAAAAATATCAAAGGACTGCAACGAATGTTCTTGTGCAATCGTTAGTGGCTTGGTCTTGGAAGACATTATCAGTGAATTGCATCGTAATTTGGCGTCCCATGACTGTAGTTTCGTTCGCTAATTATATAAATACTGATGTTTGGAGACTCTTTTTAATTTATTGATAGTTGACTCAATACAAGGCTCAAGAGACACTCAAAGTAGAGGGTTACTGAATGAGAGTATTGTAAGAGTAAGGAAAAGAGGAATTATGAAATGTGTATTATGGGGATGTGTTGGATACATATCGGTTGACATTGGATTTGAAGAAGCCAAGATTGTAGCTGTCACGGAAGTATAATACAACGTAAACAGTTCTGAGGAAGGAACTATATGAATTAAACTTCCTCCTGAATAATCGAATACGAAGCGAATATTTTTTTCCCGAGTCTATTCCGTAAAGTAATAGTTCTGGAGAAGACGCTGTCTGAGTGAAACTTACTCCTTACCAAAGGAATAAAAAAGGGGATGGGGACAGTTTGATGGTGAACTGACATGGTGATTCGTAGGTGTGAAGGCCTGAACTGGTGCCACTAAAGAATGTAATTCATTTGAACATTTGCCATGGCGATAGCGATAGTTTAGTGAGAGGCTAGCGCGCCGTTTCGTTTGTTGGATAAGAGTTGCTTGGTGGAGAAATACTGGATGCGTAGACGAGATGTTAGACTTTTATCATTCGAAACTCAAGTCGGTCTAATATCGGTCTAGGGGAAGCAATCCAAGAATATGAGGTGTCTGAAAATTATACAACGGTTTGACCCAAGCTTTTTGAGGGAGATCAGTAGAACGTAACTCTTGGGAAGCTGTCGATAGCTAGTTCGGTGTTAGTACGGAATCATAAGTAATTGTGCAAACTGGCTTTGTTCAGTTACTGATATACGTCAGAATCGCCCTCTCTCCCAGATGTTCCACTTAGCATCAGTCAGTTATGTGCCCTGTGTGATACATGATTGCCAATACATTACTGACTAGGCAGATTTTTCCCCGCAGTAGGTTGCCATTTCTTTATTTCTTTTTTTTGGGGGTGGAGGGTAGACCAGTTGCCATCCAATCCGGTCTGTCCTGCTATTTACCCATAGCTGTGGAGAGAAGAAGAGAATTCATACCTTTCTCAAGTGTATTAGCACGTAAGTGAATCTAATGGATTCGACTGGAATTCGAACTCGGTTCTCCGATTCATCAATCCGAGCCGCTATCGACAACGCCACCATACTATCTCCTCCCCTTTCTTTCTTTCTTTCTTTCTTTCTTTCTTTCTTTCTTCTCTCTCTCTCTCTCTCTCTCTCTCTCTATATATATATATATATATATATATATATAAATATAACAGGCAACGAATGTCTATTATGTTGTATCTCGTTGTAGTAAAGACTTTGTGATTGTAGATACAACTATCGACTACGCCACCATACTACCTCCCCCCCTCTCTCTCTCTCTCTATATATATATATATATATATATATATATTAATTAAATATAACAGGCAACGAATGTCTGTTATGTTGTAATGCTCGTTGTAGTAAAGACTTTGTAATTGTAGATACAACTATAGTACGCCGTTGAACAGACATTAGCACATATGATTTGATTATAGTGGTGAAGGCTTTGTGCAGGACCAACCACAATTTTTGAAGGGCCGAATACAGAGACCTGGTGCACTACGTGTCACAAGATCCTCACACAACCCTCCGCATGTTTTGAATTCAGAGCTGTACTTCTCCTAGACCAGTTGCCATCCACTGCTATAGAACCCAGTCTGTCCTGCTATTTACCCATAGCTGGAGGGAGAAGAAGAAGATTCATACCTTTCCAAAGGGTATTAGCACGTAAGTGAATGTAATGGATTCGGCTGGAATTCGAAACCAGCTCTCCGATTCCTCAATCCGAGCCGCTATCCATTACTCCACGATGCCTCTACCAAGCATAGTTACAGTATAAATCACAGGTTGGCGCTATGGGTGTTAAACAAACACAAATATGTCAGAGCCAGGCGTTTGCAACGGTGATGCAACCCTACAAATATATTTTCCCACAAACGTTGTTAGCCTCTCATTACTCTATCCCTATTTTCATGGCAGTTGTTCAGACGTGTTACATTTCTGAATTCCACCAGTCCAGACCTTCACAGCTACGTACACAGAATCGAATCATCCTCATTCGCTTCGTATTCCATTGGTAAAGAGGAAGTTTCATTCAGAGAGTTCCTTCCGCAGAACTGTTTACAAACTCCCGAGAGGATGCTTCCCTGAACATTGCAATCTTAATCTCTCCAAGTTTAGCGATATCTCCCGTACATGTTCTCATAATCTGCAATAAGTTCTTCCTTTTACGTCACATCACTCAGTTATGTGCCATGCTGATACACGCTTAGGCAATCATGTATCTTTCGATACATGACTGACGAGGCAGATGTTTTTTCCCGTAGTAGGATGCCATTTCTTTCTGGTCTATCTCTGAGAGAGAAGAAGAGGATTCATGCCTTTCCCACGGGTATTAGCACGTAAGTGAATGTAATGGATTCGACTGGAGCTTTCGGGGGAGTAATGGATAGCGGCTTGGATTGAGTACTCGGAGAGCCAAGTTTTTTGGATTTTAAAATTTGAAATTAGAGTTGCGTATTATACATGGTAATTAATTTCTATCTGAATTTAATTGTCTTCATCCTTGTTGTTATAATGACCTGTTATGATAACAATAACAAAGATGAGGATAATAATACAAATGTGTAAATACATGAGAATTAAATATTAGTTTTTTTTTGGAGGGGGGGGGTTACGTATGTTGTCATATTCGGGGAAGTATGGCCGAAAGTAAGTTATATTCGAGTTCCAAATTAATTAATATGTAATAAAAAGTTTGAATCTCAAATCAATATTTGCTTATTTTTCTAAAAAAAACCCAAACAACTTATTTGCATAGATATTAATTACATTTTTGTCAAAACTATTCAACCAGTACACAGTGGCAATCTTAAGAAAACTATAAAACAGTAGGTTGCCATTTCTTTCTGCGATAGACCAGTTGCCATCCAAGGCTATAGAACCCGGTCTGTCCTGTTAATTACCCGTAGATGGAAGGAGAAGAAGATTCATACCTTTCTCAAGGGTATAAGCACGTAAGTGAATGTAATGGATTTGACTGGGATTCGAACTCGGTTTTCCCATTCCGAGACCAATAGCATTTAAATCACACAAGTACAGAAAGCAGTTCTGTCATTAGTGTTGTTGGAACCAGTTTTGTGTTACCAATACTGTGCATAAGTTTTTCCCGCAGTAGGTTGCCATTTTTCCCGCAGTAGGTTGTAAATATATGAGAATTAAATATTATTTTTTTTTGTGGGAGGGTTACGTATGTTGTCATATTCTGGGCAGTATGACCGAAAGTAAGTTATATCCGAGTTCCAAATTAATTAATATATTTGAATCTCAAATCAAGTTTTGCTTATTTTCCTAAAAAAAACTTATTGGCATAGATATTAAGTACATTTTTGTCATTACTATTTATTCAACCTGTACACAGAGACAATCTTCAGTCAGTTATGTGCCATGCGTTATAAACGCTTAGGCGATCATGTATCTTTCGATACATGACTGACGAGGCAGATTTTTTTCCTGCAGTAGGTTTCTTTTTGCGGTAGACCAGTTGTAATCCAAGGCTGGGGTGGAGGATAAGAAGATTCATACCTTTCACAAGGGTATTAGCACGTAAGCGAATGTAATGGATTTGACTGGAATTCGAACTCGGCTCTCCGATAACAGTCCGAGCCGCTATACATTACTCCACCGTAAAAAAAACCTTATTCAGTAAACCTCTACATTGAGTGGTTCTTGGGTCTTATATTGAGTGAGCAATAGCATAAAAAGTCATTTGAGCAGAAATGCAACCTCGAAAACGATAAGTCACCCACAACTTACTAACTTTTTGGCAAACTAGTTATTCACGTGCCTGTTGTTAAAATCTGTCAAATATACCAAAAAATCTTTCGCTGTGCATAAAAAACGAAACTCTTTAGATTCAATTCATTTCAAGAATATGTAGAAAGGCAGTTGTTTTATTTGACAAAGCCGATGCGAAAGTGCTGTGTATATTTTGCAGTGTTTAAGAAGAGGTCAAAAGTTCAGCAAGGTGCTGAAAAACGGAAAAAAATCGCTAGAAACCAAAAAAAAAAACAACAAAGAAAAAGAAAAAAGAAAGAAAAGTGCTGGATTGCTATGTGTTATCCACCCTCTTACATAGCAGTGAATGCTGGATAATCTCCACAGGGGTGAGATACAAAGCTGGAAGCAACAATGTGGTTCTACAGAAGGATACTGAAAATTTGATGGATGGGTCGAGTAAGCAACAAGGAAGTGTTGAGATGTTGTGAGTTTCCCGCGTGTCGGTGTATGAATCAAGACAAACACAGTTGTAGAGGAAAATACTGGTTTCTTCATAAAAGCAATTAACAATAGAGTGATTAGTAGAACGAAGGTTGGTTAGTACGAAACAATATCCAAAGTCTATAGTCCAACGGTATGTACCGGGTAAGCTTATCTGGACTGCTAACGCTGACTCTCTCTCTGACGCTCTGTCACTCTCTCTCCAGAGCTGACTTATATAAGAGGGACCAGTCCATTACTAGTTAGAAGGTGGGTGCGCCCCAACAGGAAGTTTGGACGAAAATGGCAGCAGATAGAACACTTGTACTCAAAATCAAGAAAATACAGCTGAAATTCCTTAGACACATAATGAGAACAGAGGACTTGGAAAACTTAACCCTCACAGGGCATATCAACGGAAAGCGAGATAGGGGAAGTCGAGTCACTCTGACAAGTTTATGTGAGTGGATGACGAATCGGGGGACTGGAGCTTTATCAAAGGGAGAAAAATCGCTAAGAGCCACACGGGATAGAAAGTTGTGGAGAGCCATGATCGTCTGTGTCCTGAAGTGATGCGGCACATAGAAGAGGAAGAAGAAGAAGAAAAATTTCCAACTACAAAAGCACGAATTTCATAAACTCATATTTTTCAAAGTACATTTGATTGATTGGTTTTTGACGGCTTATCAACCTTTTGCAGGTTATTTAAAGCCGGGAAATATTTTTAAATTGTAAGAATATTTTGGAGATAATAATTATATGTACTGATAAAAGTTTCGTTAAAAACAAAGCAAAGAGGGCTGGATTACTATACGATATCCATCCTCTTATATAGCAGTGAATGCCAAATAATCTCTCCAGGGATGAGGAAAAAACTGGAGGCAGTCGAAATGTGCTTTAACAGAAGGATATTCGATGGACGTTGCGTGTAAGTAACAAGGAAGTCTGAAAGATAATGGAAACTGAAAGAACACTTATACTCAAAATTAGGAAAAGACAGCTGCAATTCCTTGGGCTCATAATGAGGGAGGAGGACTTAGAAAACGTAACCCTTATGAAATGAAGCATATTCAGGTCAAGGGGAATTCAGTGGCTGAGTTACCTGACTCGTGTGAATGGATAGTGGAATAGGGGACGGGGGCCTTAGCAAAGGGAGAAAACCTGCTAAGATTTTTTTTTTAAGCGTTTCACCCCAAGCAAGGCGGGAAGCCACTAGGACGCAAGGGGTTACAGAAAATAGCAAGATCAGATAGGAGTGATATCTATCTATCTATCTATTCATTATTTTTCATATCTATCTATCTATCTATCTATCTATCTATCTATCTATCTATCTATCTATCTATCTATCTATTCATTATTTTTCATATCTATCTATCTATCTATTATTTTTCATATCTATCTATGTCTGCTCATTAACTATCTATACATTCCTTTTCATATCTATCTATCTATCTATCCATCTATTTTTCATATCTATCTATCTATCTATTATTTTTTTCATATCTATCTATCTATTCTATCTTTCTATCTATCTATCTATCTATCTATCTATCTATCTATCTATCTATTATTTTTTTATCTATCTATCTATCTATGTCTGCTCATTAACTATCTATACGTTATTTTTCATATCTATCTATCTATCTATCTATTATTTTTCATATCTATCTATCTATCTATCTATCTATCTATCTATCTATCTATCTATCTATCTATCTATGTCTGCTCATTAACTATCTATACATTATTTTTCATATCTATCTATCTATTCATTATTTTTCATATCTATCTATCTATCTATCTATCTATCTATCTATTCATTATTTTTCATATCTATCTATTCATTATTTTTCATATCTATCTATCTATCTATCTATCTATCTATCTATCTATCTATCTATCTACTCATTATTTTACATATCTATCTATCTATCTATTCATTATTTTTCATATCTATTTATCTATCTATCTATCTAGCATGAGGGTAGTGGATAGATTAAGGCAACTGGAGATGTCGATTGACATTACACTTGAATATGTGGAGATTATAGCTCACAGGGAAACAGGAGAAGGGAAGGGAGTTCCACAGGCGAGAGGTGCGAGACATGAAGCTATTAGAGTAGAAGAGACGGCTACATTTAGGAGTTTCGACAGTGAAGGGGTGAGAGCGGGATGCCAGCCTCGTAGGGCGCTGGAACTCATGACGTCTGGGAACCAGCGAATGCAGCTCCTTGGAGCAATTTCCATGAAAGTATTTGTAGAACAGACAGAGGGAGGCGACGGCGCGTCTGTGAGAAAGTGACTGTAGACGAGACGCCAGGGCAGGGCCAACCATATTGCATATCCGCCTCTGGAGCCTATCAAGAACCCCGAGGCAAACAGAAGGGGCGCCAGACCATATATGGCAGCAATACTCCATGCAAGGGCGAATTTTGGATTTGTAGATTTGGGGGATCGACTCAGGGGAGAAAAACTTCCTAGTGCGGCTCACGGAGCCAACTTTCCTCGCAGTGGACGAGGCAATTGACTCGATGTATTTATTCCATCTCAGGTCAGCAGTCAACGTGAGACCGAGAAGCCGCAGAGAGTTGCTCGCGAGAAGTTGAGCGTCAGACATTCTAATGGAGGGAAGGGAAGGATCTCTTTGGTGATTAATAGAGAGCAGTTTTGTCTTCGAAGCGTTGAAGTTGACCAGCCAATTCATGCCCCAGTTCACAATCGATTGGAGGTCCTTTTCGAGATCCATACGAGAGTAGGAAGTTGTGGAGAGCCATGATCGCCTATGTTTTGAAAGGACGCAGAACATAGAAGAAGAAATGAAGTTTAATAAGACGTCATTAAATATTTAGTTGGTCTTCAAGTAGCGCATGCAGCTATCATGAAAACAAAATCTTTGTTCGCAAATTGAACTTTTTCTTGGGAAACGCTAGAAATTTTTGTTTAGAAGGAGATGGATAGAAAGGGAAGGAGAAAGATGGGGAGAGAGTAGAGAGAGAGAGAGAGGGGGAGAGAAGAGTGAAAGGAGAGAGAGGGAGTGAGTGAGTGAGAGGGAGAGGAGCTAATGGAGGGAGAGAGAGGGAGAGACGAAGGAGAAAGGAGGGTGGGCAAGAGAGAGAGAAGAGAGGAAGAGACGATGAAAAGAATGGGAGAGAGGAGGGAGAAAGAAGCGGAGAAAGGGAAAAAGGAAGGAGAGAGAAGGAGAGGGAGAGAGAAGGAGAGGGAGAGAAAAATAATCAGAAAAAGGGAGAAAGAAAGAATGGGTGGAAAGAAAAAAGTGGAGTTAGAGGAGGAAAACGATGAGAAAAAGTGGTAAAAGAAAAGAGAAAGTGACAGAAAAAGGAAGCGGAATAAAAGACAAAAAGCGAGAGAAGAATGAAAAGAAAAAAAATGAGAAAACAAGAAAGTGGGGAAAATAAAACGAAGAGAAAGGAATATCTATCTATCTATCTATCTATCTATCTATGTCTGCTCATCTATCTATCTATTTTTTCATATCTATCTATCTATTCATTATTTTCATATCTATCTATTATTTTTCATATCTATCTATCTATCTATCTATCATCTATTATCTATCTATCTATCTATCTATTCATTATTTTCATATCTATCTATTCATTATTTTTCATATCTATCTATCTATCTATCTATCTATCTATTATTTTTCATATCTATCTATCTATCATTTTTCATATCTATCTATCTATCTATTCATTATTTTCATATCTATCTATTCATTATTTTTCATATCTATCTATCTATCTATCTATTATTTTTCATATCTATCTATCTATCATTTTTCATATCTATCTATCTATCTATCTATCTATCTATGTCTGTCTTGGCCTATTTCTTTCTTTCTTTCTTTCTTCTTTCTTTCTTTCACAGTCTCTTCAGTATCTATCTATGTATCTATCTATCTATTATTTTTCATAGCTATCTATCTATTTTTCATATCTATCTATCTATTCATTATTTTTCATATCTATCTATTCATTATTTTTCATATCTATCTATCTATCTATCTATTATTTTCATATCTATCTATCTATCTATCTATCTATCTATCTATCTATCTATCTATCTATTATTTTCATATCTATCTATCTATCTATCTATCTATCTATCTATCTATCTATCTATTATTTTTCATATCTATCTATCTATCTATCTATCTATCTATCTATCTATTATTTTTCATATCTATCTATCTATCTATCATATTCTGAGCCTTCCTTTAGTCCGTCCATCCGTCCGTCCGTTCGTCACACCCTCTAAAGTAGCCATACATTGACCGATCGAAACTTTAGGGGAGAAATGCAAACAGTTAAGGGGTTACAAAGTACAGTTGGTTCTACTCGGGTGCGTAGCTTAGTACAATAAGTTTTCATTAATTTTTTGGGAAAAATGTATGAAAATTTAAAAAGATGATTGGTTTGCGAAATTGAACGAAACGTACAGTTTGTAAATCTCGGCATAAATGCTAGCGATAATTTCAACAATACCGTGAGGATTTCCACACACGTTAGCTTGTTGCAAAAAAAAAAAAAAAAAAAAAAAAAATTCTAATGAAAGAAAACTAACAGCGCAAAAGAGAGGACAAGGGAAAGTGAATGGAAGAGAAAAATAGAGAATGAGAAAGCAGGAGTAATTAGAAAGGTAAAATGATGAAAGAAAAGACAGAGAGAGAAAAGAAAGAAAAACAAACAAAAAATGACCAAAGAGAAATAGAAACAAATAATGAAAAATATTTGTTAATTTAACCGGTTATGAACTTAGATACTTGATCGATGAAAAATGGGATACTGGAAGGTTAGAATGACCTGAAGGAAAAAGAATTATGAAAAATGGAGGAAAGGATTTGATTTTTGTTGAGTTAAAACCATAAGCTGGATCCTTTCGAGTCTTTTATCGAAAAAAAAAAATTCTTGTTGTTATACATTTTAAATGAAACCTTTTCTTTTTCTGGGAAAATGGATCAGTCCTGACGCATGCGTGTAGCGTATATTCAAACATTCTCGGGTGACTCCCAATATAGAGCATGGATGAATAAATCAGTGTTGAAAATATCTAACTTGGTGGATAGCTGGATCACTGTTTTACAATTACTCCCACTGCTGACGTCATTTCTCCTAGTCTCTTACTATCACCAAGCCGAGATAAATTAGAATTATGTTCATATGATATATTGTGTTTCACGTGCCCTCACGTGCAATACGAGATAGCACGAGATCACGCCCAGGATTTGCAAATCAGCCATCAACATATGTAAAATTCTATCTCAATATCAAGATCGAGTAAGGTACTCAAATAATTGAATGTGCCAGAGATAAACAGGGGCAACCTATTCGGAAAACATAAAATACAATTGGTATCGTCTAAGCTCCAGGGAAGCGGGAACCAATAACATAATACAGTGGAACCTCCCTTTACGAATCCGATTTGTTCCTGAAGGCCGTTCGTAACCCGAAATGTTCGTAAACCGAAACTATTTTTCGAATAGGAATCAATGTAGAGAAAAAAAGTACAATAAAATTGGGGGAAAAAAAAGCACAACGCAACACACGAACGGATAAAACATGGCGGTCGACTCAATTATTCCGTTCGGGTTAACTCGGTTTGGCAATGTTGTTCGAGAACTGAAATTTTGTTCGATAACCGAGACATTTTCATTTCGAATTTTCTGTTCGAAAACAGATTTTTTCGACATATTAGACGTTCGTGAACCGATGTTTCACTATATATATATATATATATATATATATATATATATATATATATTATATATAAAAGTTTTATGTTTAAACATTCTTTTTTTATAGATACAAATATTTAAACAAATGCTCAGTTTATAATAAATAGTATTAACAACATTTACCGGCCTGAATGACGTTAATAGTGTTTATTATAAACCGAGCATTTACTGAAATATTTGTATCTATAAAAAAGAATGTATAAACATAAAACTGTCTTAAAAAATAATTGTCGGATATATATATATATATATATATATATATATATATATATATATATCTGTGTGTATGTGTGTGTGTGTGTGTGTGTGTGGAAAGAGGGTCGCCTCCTTACTAATCGCATATGGTGAGATTTGAAATCATGGCCGAAACACTAAAGTACTAATCATGTGTGTAAGTCTCATGTATGTATTTCTCGCAACCAAATACAGTGGAACCGACGTTCCACTGTATTTAGTTGCGAGAAACATTTTGTCGAGTTAAAAGCTTTTGTCGGTCGTCATAAAAATTCTTTAATTACAATATAATTTTTTTGTTTTTATTAATTACCTTGTTCAATTAAATTCATTTCGTATTTTGCTTTGATAAAGTCCACATTGGACGAAACGCGTCAGCAATTACTAGTTTTCCTATTGTCATTTTTATTTATAAATTTTTTTACTTTATTAAATGTATCAATTAAACTTGTAGCGTTAAATTATTGTGGGTAATGTAACAATTTTTTTTCTTGACCTCGTATCTAATTGGCAAAATGGATATATTCTTACGTATTACGCCAGTATTTTTCTTTTTGTGTCGTTTTCCTTCAGGACGTTAGCGATCATGTGTCTCCACTATTTTCCTGTCCTTCATAGCCCATAGTAAATTTTGTCTTTTTGCTATCTCTCCTAAACTCTGTTCTGTCAACCATTTACACAAGGTCGTTAGGTAGGTAATGCTATTCTCCTATGTGCCGTGTTCCTTTCAGGACCTTGTCGATCATGGCTCTCCACAATTTCCTGTTGTTTGTAGCTGTTAATAATTTTTCTTTTTGCTATCTCTCCTAAACCCTGTTCTGTTAAGCATTTACACAAGATCGTTAAGTAGATGATACTACTACTGTTATGTACCGGTCTCCTTTCAGGACGTTGTCGATCATGGCTCTCCACAATTTCCTGTCATTTGTAGCTGTTAGTATTTTTTCTTTTACTCTCCTTAAACCTGTTCTTTGAAAAAGCTCGTTAGGTAGCCTGTACGCTGTTTTCTTCTGTCCCTCTGCCTTCATTATATCTTGTAAGTGTTAAATTTTCTAAGTCCTCTTTCCTCACCATGTGTCCTAGAAATTTCAAGTGTCTCTTTCTGATGTTAATATAAGTGTCCTTTTTTGTTTCCATTTTCTCTAAAACTTCGCCCTGCTCAAAAAAATGCCAATATATAATTTCTGAAAACAATCACTATATTAGTCCTATTAAAGGTTATTCTGAAAAACCTCGTAAGATGTTTAGCGAATGGAATGCAGCACGGAGAGTTCATCGGCTGAAAAAATTCGATTAAAACAAAACAAAAGAGATACAATTCTGCTTCGAATAATTTAAGAAATAAAGACAATGTCACATTTTAGAAAAAACAGACAATACAAGAAAGATCGTGGAACAGTACGACCGAAAAGTTGTTATCAAAACCAAAAAATGAAGATACTAAGCCGAAAAATTCATGAAATAATAACGTTTCCTTTAAGAAGCTTATACAAAAATCTTTACTTAGTAAAAAGCTACTTTTAGCCTGCGCTCGGGGGAATAAAGCTTGTTTTCGCAAGCCGTTGATAGTAAATTTTATCCTCTTTGGGAACCCCATACTCTTGTGATTGTGTGCCGTATTTGGTTAAAATTATTATAAATATACATAAAGATAGGGAAATAAGGGATGAAGAAAATATTTATTTTATACGACAAATATTTATTTTTTGTATGATCTCCTTCCTTGTTAATGCACCTAATTCATTAGTGAATATTAATCACATAAAACAGAACGTAAATAAAATGTAAAAATGTGCATGGGTTCTGTTAAATCTTCCATGAAAATTACTGAATAAATCGCACACAGGTGGAATGTCGTAGAATGCACCGACAGAAATATTTCGATTAAAAGATATTAAAAGAAAAATAATATTCCGATTAAAAGATACTAAAAGAAAAATAATATTTCGATTAAAAGATACTAAAAGAAAAATAATATTTCGATTAAAAGATACTAAAAGAAAAATAATATTTCGATTAAAAGATATTAAAAGTAAAATAATATTTCGATTAAAAGATATTAAAAGAAAAATAATATTTCGATTAAAAGATACTAAAAGTAAAATAATATTTCGATTAAAAGATATTAAAAGAAAAATAATATTTCGATTAAAAGATACTAAAAGAAAAATAATAATTCGATTAAAAGATATTAAAAGAAAAATAATATTTCGATTAAAAGATACTAAAAGAAAAATAATATTTCGATTAAAAGATACTAAAAGAAAAATAATATTTCGATTAAAAGATATTAAAAGAAAAATAATATTTCGATTAAAAGATACTAAAAAAAAAAAATAATATTTCGATTAAAAGATATTAAAAGAAAAAAATAATATTTCGATTAAAAGATACTAAAAGAAAAATAATATTTCGATTAAAAAGATATTAAAGAAAATAATATTTCGATTAAAAGATACTAAAAGAAAAATAATATTTCGATTAAAAAATATTAAAAGAAAAATAATATTTCGATTAAAAGATATTAAAATAAAAATAATATTTCGATTAAAAGATATTAAAAGAAAAATATTTCGATTAAAAGATATTAAAAGAAAAATAATGAAATAAAAGTAATTATAATTCGGATAATTTATAAAATAATGACAAGGTTGATTTCATTTTAAAACATCAGACAATACGATAAAGACCAAAGAAGTGTACGGCCGAAAATTTCAGATGAACATTTCGGCTACGTGTCAGCCTGTCGACCTATTGGCACACACCCGTCGACACACATTGTATACATTTCAAAAACTGGAAAATTGTTAGGCTTTTCTAAAATAATCCGATTGCGATGGCTTCGCACATAATTCATCATCCTTTGTGTATTTAAAAAAAAAATAATTTCCTTACAGGGTCGTTGCTATCCCATCTATTCAAACACCCAGCTTAAGTTCTTTTCAACATTGAAAGTTTCCATAAAACAGCATGGAAAATAAGCAAAGTTGGCACATTCAGTTGATTCTGAAAGTAGAACCTAACTAATTCTATTAACCATCCAATATTCTAAGCATAATAGATAAAATAAATGGAATGCAATACACCGATAACTTGTTACTTCTTTAAAGAACAATATGGCGGCATCAGAGAAAAGTAATTATATTACCTTATTTGCTATTCGTTGGATTTGCATAAAACATGATTACAATATAATTTCAAATGTGTAGTTCGCTTACACTGTAGCGATGGTTTGCAAGCTAGACTCCTCTGTCCAATTGTTTGTCAAGTAACTTTAATTTGGATCATTGTAACGTGGTATCTGATTAAGTTAAGCTCAGTTGATATTTATCTTTCTACCATAGTGTAATTCCCTGGTAGAAAAACTTCTGTTGGCCAGTGATCGAACAGTGAGATCGATTTTCAATGAGGGTCCATCTATTGTGTCCTTATACCGGAATAATCTTCTCTGATCTTCCATCTCCTTTCAAGACGTAAGCGATCATGGTTCTCCACGACGTCCTATTATTTATTGCTCCATGCGAATTTTGACACTTTACTATCCCACATTGTCCTTGTTCTGTCATCAATCCATATGAATTCGTTAAGTTACTCGCTTTTTCCAACTGATTCTTTAACCTTTATTACGCCCCATGAGTGTTAGATTCTCAAAGCCCTCTTTTCTCATGATGTGTCCCATACAATTCAGCTATTTCTGACTTTAGTATCAGTTTCCTCCTACTCCTGCACCACCTCCTTCTTCTTCTCCTCCTCCTCCTCCTTCTTCTTCTTCTTCTTCTTCTATGTGCCATAAACTCTCCAGGACGTGGGCGATTATGGCCCTCGACAATATATTATCCTTTGTAGTTTGTTTTGCGGCATATCAACCTCAATGCGTTATTTAATGCCGACAAATGTATTATTGCTGGTAATATTTAAAAAAAAAAAAAAAACTATAGTTGGTAATATCTTTTTTTTTCTAAAAATGTATTGCTGGTAATAATTTTTTTACACTTTCGTAGTGTTTTGACTCCAGTTTGGGAGTTAACTATTTGCCCATAGCTGGGATCCTTACAGGTGCTACCACCCCGGTTTAGGGTTAACCTGAAAACACCAGCAATTAAAAGGTGGTTCCACACTCCCCAAAATCTCCTGATCGGAGGCCTTGCTGCCGGACGTAGTTTATCGTCTTACCCAGGACAGTGCTTTGGTAAGATTTTTTTGCATTATTCTTTCTAGTTTCTGTTTTGTTATCTATTAACACAAGCTTTTTAGGTAGGTCTCTTGTTGTTCTTGCTCCTCTCTTTTCTTTCTTTAATATGTCCCGTGAGTGCCAAATTCTCCAAGCGTTCTTTTCTCATTACGTGTCCTACAAGTTTCAAACTTCTCTTTCTGATTCCAATCATACGTGTCCTTTTTGTTTCCATTTTCCTTAAATTTTTCTCGTTACTCATGTATATTTTGTGATATTCTCAGCATCCTTCTGTAGAACCACATATCGGTTGCCTGACATCCCCTCTTCATCTGTGATGAGATTATGTAACATTCACTGTCCTATAGGAAGACTGATATTAAATAACAGTTCAACACTTTTTTCTTTGTTTCTGAATAATTTTCGTAACTTTTGAAAGACATCTTTTGCAATTAAAATGCAGCTTCGGATTTCAGTGTCACATTTTGAGTTCTCTTTTCAAGCACTTCCCATGTCGTACCAGAATTTACAAATCTCACCCGTGAATTGAATACTGTTGCCATATCTGGTCTGCTGCCCCTGCTATTCATCTCGAAGTTCTTGACAAAATCCAAAGAAGGATCTGCAATGTAATCAACCCTGACCTGGCATCTCAATTTTAGTCATTTTCTCATCACGTGGCTTCCCTCTGTCTTTTCTACAAATATTATCATGGCAACTGCTCTGACGAGTTTTTTTTTCCCCCTGGTGCCCAAACTACGTGAATTTAAACGCGCTACTAGATTGGCATCTAGGTCCCACCTTTTCACTGTTGAAATATTTAAATATAACTGCCACTTCTACTCCAACAGCTTCTTTTCTCGCACATCTCGCCTGTGAAAGCTCCCCTCGGTTTCTTTGCTTCCCTGAATCTTCAAAAAATGAAATGCAACGTCAAACGCCATCTGCTATTATCTTGAATCCTTTCATAATCCCCCCCCCCCCAAGCACACTCTTTTCTCTCACCTTCAATCTCTGTATCCACCTTGCGTACTAGTGGCTAGTGGAATTCTCACCTTGCTTGGGGTGAAATGATTAAAAAATTTAATTTTTTTTACTCTTGGTTTTAGTACACTTAATTAAAGTTGATTGAAAAGCATTGAGTTGGGAGGGAGATTAGATATTATATAGTAATTTAGTACCCTTTTTCCTTGACTCTAAGAACATTTTCCTGTGTTTTAATACTTTGCTTAGTATTTGGGATGTGTTCATCTCTATGGTACTCCGATTTTTTAAAATTTAAGCGCTGTACTAGACTGACGTCGAAATATCATCAATGTACAGATCAGCTAGTTAGATGTAACCGTAACTTCTATGTTATCAGTTTCTTTTCTCGCATTTCTCGCTTGTGGAACTCCCTTCCGACTACATGCTTTCCAAACAACTCGAATTTGTAAAAAATTAAATGCAATGTCAGTCGCTATCTACTGTCCTCCAGATTACTCTTTCCTCTTCCCTGTTTCTGTTTCTAATTCTTCCATACCCTGTAACTCTTTCTGTCTTAGTGGCTTTTCTGCCTTGCATGGTGTGATACCGATTAAAAAAGATAAAGAAAAAAAAAGAAGGAAATCATTACAATTATATTCAGTTTGGTCTTAACTAAGTACTCTGTCTTTGTGGCCTTGTCCCAGAATTTAACCTGCAAAAATTTAAATGCAATGTCAATCGTTATCTACTGTCCTCGTGATTACTTTTTTCTCTCATTATTAATGTTTCTGTTCCTAATTCTTCCGCACCTTGTAACTCCTTGCGTCTTAGTGGCTTCACTGCCTTGCATGGGTTAATACCGATTAAAAATGAGTCAACAGGCTTCGAACAGTTAATTTATGAGGCAGTCTTTGCTCTGCGATAGGTGATCTTTGTAGGTTGTTACAAAAGCATATTCAAGTTTAGCCCAAAACCACAATAAAAGGACATCAATTTCGGAAGAATATTTCTTTTAAAGATCTAACTGTTTGACGAGTTTACGAACTAACGCTCGACGAGATGAACACTTCCCAAATACTAAGCGAAGCATTAAAACATCGGAAAATGTTCTTAGAGACAAGAAAAAAGAGTACTAAATTACTATATCTTACTTATTATAAAACGCAGATTGTGTGTGTGTGTGTGTGTCCGTTTATATATTGGATCGGATTTCCTACATTTTTCAACCGATTTCAACAAAACTTCACAGGACTGCGTAAAATTACCTTGCAGTGGTTCTGACAGCGCCAAAAATTGGAAAAACACAATTGTTTTTGCACAAAATCAATTTGAAAACACGATTAATCGCGAGAATGAAAGGGGGACAATTCATATCCAGTTATACTTATTATAAAACCCAGGTTGTTAGTGTGTGTGTGTGTGTGTGTGTGTGTGTGTGTGTTGTGTGTGTGTGTGTTCGTTTATATATGGGATCGGATTTCCTACATTTTTCAACCGATTTCAACAATTCACTTTTTTTTTGGCAGGTAGTGTTTCTTATTGTCTTGCACACTTTTTTCTTTATTTTTACATTCAGAATTCTTTAAAAATTCCATTTACAAGACAATTGTTTATAATAAAATTTTATTCAATCATAACGATTGAAAACAATGTTTTTGTTTGAGTTTGACTAATTCGTAAAAAAACAAACAAAAAAAAAAAACTAATTAATACATGCGTGTCCGTCAACCTTAAACAATAATCTTTGTCAATTTTATTTTTCAGTCTTTATGATGGTCGATACTTGATCTATCTCTTACTGTTACAACGCCGGGCTCTACTGCTAGTCATATATAATCTCCCTTCCGACCCCATGCTTTTCCAACCAACTTTAATTTGTAAAAATTTAAATGCAAAGTCAATTACTATCTATTGTCCTCCTGATTACTCTTTTCTCTTCCCGCTCATTATTAATGTTTCTGTTTCTAATTCTTTCATACCCTACGGCTTTACTGCGTTGCGTAGGGCCATATCAATTAAAAAAAATAAAAAGTAAAACTGAGTTGAAATTAGTTATCACCATGTGTTTCTAACGATACAATAAAGTGAAAAATCAAGCGTGCTGAACGTTAATCACGTTCAACTCGCTAATGTAGATTTTGTTGAAATAAAATTCTTTTTCTTATGTCATCGGCGAAAACAAATAAAAATAGAAGTTTTCTAAAGTGTCTCATATAATTTACCATTCTATTCGTAATACGGCTTTGCTTTACTTTGCTTCCAAGCTTCTAAATTGTCACCTTGCGTTCCAGGGTTTCTCAGCGGGGGTCGCCCGGGTGCAGTAATCCGACCTGAAAGATAGCCAGGAGCGCCCCAAGTTAACAGAAGTGTATTAATAATTTTTATATAAAATATCGTTTTTTTTTTTAAATCTAGAGACAACAAGCACATGTAATGTTTTAAAAATAAATGCTTATTTCAGGAGACTTCTTTTTATTTTCCTATTTTCATATTTCATGAGTAATTTACCTTATTAAATTTTAAAGTGGTCTTTAGAGTATTAGTTATTCTACAAGTAAAAAAAAAAGGTTTGAAGTAAAAAAAAAAGGTTTGAGAAATTATAATCATTTTTGGCAAAGTAATGGAGGCACAATGGTAAGTATATCTATTGTCAGTTATGACATGCCAATGTCTGTGATTTATAATTACATGAAAAACAAACGGAACCGTTTGAATGATCATCGGGGTTTTTAAGGGCCCTGGCAGTTTGCAGCTACATATAAAATCTGATGAGGTGATATTGTTAGGGAGTCGTTTCACAGTGGAGGCTTGTATTTGTACTAAGTCGGTCCTAAAATAGGTTCGACGTACAAAACGTTAGGAACTTGATATAATAGGTAATGACGCAGAGAAATCTAGTTGTGGTCGCTGATACTTTAGTATCCGACTAACGGTCGTCCGGCATCGACTGACTGACCCACCCACTGAGCGGCTTCCACGTTACTCCTACTTATTATAGGTGGGAGAGTCTATTAACTATAGAATAGGTGTGTTCCACTATAACAGATATATATTTTTTGAAATTCTTCATTAGTTATCTCAAAACACAATGTCACAAGAAATATGTAATCCCCTTCCAAAACAAAACAAAAAAAGAAAAGAAAAGAAAGAAAGTATGACCGACAATAAAACACACCAGACGTCGTAATGTAATTTCCCAGCGACTTTTCTATAAATACTGTCATGGCAATTGTTTTTTTGTTTTTTTTGTAAATCTTCATTGGGGTTTAGATTTTTAAATTGTTATTTTATCCCTCCCCGTCACAGACAAGGAATTATACATATGGGAAATAATTAGAACTTTAATCGAGACATTGCGGCATTATGGTGATTGTAGTAAGAAAGGTAAGTAAGAATGCGTAGTTTTGGTGTTAGTAATATTGTTGTATGTTTAGGTCAGTGTTTGTGGCTAGCTAAGTTTAACGTTAAGACAGAACAAGACCGTCCTTTTCCCCATTCCCCATTTTGGCTGTGCCACTTTTTCTGCATTTGAAGCAGAAATAAATATCGCTCTTCACTATTAAATTGTTATTATATTCCCCTCCCCCACAGACAATGAATTATACATATGAGGACTAGTTGGGACTTTAATAGAGACATGGTGGTATTATGGTGGATGTAGTCAGAAAGGTATGTAAGAATGCATAATTGTTTTGGTGTTAGTAATATTGTTGTATGTTTGGGTCATTGTTTGTAGCTAGCTAAGTTTAACGTTAAGACAGAACAAAACCGTCCTTTTCCCCATTCCCCTTTATGGCCTTGTGCCGCATTTTGTATAAAAATAAAAATAGATATCATTCTTCGTCATGGTACCTAAACTATATGAATTTAAGCGCAGTACTAGATTAGCAGGAAGGTCTCATCAATTCACAGTTGAATTGCCTAGATGTAACTGTAAGTTATATGCTAGCAGTTTCTTTTCTCGCACTTCCCCCTTGTGGAATTCTCTTCTTGCACCTTGGTTTCCAGCCGACTTTATTTATTTGATATTTATTCCAAACGATTGAACCCACAAATAAGATTCTTGGCTGACATGAAGTGCAAAGACTATATTGAATCCATTGCTAGGTGAGCTGCTAAGAAAGTAGGTTCACTGTGTCGTGCGAGAGAATTTTTCTCTCCAGAATTTATCTTACTCATTTATAAGTCTAACATTCATCCATGCTTAGAATATTGCTGCCATATGGTCTGGGGATTCTGCTATATATTTAGAGATTCTTGATAAAATCCAAAGAAGAATCAGCAATATTACTAGTCCTGACCTTACATCTCGACTTCAGTCACATAAATTTGCCTCCTTGTACCATTTCTATAAATACTTTCACGGTAATTATTCGGATGAACTCTTCGCTATGATATATTTAAGGTTTATGTGTGTGTGTGGGGGGGAGTATTACTACTATTATATCATTTGTTTTTTTTGTAAATAGTTTTCTTTTCATATTGTAAATACGCGTTGGGGCTAGTTTTTTAAATTGTTGTTTTATTTCCCTCTCCCTTCAAACAATGAATTGTCCAGATGAGGACTAATTAGGACTTTCATAGAGACATTGTGGTATTATGGTGGATGTAGTAAGAAAGGTAAGTAAGTTTAAAGTTTAAGACAGATGAAGACCGCCATTTTCTCCATTCTCCATTTTCGCTTTGTGCTACATTTTGTAAATAATTACAAATAAATATAACTCTTCGTTATGGTACCAAGACCTTCTGAATTTAAGCACAGTACTAGATTGATGCCAAGATGTCAACAATTTACAGTTTAATTGGCTAGATGTAACCGTAACTTCTAACCTAACAGTTTCCTTTCTCTCACTTCTCGCTTGTGGAATTCTCTTTTGGCTCCGTGCTTTCTAACCAACTTTGATTTTCAAAAAATTAAATGCAATGTCAATCGCTATGTCCTGCTTTGATTTTATTCTCGCTGTTTTTATTTCTCTTTATCTGTTGTCCTTGCGCACTCAGTAATCTCTTGCGTCTTAGTGGTTTTTATGCCTTGCCTGGTGTGATATGATTTTAAAAAAAAATCATACATAAAGGCGATATCCTAAGCGTAGCGTAGATGTGACTCAAGGCCGAAAGTATGGTTCACTCAGTAAGAATCGAACTCACTATACAGTCGTAACTGATCTAGCGAGGCAAGCTTGCTAACCATTACACCACGTCGAAGTCTCCAGTCCGCCATATCTAATGTAATTAAAATAAATTTAGCTAGCCTCTTTGAAAAGAATTATCACAGACACTTCAAAAAGAGTCAAAAATCTAAATCAACTGAGCATTATTGTATTTCAGGGGCAGGATACTACCGAATACAATGTAAACAGCAACTCCAAAATATATATTGTCGAATCATCCCGAGATTTAAAGAAAAGTATATAATTATTTACAATATTCGGACTATTGTCCTCATCTTTGTTGCCATATCTATTACAACGTTTCGGCCGTTGTACGGCCCGGTCTTCTACAGGTGGTTGGAATGTCGAGCTTAACCCTTTATTTCGCTCACTGGGCTAGACTGTCCTAGTTCCACGTGCCATTTTTAACGGATGTCAAACTATGAATATAAATATGGCGAAAAAAGATGAGGGCAATAGTCGGAATAATGTAAATATTGTACATAATACCTCATCTCAGAAATATAGACAGATACTGAAGTATATAATTATACAATAGGTGCATACTTGAAACCATGTCGTAGTCGCCAAAATGTGACAAAGCACGATTCCCTGTCTGATTAAAACCAATAGCAACAATATTTTGCACACATGTTACAGGTGTAAGAAAACGGGAAACAATTTCAATGAGGCGATATTGTTTATTTTCATTTTTATATTACTGAGTAAAAAGAAAGAAAAAAATACACGAGTAAGTATTTAAAAGAAAGAAAACATCAAAAGTTATAAATTATGTGGATGATACACATGAATGCGTGTGAAAGAGTTTAGTTACTAAAGGAAAAGATATCCCCGATTAGCATTGTCAATCGAGCATACTCGGAAGAAAAGAGAGATAGAGAAAAATACAGGAAGTGTCCCGTTTTTATAGCTGTCTGACAGCGCCCTCTAACGACTTGTTGGCAAAACTGACCGAGCGATGTGGAGGTAAACAGACAATTAAAGGACATGCTCATGGGTTATTTATTAACAGTGGCTCAATTTTGTTAAGGGGTCATGTTTATAGAAGTACTCCGTGAGTATCGAACTCTTTCAGTCGTAATGGCGAAAGAGACAGGTTATCTAACCACGACAAAGGGCCTACGATGTCGCGATGTTTAGAAAGAACGTGTCTATCAATATTCTCTGATGCTATTATAAAATATTTTATATTTCAGATGACACCAAGTTCTGAATAGCAGAAGTGTAAAGAAGATCAATTGAAATTCGGCCATTCTTTGACGCCATTATTCATTCTGATCAATGTGAAGAACAATTAATCGATACAAACAGTAGCAGCGTTGAACTGGTGAATGCTTCCGAAAAAAGCCACGTCGATTAACAAACCTTCGATCCAGTCATCAGCATTGTCTGCAATAGATATTCATGTCTCTTGTTAAAAAAATGGCTTCTTTCTCATTCTAACCGATCAGTTTATATGTATTCGATAGCACTCACTCTCACAATACGTTTTATTAGGTTAAGTCATAAATAACATCGTTTTATATTTATTAACGATTCGCCTTGTTTTTTTTTCCTCTAAAAGCATATGGAATCAGAATACCCAGTTTGCTTATTTTTCCAATCTTTTCTGAATGTTGGGATATGGTAGATTCCAATCTGTTTAATATAAAGGGCGTTCCAATAACTTGGACCGATTAAAAGTTATCGAAGCCTATTATTAAAATGGACGTTAAAAAAGAAATGCATTTCGCGATTTGATTGGTCAACATAATCGACCAACCGAGAGTGCAATTGGAAACGGTGTAACGTTGTTGTGGAGAGATTCAGTTCCTGCGCGCGATGACGATTGGAAGTGTCTGGATTTTCGGCCACATTCTCATGCACTGCAGTTTTCAGCTGAACGGCGTAAACGAGAACGCAATGGTGTTTTCATATCTGCCAGCAACCCAGTCTGTTTTAATTTACGAACAATATTTCCAATTGCACTCTTGAAACTTTAACACGTTGTTTGATTGTTAATTTTTCTGTGGTTGAACTTGCCAAAGACTTAAGTTGTTAAATCTGAAAGAAAAAAAAATGGACGCTTAAACTTAATTCACATTTAAAATTTGTCCAGGTTACTGGAACACCCTTTACTTGCTAATTCACCAATGCTCTAGTATGGATTGCTTTCCCCTAAATACTTTAGAGCTTCGTCATCAAAGTTCGGTGAATGCGACGGTTTGAATTTATCTTTCGAAAATGTTTCACCAGAACGAAACTTGGCAAACCAATTAAGCATTTGCCGGTCAGTTATGTCTCCTTGACCATAAACGCAACACATTTGCCTCAATGTTTTCTCACCGTTATTCTCTTTCCTGAACTCCCATAATATTCTGTGACATATATTCATTAGTGGGATTAAGATAATTATTCTTTAATCTACTCTATACGTCGCCATTGTCGTGTAAAAATAATCTATGTTAATGTACACCAAATTTGTTCTTAACTGCGACGGATGATTAGTAGTTCGGATGTTAGATTCGTTATTGCAATTGGGCCCGCGCATATGGCTCAGTCTAATCGGTTTTCGTTCGTCTTTAATTCCTTTCTTTCCGTGTTCGTATCTATTAGTTGTACCATCTTTATGTCACAGTATCATTCTCTCTCTTTTTCTCATAGCTAGATCTATCTATCTATCTATCTATCTATCTATCTATCTATCTATCTATCTATCTATCTATCTTAGTTTATTCATTATCTATCTATCTATCTATCTATCTATATTAATTATCTATCAATCTATCTAAGAATTTTCGTTATCTATCTCAGAATAATCGTTATCTATCTATCTATCAATCTATCTATCTTAGTTTATTCATTATCTATCTATCTATCTATCTATCTATCTATATTAATTATCTATCAATCTATCTAAGAATTTTCGTTATCTATTGCAGAATAATCGTTATCTATCTATCTATCTATCTATCTATCTATCTATCTATCTATCTATCTATCTATCTATCTTAGTTTATTCATTATCTATCTATCTATCTATCTATCTATCTATCTATCTATCTATCTATCTAGTCTAGTGAGATTGGCTACGGGTGTCACCAGTCGGTGTTGGAGTTCAAGTAGTCTATAAATTAGATTCTAAATTTTCAACAGAGGCAATATATTTTCTCGGGAGATTGGCGCTATACTTTCTTCACATACTCATATAAAATAAATGCATTCGCGACGTGGAATAAATATCGTCTATATCGCTGTTTATTTCTTTGTGTTGTCTGAGTTACAAGAACTGAAGAAAAAATATTTTATATCCCAAGAATTAAAAGTAACAAATAAAAATTCGGACATTTTGAATAATTTTTTCTTTGTGTTGACTGAATTATAAAAACTGCAGATAAAATATTATATTTCAAAATAACTAAAAGTAACAAATAAAAATTTAGACATTTTGACTATTTATTTCTTTATTTTGGGCTGGAAAGAAGATCGTGGTTAAAAAAAAAAACCCGCGGCGTATCTCGGGCCTAGTAAGTAGGACATCTGCCGTGGGCGCCACTTAGTGGGGGCGCCATGACGCCATTGAACACAGGACAAATAATTTGTAGTGTAATATTAATTAATTTGGTCTTAAACATTAAATCATCCGGCAACATTTGACAAAGCCGCGCTGTCTGTGTCGAAGGTTGGAAGCGTTTTTTTATGCTGATTTCGACGATGTGGTTGTGATTAACAAAATTACATCAGTGAGAGCAAGGAAATTAGGTATAACCTGCAGTTGCCTCTGTTCTTTGCTTCCATTTGAATTCTTGCTGTACTAGTAAAATAACTTCTTGTTGTGCCATTATATTTTGATAAATGCTTAATAAAATATTAAAAGATTCTAAAAAAAAATATCAGTATTTTCGGGGAATTAATTTATCAATATTGAAATGCGAAAAGAAAAATTTTTGGTGATTTTGTGACGTACGGTGGTCGTTAATGATTAAATATAAACTCAAGACTTCAATGTTAAAATAAAATAGTATTTAATTACAAGCGCAAATAAATAATTAACAAGAACAAAAGAAGTAAAAGCAAACCAAATATAATCAACCCTTTCAGTTAATACCTTGTTAGTAGCTTGGCTTAAAGTCTAGTAAATCCTAAATCAACCCAAATCATCCACGCACAATAATTCACACTAATTCGACTGGATAGTTCCACTCAATAGTCAATCAATAATCACCCCAGTCAGTAGCCTGACACCGCTATTTATATACATGGCGGAAAACATATTTTTATAAGTCCAGAGAGATACGCTCGAACCTCGGTGTCGGTAGTTACTTATTTTTTTCCTATATGACTGCTATCAGAATGTTTTAGAAGATTGTCATTAATGTTTAACCATTTCCCATGCAAAATAAATGATGTGTGAAAAGGACGGTTATTCCTTGACTCCGCTATTACTTTATACAGTTTTGACACTCTTAGCAACGTTTATTTACAAGATTATAAAAATATCTGAACAAAGTATATTACGATATACTCAATGGGTAACATTCGACGTAACAGTTTCAGTGAAACCAGTTTTCCGGCAAAGAACATTTATTGCTATATTTGCCTTTCCTGAACAGCACATCAAACCAGTTTTCAGGCAAATGACATTCATTAGGATTGACTAATCTGAACCTCAGATCATAACAGTCTTGAGGCAAATAACAATCATTAGGATGGCCTCTCCTGAATCACATAACTTACCAGTTTTCAGGAAATGAGATTCATCAGGATTGACTCATCTGAACCACAGATCATAACTGTTTTCAGGCAAATCACATTCATTAGGATTGCCTAACATGAACCACATATGATACTAGTTCTCTGGCAAATGACATTCATTGGGATTTTCTCTAGCGAACCACATATCATACCAGTTTTCAGGCAAATGACATTCATTAGGATTGCCTCCCCTGAATAAAATATCATACCAGTTTTCAGGCAAATGACATTCATTAGGATTGCCTCCCCTGAATAAAATATCATACCAGTTTTCAGGCAAATGACATTCATTAGGATTGCCTCCCCTGAATAAAATATAATACCAGTTTTCAGGCAAATGACGTTCATTAGGACTGCCTATCCTGAACCATATATCATACGAGTTTTCAGGAAAGGACATTTATTAGGATTGCCTCCCCAGCACAACATATCCTGCCAGTTTTTAGAAAAATGGTATTCATTAGGATTGCCTCCCCTGAACCGCATATATACCAGTTTTTTGGCAAATGACATTCATTAGAATTACCTCCCCTGAACCACATACCATACCAGTTTTTAGGAAAATGGTATTCATTAGTATTGCCTCCCCTGAACCGCATATCATACCAGTTTTTAGGCAAATGACATTCATTAGGATTGCCTCCCCTGAACAACATATCAGTGCTGTAGAACGTGAAGGTCAGTAAATATTAGAATGATAAAAGATAAGAAAAATATATTGCTGTATGAAGCATGGCAAAAAAGTGAAGAAAATAGGAGGAACAGAGTAAGAGAGGAACGCGACACCACAAAGGAGACGAGCAACTGTGGCAACGAGTGCTTGAAAGATCGAGACCTTACAGAGGCGAGGCGCACGAGAATTTGTTTATTTGTAGATCTCTATCAAGTATCAACGTTTCAAAATGTATTTTTTATGTTTGAACGGGGGAGACCCCATTTTTTTTACCATAGAAACTCTATCAATAAACAATGATAATCTGATACTTTCCGTGATGGCAAGATACATTATCGATCCCGCCATATTTGCAAGCGCATTCATAAAAAAAAAAAAATGGTATCCCCCCTCCAACAAAAACAAAATTATTATAAAACCATTAAATCGAAATTGTCGTCTAGAATTTGGCTGCTAACCAATATTTTACTGAGGAATAATGGAAGCATTTTAAGCCTGAAAAAAAAAATCTTTTGATGCCAGTTTCACTATGACTTAACATTAACATCACATCTCCATCTTGGTTGGAACTCAAAATAATTATCGTTTTAAAATAGCATTATTCCCCACGCAGAGTTCTGCGAAAAAGATTCCTAGTTGTCTCGGAAAAAGTAGCCGGTATTAGTTACTATAATTTGGTGTAACAAAAAAGATTACTTCAGTCTGAAACTATGGCAAAGAGCAACTTTTACTCAATATTCTGTACAGCGAAGATATAAGTAGTAATTCATAAGTAGAAACAGATTTCTTTTTGTTGTCATCCATTCGTGAGCAAGGGTGCGTGGAATAGATACATTACCTGTTACAACTCGATTCTTAATTACGTCTGACATGTGATAATGTATCTTAGTGTCTCAGATACTTCGTGAGAATTGAAGGAGAGAAGAAAAGAATGAATCATAGCGTATAAGCGATTTGTGAATGGTAGTGGAAACAGATTTCAGGGACTTTGAATTCATGCCTTTCTTAAAGGTATTATAGCAAAATTTATGGAAAACAGTATTAATCTGAGTTCAAACTGTAACCCACTACGCAAACACTCATTTGTTACGTCTCTGTTGAGAATTCAGCGTTTTCTTATTTACGGCTTATCAATCCTTTGCGGTTTATTTAAAGCTGAAACATGTTTTGGATTGTAAGAATATTTTTTTTTTGCTAATGAATAATGCATTAACAGTTTTTTGAGAATGGTCTTTCCAAAATATAAATCCTATTAGTTAGCCCATAGCTGTGGGGAGGTTTATAACTTTCCCATGGTATTTACGTGTAAGTTAATATAACACGTCATTATATATACTACTAGTACATTCCTCGCTGTTGAAAACCAGTGTATCTAAATTGGGTCCATTTTCCTTAGACCTAATAACGAAATTTCTTACCATCTCAAGACAGACACAAGCATTTTTCAACTTCGTTCTACGCGATGATTGAACTCATGGATATGATTTCTTGCTATTCACATTCAGGAATCTGATCCATATGTTTGTTTGCTTCTTTTACTATTATTCCTAAAGCCCTAATAACAAAAGTAATTCTCCTGCCCTAAAATACCACATTCTACTGATTTCTATCTAAAGATCCTTGTTTTTCACACATATTTTACATAAATAAAGCCTTTTATAAGGTGTGGGCTGTACTTATGAGAAGATTTTTTTTTTATTTCTTTAAGACATGGGCTACCAGGAATTCCTTCCTTGAGCCTGTTGCAATCTTTTCCAATCAATCCGAAGGCTCCAACTACAACTGGAATTGTTAATGTCCCCATGCGCCACATTTTTGAGATTTCGATTTCAAAGTCCTTGTCTTTTGATAGCTTTTTGAAGTTCTTCAAATATACATTGCAATCTGCAGGGACTGCCATATCAATAAGAAGGCACATTTTGTCTTTGCGGTCTCACGATGTTTAGGATATTAGCTTTGATTGTTTTCTCTGTGTGTATTGACCAGACCTAGGTGGTGGTCATACCAATTTCTTGCAGTTTCCTTTCCGTAAGTGTTGCAGAATTTCCAGTGAAGATATTGTCCCTTTTTGTCGTGCTGTGTTTAAAATTCAGTAGGTGCCAACCGCGCAACAGGATCGTCAATTCCATCTGGATATTTATCATAGAATGTGCATTTTGACTAACACAATTTTTCAGTATGTGTGCTTGATAATTTCTAGTTAACAAGCATTGGCCCTGTGCAACAAGACTAAAACCATCATTTTCTGATTTACCCCTGCACTACGTAATAAATGATGGGTTTGTCTACATCAGCTTGTTTGGTTCGGTATTGACCGTGAAACAATTTATCTTGCCATCGTTTCTGTATCAGGTTTGTTGCATTTTTCTTTGCTTTCTTTTTTTTTAAGTATTTTGCAGCTTCAGTAGGTGTATTGTGCTTTAATTGTATTTCTTCACGCACTTACAACACCATTTTGATTTTGGTGGCTTTCTTTATAAAGTCGCTTACTACTTTCATGTTCTTTGGCATAAATCATCGTCCAGTCTTCGGTTGTTTCTAAGGTATCTTTGTAGGCCAATTGTTGTAGTTTTGTAAGACAGTTCTAGTTGAACTAATCCTCTGCCTCCTTCGGTTCTGGACACATACAGACAGTCAACATCAGACTTGGGATGATGCATGCGGGTGCAAGTGAGAAGCTTCCTCGTTTTATCGTCCATTCACTTAACGTCAGCTATGGTCCAGTTATTGATGTTGAAAGTGTATTGCACCACAGGGACAGCTAAGATGTTTATGGCTGATATTCTGTTTTTTGAATTCAGCTCGATATTCAGTACCAGGCGCACACGCCTGTAGTATTCCTTTCTTACCTTCTCCTTTATTTGGGTATGCTGTATAACATCTCTTTCTCTAAGTCATGGGTACGTATTGGCTTCTTCATGTTCCAGATTATTATTATTATTAGTCAACTCTGCTGGTCGTAGATTGTGTATATTCATCTTTGTGGCCGTAAAGAATTCAATGAGTCTATAGACATCTTATTATTATTATGATTTTTCTTTTTCTTCTTATAATTGCCATAAATAGATTCGATGGTGAATCGAAAATGTATAACTCAAATAGAGAATACAAACGCTATACACAAAAGGAGATGAAAATATAAAACATTAACGTCAATTCAATACTAAGAATCAGACAGAGGTCTTGGCTGCACAAGCGATAAGACCGTTAAACACTATTTCCAACAAATGCAGTCAATATTTCTTATAATAATAGACATTTCTATTCACCCCAAAATATTAGAAAATTACTATTGATCAAGTGGGGATAACAAAGTAAAAAAGTATTTAATAAGTGTAAACAAGGAGAAACTGTCAAGTAATGAATATAGTCTGACAGACTACAATGAAAAAAAGTTAAAAAATGATCTAAACCTTGCTCGAGGGATGAAAAAAAAAAAGAAAAAGAAAAATGCCAGTTATACTTGCTCGCATATTTGGGAGAGTCCCGAAAAGCTTTGTTTTCAAGAACTCAAAATCCGATGATGAATCGAAACCATAAACAATATTACTAAAATCGGCTAGAATATTGAGGAAAATTCTTTTTTAGTAGTTTTTTTTTACACAATGTTAGTCCCAAGAGCCATTCAAGCTAGAAGTTTACTGGATGGGGTCGTTGCATGAAAATAAGAGGAGTGTCTAAAAACTTCAGATAATGAAAATATGTAGGAAAGACAACAACTATTTTTTTTTTTTAAGCGTTTCACCCCAAGCAAGGCGGGAAGCCACTAGGACGCAAGGGGTTACAGGAAATAGCAAGATCAGATAGGAGTGATAGAAGAAAGGATGAGGGTAGTGGATAGATTAAAGCAACTGGAGATATCGAGATTTGAAGAGGTTAAGTTTGTAATGACCGTGTTAGTTGACTAATTTTGTATAGCGGTATGTCAACCTCTATGGGTGATTTGGAGCCGAAATTCAAATATTTTGAACACAATTTTATGGCTTCATCCAAATATATTTTGAATGCAATTGCATGCCTTCAGCTACAGATAAAATGGATTGTTGGTCATTTTACTATAAATAGGTATTGTTGGTAATTTTTCTTATATAAATAGGTATTGTTGGTAATTTTACTATAAATAGGTATTGTTGGTAATTTTTTTTATATAAATAGATATTGTTGGTATTTTTTTATATAAATAGGTATTGTTGATAATTTTTTTTTATATAAATAGATATTGTTGGTAATTTTTTTATATAAATAGGTATTGTTGGTAATTTTACTATAAATAGGTATTGTTGGTCATTTTTTTATATAAATAGTTATGGTTCGTAACTTTAATATGAAAAATGTATTTTTATACTTTCCTAGAGTTTTTATCCCATTTTGGGAGTTTCACTATTTGCCCATAGCCTAGACCCTAACAGGTGCTACCAACTCGAGTTAGGGTGGACCTAGGAACAACAGCAATTAAGAGGTGGCTCCACGTTCCTCAAAACATTCAATCTCCTGATCAGATGCCTTGCTGGTAGTCATCCGATTGAGTGTCTGTTCAACAAAATAGCGCTTCTTGGGAAGATGTTGTCCGAATGGAACTTTCGTCTTTCTAATGGAATACGCAGGGAATAGAGGTGATTGGTCTTAGTGTACATCTTATGGTGAGCCTTAGCTGTGATGGTCTGAATTTGTGAAGCTAAAGAATGTAGCCCGTTAGAGTATTTGCCAAGGAAATAACGACAGTCGCTTTTGAGCTCTTATTGGGATTTTCCCAAATATTGGTAACAAAAATATTGTGACGCCGGCAAGAAGAAAGGAACACAATCACAGTGTGAAACAACATGTATTTGTAGGAAAACAGAAGTAAAGTTTCTAATTGCAAACAGTCGGTTTGCGGGACTTATCTGCAAAATGCGTCTTTATAACAGTTTTATCTTTCCTGTTTGGCTTGGTTGAAGAAAACAGAGTCCTGACTCCTGTGCTTCAGTTGCTGTCGAAGTCCTCACGCGTGTCCTGATGTTTAGATGACGGAGTGCAGATGGGTAACGTGTTGTCTCTGAGGTTCCCGACAAGCAAAAAAGGAAGAGCGTTTGTAAAAAAACGCTCACGTGGGGATTTGGTGAAAGTCTAAAATGGTAGCCTGTGATTGGTTGTTTTTCATCCAATCACAGGGCACCCAGTTAGCGACTCCGTAATAATTTCAATACTCTATCAAGTGTTTTTATTTCATTTTTTAATCATTTTACGCCATGAAAGGCAATAAAGTCCCTGGGACTCAAAAGGTTACTAAACGTTAAGGAATATGAGAAAAACTATTATTAAGGAGAGAGGACAATAAAAGAATAAGAATTAAGAAGACAGATGATAACGATTTACATTGCATTTAAGTTTTTGAAGATCAAAGTTGATTGGGAAGTAAGAAGTCGGAAGAGAGTTCCACAAGCGAGGAATGCAAGAGAAGAAACTATTAGCATAGAACTTACGGTTGCATCTAGCCATTTCAGCTGTAAATTGATGAGATCTTGCGCCAATCCTGTACTGCGCTTAAATTCATAAAGTCTAGGTACCATAGAGGAAAGTTCAACAGGTCAATTCATCATCATTCGATCGTAGTCAGGGTCATTTCGCCAATGCAAACAATCCTTTCTTTAGTTGAATAGTATGTGCTACACCAGGGCTACATACAGTTTTGTATTCAAAGTTACTTTCTACTTCATCGGTTGTCACCCAAAACTATAGAACCTTGTCCTGCTATTTTACCCATAGCTGGGGAGAGAAAAAGAGAATTAATACCTTTCCCAAGGGTATTAGCGCGTAAGTGAAGGTAATGGATTCGACAAGAATTCGAACTCGGCTCTCCGATTCCTCAATCCGAACCGCTATCAATTATCCCATAGTTCAATTACCATGACGGTATCTATAGAAAAGACACAGGGAAGCAACGTTACAGCGTTGAGAAAATAACTGAAGACGAGATGCCAGGTCAGGATCAATAACATTGCAGATTGGATTTTATAAAGGATCTCTAAAAATGTAACAGGAGCACCGGGCTAGATGCGAATGGCCGTGAACGTGAAGAGAAAACTTGGGGCAACAGAAACAGGTCTACAGAAGGATGCTGAGAATGCCATGGGCAGATCGCATCAGCAAAGAGAAGATTTTCAGGGAAATGGGCGCAAAAAAAAGTAGAAAAAAAGACAGTTGATATTTCGAGGACGCGTAATGAGAAAAGGCCTGGCAAATATAACACTCACAGGACACATCTAAGGTAAAAGGAACAGAGCTAAACAGCGAGAAACCTACCTAAACTAACTTTTGTAAATGGATGACAGAACATGGAGAAGGATAGTAAAAAGACAAACACTTATTAAGATCGACAAGGGATAGGAAGTTGTAGAGAGCTATGATCGCCCACGTCCTGGCGGGACACGTCAGATGAAAGAAGATGCCTACCCCATTAGTAAAATGGGTTTGCATTCCTTGGTTCCGCCATTTTAAACCTTCACGGCCACTTACATGGTAGCAAACTACCCATATTCCCTCCGTATTCCGTCGATGAGAAGTAGGTTCCACTCGAACAGCTTCCTCCTGCGAACCACTTTCCTGTCTAACAGACTCCTAAGAGGATGTTTCCTCGATCACTACAATCTTAACCTGTTCAAGTCTGGAGTTAACCGTTATCTCTCCCATCTGTATAAACTGCCTCTTAATGTAACCTTCTACCTCGGGGGACCCCCGGGCCTTGTATATATGAAAAAAATGATCTTGAACTGTACTGCGAAGGGGTGGTGAAAAGTTCTTGACCTGTGCAACAGAATCTGACCAAATGATAGAATTGTTTTGAACTACTTGGTCGCGACCAGAAGCTTTCAGCACCTTGACGTAATGGGAATGCTATAGAGATTTGCTATCATTTTATCTGCAGTAAAAGCTAACAATTACGAATGGCGCGAAAAATCAATGTTTACTATTACTACTATAATTACTACTACTACTACTACTACTACTACTACTACTACTACTAATACTACTACTACTAATAATAATAGTATTAATAAATACACTGAATTGAGGTTGCTAAAATGTAACCACTATTGTCCTAGTTATCATTGGGGACTATACCTTTTTCGTTATGTGCCGTGTTCCCCCCCAGGATATAGGCGATCATGGCTCTCCACAATTTCATGTCCTTTGTAGCTATTAACAAATTTTGTCTGTCTGTTATCTCTCCTAAACCATTTATCCATTTACTCAAGCTTACTAGGTAGGTTACACATTCTTTTCCTCTGTCTTTCTTGCCTTCAATCTGTCTTGTGAGTCTCAGATTTTCCAAGCCTTTTTCCTTATTATGTAATCTAGAAATTTCAGCTGTATCTTGCTGATGTCAAGTATAAGTTTCCTTTTTGTTCCGATTTTCTTTTAAACATATTCGCCGCTCACATATTCGGAGATTGTCCAGTATTCACTGCCTTATAGGACAGATAACAGTTCTGTAATATTTTTTCTGTTTTTGATAATCTGCTTAGCTTTAGGAATGCGTCTTTGGCAATCCCAAATACACCTTCGGATTTTAGTGTTACACTTTCCGTCCTCTGTTAAAACATTTCCCAATAACGCCGAACCTAAAGACCTCCATGTAGAAAATCGGAATAAAACCCAAAATTCCATCTCTTCAGAAGTCTGGGTTGCTTGGCATTGTAAACGTTATGCGATAGGTGCTGTCTGTTTGAGGTCGTACTATTTGATGAAGTGCGCCCCTAATCCAAGATCTCCGGTTGAAAACGAAACACCGTGCAGAAGAAGAGATACTACTAATAATAATATACAAGTAGAAAAAATGCTGGAAAATAGCAATGATAAAAAACCTGTAAGATCTACCGATACAGACAGTGGCAAGTTCAGAGCATAATAAACCAGATTTAGTTGTGTTGGACAAACAGAAAAAAAATTCTAACTGGTCTTTTTCATCAATTGTTTTTGTGAGCTGTTATATTTCTTCAATTATATAAATAAAGCGCAGTGTACGTGTGTCCGTCCGTTTTTCGATCTCGGTGAATCATAAACAACCTGAAGTAATAGGTATTAACTACTGTAGTTACACGCGATTAAAAATTAAATAAATAACTCATTTAAAATTAAATTTAAATATCGAACAGAGTGAAAGGTTTAAAAAACAATTCTTTATTAAAAGTTTAACTTTAATTTCACTTTTCGTCGCAATTGCTATTGTTTAATTAAACCATAGTTTAAACTTAAGCGGGGCACAGCACGTTGCTCATATGATTTTTTTTTTTTTCTAGCACGCATACTGTGACGATGCTATTTGATATGCAATAAATATTAAGGAAAATCAGGGATTTTAATTGGTTATTGAACCTAAATAAATGAATACTACTACTAATATTAATAATGCTACAACTACTGTTACTACTACCAATAATGATAAAATCAGTCCCTATCGAAGGAATTTGGAAATATGGCGAAACTCCTGTGTCTAGAGAAGTCATGTCATGTTTAGGACTCCAGATTAAAACGGGTCGACCTCATCTATATCCCAGGCGAGGTCATATTCCATGAACCAGAAACAGTCTTGGACTTTCCCAAATTGAGGACTGTTAGCTAGAGTTTCTTTCTATAACTTGGAAAGATATATACCGAACGAGAAACGCCAGTATGGATTTGGGGAGGCAGATTTAGTCTCTGTCCGGACCATGTAAGTGGGGGCTGGGCTAAAGAAAACAAAGTTTCGGTTTTGCTGCTGTAAAAACGAACTGCCTCTATAGTTACTGTATGGTGTGACGTCATTAAGCGGCTGTCATGTAACTGACATGTGCTATTTCCACCAAGGAGAGATAAGCGCCTTCTGCATCCCTACAATAATCAGTCAGTTATGTGCCATACGTGATACACGCTTAGGTGGTCATGTATCTTTGACTGACGAGGCTGATCTTTTTCTCGCAGTAGGCTGTCATTTCTTTCTGCGGTAGACCAGTTGCCATCCAAAGCTACAGAACCCGGTCTGTCCTGCTATTTTACGTGCCATGCGTGATACACGCTTAGGTGATCATGTATCTTTCGATACATAACTGACGAGGCATATTTTTTTTACCTTTTTTTAGGTAGTCATTTCTTTCTGCGGTAGATCAGTTGCCATCCAACGCTATATATTTCATACCTTTCCCAAGGGTATTAGCACATAAGTGAATGTAATGGATCCGACAGGAATTCGAACTCGGCTCTCCGATTCGAGCCGCTATCCATGCTCCACCATACCTCCTCCTTACCAATAATCTTAATCGTTAAATATTCTTCTTCTTCTTCTTCTTCTTCTTCTTCTTCTTATTATTATTATTATTATTAAGTATTCGTTACTTGTGTCCTTCACTGGAAATCAAGTGACAGAGAGTATGCCAAATACTCCTGCACTCTCCTTACTAGCTGCTTTTCATAATACTCCCCTAATTAGTAAGTGTTATGGGATCTTACCCATAATAATAATAATGAACTATTCTATACTTAATAAATACTACGCTTCAGCCAGTAGTTCAAGTCGAGTCAGTAGTTCAAGTCGAGTCAAGAGTCGCGTTCAGACAATTACTGCAAGACATTGGAATAGTGATACTGGTCGAGACTACATTGTTCTCTCTACTAAACCTGATTGTTCGTACTAACACTTTCTACTTCTCTGTATATATTCCTGTTTGTAATATATCTGTGTTATTCCATATCCGTGTTCGAGTTCTTCTTTATTGGTTCTACCTTGGACCATCATCGTGGTACAAGGACCTGGACCATAACAGTAAGGCAGACTGCAATCTGTCGACACCAAGATACCGGCTAGATCGATCAGCGCTAATAGTCGAATCATTGATCTAAGTTCAAACTCTTAGTCGTGTAAATCTTCGTAGAAATCCGCTTGAACAAGGTATGACTCGACATTTTCCCCCCACATGGGTTAAATAACAGGGTAGACTAGACTCTCTAGCTTAAGGTGGCAACCTACACGGGAGAAGAACAAGTCTGTATTCAAAGCAGTGGAGAAGGCAAAGGAAATTCATTCGGCTATAATTCCCAAGAAGCCATAGCAAATCACAGATAGTATAGAAAGAGTAATCTGTGTATTGCCATTATCGAGTGCGTCTTGAATTGATATATCATTAAAAGATACCATCTTCATGGTCCCAAACCTCCGGATTTCTAATTGTTTTGATTTATTTGAAAGGTTATTTACGACCATTCTAAACACTATTAAGTTGAATACAAGTGTTCCGTTCCTGTTCAAATTTGTTTCTAATAATCGAGAAATATCTAGATATCTTTTCTCCTTTTAACTTTATTTCAGTTTTTAATCTTAGCTTGAAGAGTATCACCTTAGTATTATAATATAACTCTTTTTATCAGAACTTTACACTTAACGTCAAAATATAACAGCATTGAAATATAATTTCTGATTAGTATAGTTGTTCTTTAAAGGAGTTCTTTTTTTTACTTCGTGAATTCGTAAACGACCACGACTGTGATAACAAAGGCACATCCACCTGGCGTCTACAGAGAAAGGGAGGTAACTCTGGCGCCGATGGTGCAACGAAAATAAATGTATCCGATCAAAATGTTACAGGCATTTGAATCACATATAAGATCACATATATTGCAGGTTCTTTGGATTTTATCAAGAATCTCTAAATACATAGCAGAATCATCAGACCAAGAGCGAATGGTAGACTTAGAAATGTGCAAGATAGCTTATGGCGAGAAAAATTGTCTAGCACAACACAGGGAACCAACTGTTTTTTTTTCTAGCAGCAGATCTGGCAATTGATTCAATATAAACTCTACACTTCAGGTCAGCATAAAGCGTTAGTCCGAGAAAGTGCAATGAGTCACTCTACTGGAGGTTAGCACCAGCCATGTTGATGGAAGGTGAATACTGTTTTATAAGACTATTAAAAGAGATCAGTTTCGTTCCGAGACGTTAAAATTAACAAGCCATTCCTTGCCCCAGTTAACAACAGATTGAAAGTCATTTTTGAGATCAGCTGCCAATTTGACCTTATCAAACCAATCAGACTTACTATTAAGACAGGAGTAAATACCAATGTCACTAACATAGATACAGAGGAAAGTCATTTATGAAAATTATGTACAACGTAGGTTCGAGAGAAACTCTGGGTAACACCTGCATTAATGAAAAAAGATCTAGAAGAGTGACCATTTCCCGATTTGATAAAAAAAAACTAAATCAGTTCAAAATTTTGCCCAGATATACCATAAACTTTCAACTTGTGAAGAAGACCAGGATGTCAAACCCGGTCAAATGCCTTCGATTCATCATAAGAACTCGTCCGTCACCAATCAATCCTCCATGCACCATAATACCACATTCTCACTAGGGAGACCTACAAAACGCGCCCCGTTACATAAAAATTTAATGATGCTAAAATATATATAAAAATCTATGATGAAAAAATGAGAAGGGAGGGTGATGAACCCAAAAACGAACTAAAATATTAACACAAATCAAATTAAACATAACTGATGTTAGTAGGGCCCGTCCAACCCTCAAAGCAGAGAGGCCACTGTATTCTGCCCATTGGACAAAATCAAGCAGCTCTCTCGCTTATGGAGTGGGAAAAGGATAAAAAAACATACGGGCATGGCAAAATATAAAGCTGACCCAGTCGAGATAAAAGGGGGCCAAAAAACAAACTGGGGAGGTTGGGAATCTCAACCTGGATCATAATCAAAGAAGTGGCCGGGAACAGACCTGGAAAAGCACGTACTCACATTAACTAGGTACACAAAAGCTTATCTAACATAACCAAGGGGAGGGCTCCACAGGAAACCATCCCTATGTGACGTAGGTTGACCTAGTAGAGAGAATCAAGGCTAGCCCCGTTCAAACGAACTAAGCTCGCCTCTTTCACCCATCTTTCGCTGAAGACTGTCGAATGCAATCGTTTTCTATCAAATCTAATCTTCATCTTGAGCTGATGCCCAAAGAATCGGATTAGATCCTGATGAGATATCGAAAACCGAGCTTTATCATGCTTATCTAAAGCTTGAAAGATTATTTCAGTAATAATCGTCAACACATCAGCAGTTGAGCTAGAGAAGCGAAAGCCATATTACTTATCTGAAAGAAGACTCTGCGTAGTGAGATGCTTAACCAATTCAGAAATAGACTTATATTACTTTTCCAAAAAACACGTAGTAGGTTAATAGGCCAGCAGTTAGTAGGATCAGATGGTTCACCTGAGTTCTTAAAGACTGGAACTACCAAAGAGAATTTTCAAAAAAACAGGAATGTAAGAGGTAAAAGACATTTGTTTGTTTTGTTTTGTTGTGTTTTACGGCATATCAACCTAAATGGGTTATTTAATGCCGACAAAGTTTTTATTGCTGGTAATATTTTGTTTTATCAAAAATCTGTTTTTGGTAATAATTTTTTCCTTCAAATAAGTATTGCTGGTAATATTTTTTTTTCAAAAAAGTATTGCTGGTAATATTTTTTTCCTCAAAAATATATTGCTGGTAATATTTTTCCAAAAATGTATTGCTGATAATATTTTTTCAAAAACGTATTGTTGGTATTATATTTTTTTTCAAGAATGTATTGCTGGTAATAGTTTTTTTTTTACAAAGTATTCCTGTTATTAAAACCCATTTTTACCCCAGTTTCGAGGTTAACTATTTGCCCATAGCTGTGACCCTAACAGATGCTACCACCCCGGATCAGGGTAGACGTGGGAACACCAGCAAATAAGAGGTGGTTCTAATAATTCTAATATGCCCCTAATAACCTCCTGATCAGAGTCCTTGCTGCTGGACGTAGTTTATCGTCTTACCCAGTGGGCAGCTCAAGAGCACATTTCTTAAGGACTATTAAAACTATTCGAACAATCATCTTGTTAACAGAAATGATTGCACTTCATATTGTGGACTGCATGCAATGTTCTATTATGCTTTTGAATTTTCTGTTAATATGTAAATTCTGCCGTAAACTATTTGAAAATAGCAACCAATTATTTAAATTAAAAGAAAATAGATAAAAATTAAATAACATTCTGTATTTATTTTGTGACATACGGTGGCCATTAATAATTAAGTATAACTCAAGGCTTCAATGTTAAATTAAAAGAATATTTAATTACAACCGCAAATAAATACTTAACAAGAACAAAAGATGTAAAAGTCAACCATTTCAGTGAATAACTTGTTAATAGCCCGGCTCAGTTGAACGTCCTGTAAATCCTAAATCAAAACCGAAATCATCGACGCACAACAATTCACACTAATTCGACTGGATAGTTCCAATCAATAATCACTCCAGTCAGTAGCCTGACAGCGCTATTTATACACCTGACGGAAAACTTATTCATAAGTCCAGAGTGTCACGTTCGAACCCATTTTCTTCATATAGAATAATTTATATTCGATATCTACTGTCAGTAATATATACAGTACATGTACACTGTAATTACTACGAAATAGACATTTTCTACAAACATTTTAATTGTACCATTTTTTTCCATATGTATTTTTGGAAAATTACATTTATTCGTTATGAAAATTGATAACATTGTAGTTATTGGCGGGCCCCTCCTTTATCTCTTGGTAACAAATATTTTTAGGCTCAGTCGGCCACTGGTCTGAATATAGCGAAAGTAAGATGTTGCTTTTTGTGGATTCCGAGATGAAATTCGGTCTCGAATGAATGACAAACACAAGAATTAAATATAAGAAATTAATGTATTAAATTAAATGTTTTTACACAATAATACAATGGGTAATACTGTTAGTAAATCCAAGAACGCGGTTAGTCGTAATAATAATAATAATAATAATAAATAATAATATATATATATATATATATATATATATATATATATATATATATATATATATATATATATATATACAGTCTCGAAGTAGGACTTCCTTAGAGTCTACGTGCTTGTAACTGTGACTTCTACAAGCGGTTACCTCACACTATTACTCTACCTCCAACTCAATCACAATCTCTGCTCTCACTCTTCCCCTATATTCTTACTGACTCTGGGTATTTAACGGCAGAAGTCCAAGTAACACTCTGGTCGAGTCCATTTATATGAAAAAGGGAAGGACCCCATAACAGTTAACGTTAATGGTGCCATTTAGCTATTTGCGTATTTTAAAAGCTTTAATAAACGGCAATTTTTAACCTTAGAAACCGGCAGAATAAAAAAAAGTTTGTCAAAAGGACAGTTTTTCCCTTGACACCGCTAAAATTCTACACTATCTCTACTCCTTCGGCAACGTTTATTGTCTTTTAAAAGATATGTTCAGAATTTTAATAACAATAAAGATTTTGCACAAAATTTGTTAGATTGTTTATTTGAAAAATTAATTTTATAATTACAAGATTAAAAAATATGTGAACCAAGTAAAATGCAACATTTATAATCTACCATAAAAAATATACAGGAGAATCCCTAACAACCGGACTAAAGAGGCCTTCCGAATATGAGGGGTTATATTTAGATTAAAATAAAAGAACTGAAATCGGGTTTAACATTTATTTTCAATGTGTTATAGTAAACAAAATAAGCTAATGGTGATTGAAATATAACGGAATTGATTTTAAGGAAAAAGAAATCAATTATGTAATGTTAATGAAAATTCATTAAATTAACTATGCCACGTATACAAAACAAATAATGTAATAATTTTTAAATCGCTGTTGCATGATGATTCTTTCTCTTCTAATGTCAATATCAACTTTTTCCGCATTTCGTTTTGCATTTGTTCTTGAAATTTTTTTAAACGAAAGACACTTTTTAACTCTGCGTGCGTTATTGCAATCATCATAGCTGAATTGCTGGCTTTCTTTCCATAAAACTGACAACCTTTTCAATAGCTTTTTCAATTTCAGTTCAGGTTTCATCGCAATCATATTTTTTATTTCCTTGTTCATTGTGACAGTGTGAACGTTGGGGCATAGTTTCTTTGGAAGATTTTATATCATACAATGTTGACTTTCCTATATTGAACTCCGCCATTAGTTACAATGAACTTTCACCAGGGTCTAGTCTGTATAAAATTTCCTCTTTTTGCGATAACTCCCAAATTGTTCTTCTCTTATTTCCATCAACTTTTGCACCAATGCAAGCCATTAGGGTGAAATAAGTATAAGCAATTATCCAAAGTAAATTTCCTGAAAAGCAGAAATTTCAAATCAGTTACGTATCACCCAAATAGTTCAAATAAAATAAAATCATGTCCGGATATGCGGGATTCTGGATATGTGGCACTCCGGATATAAGGGATTCCAGATATGAGGGATTCTACTCTATATGAAAACGATTTTTTTTATTTATATATTTATAAAAATGTGTTTGAACAAGGAAATTTAATTAAACACATGACGATGTGTAACTAATTAAAAATAATAATAAAAAAATCATTATCCGGGTATTTCTTTCATTTGCTCTTGTCACTGAAATTCGCTAAAATAGGTTCTTTTCCTCAGAACATGCATTTAATTTTGGGTTTTAGGCGAGACCACAATCACTCAATTTTTTGAGTGTGAATCTCCCTATACATTGGGTGGATAAAGGTTTTCCTCATGCATTAAAATTTGTTTGCGAGACAAATTATGGGTAAAAATTGGTCTGCTGTAGACACCCCAAGAGATAAGTATGACTAGATAAGAACAGGGCTCAGCAATAGGTCACCCAGTGAATAACGCTTGTGAAGTCCTGTGCGAGACGAACTGGCTAAATATTGCTCAGCAGAAGGCATCCAGATTATTATAAATATATTATTGAGAAGGGTAAATCATGCTGCATGATCAGAAATATATATATATATATATATATATATATATATATATATATATATATATATATATATATTATCACTGTCTCCAATCCTTGCAACATTACTATCACATCATATCATATAGACCCGTTATTAAATTAAACTACCCTCTCACCCAGCACATTAAATATTAAACATCACCATATAAATTAACCAATAAGGATTACAAATTTCTACCTGTTACATATACACAGTCACCAAAATCAAACAAATAACCAGCTTTAAATATAACAAATAAACCCCATTTTTTTTCAAAAATTTAAAAATAAATAAAATAATAATAATAATTTTTACCTATCATAATTTTACACAAACCCCACCACACGTATATACATACATGCAAGGAAATATTATTCAGCGGAAAAATATATAATATGACATTCACGAGACATTCACGAGACATTTCCGCCACACTTCCAATCTTTAAATTTCAACATTTCAACATACAAATGCGTATGTATAGACACAACACCACCCGTATACATACATATGTCATATCCGAAACTGCCCACATATGTTTATATATGTATGAGTCCCGACCGACGACCAAGCATGTATATGTGTTGCATACATCGATGCTTGCGTTATTACGATGACATAAGCGACGAAGTTTCCCCCACCACTTCCACAATAACACCAATACACGCAATCTATATAAACCCAAATTTTAAAAAAAATTAATCAGTTTGTCTGACGATCGCTAAAGCGTGAAACCCAGGGGCACAAACTCACATCTATCCAACCAAATATGTTAGCTCTATCTCTGATATTGAGCGCTTTCTAATAAGTACTACCACATAATATATATAAATAATTATACATATATATTTATTTATTTATATTTAATTATATATATATATATATATATATATATATTATATTTATTTATATTTATATATATATTTTCACATATATATATATATATATATATATATATATATATATATATATATATATATATATATATATATATATATATATATTAGGTGGGGTACTGCATGGTGGTGTAATGGTTAGCAAGCTTGTCTCGCTAGAACAATTACAGCTGACTAGTGAGTTCGATTCTCACTGGGTACCCCCTAATTTCGGCCTTGTGCCACATCTAAGCTATGCTTGGAAAATCACTATATGGTGGGTGGGCTCTCCCGTCGTATTCGACGTCTGTGGGCCAAGTGGCTCAGTTTCTAGGAACCGACAGCTAGACACCATCACATATGATTTGATTATAGTGGTGCAGAACCAACCACTTTTTTTTGAAGTGTGGTAGTGTGTGTGTATGTATGTGGTGTGTGTGTGTGTAAATATATATATATATATATATATGCAAAAGTTTTGGAGCAGACCTGCATTTATTTAAAAAACATCTTAAAATGAGATATTTTTGTATTTTTAAAAGTAAATGATAAAATGTCGGTAGCTGCCGTGTATTTGCTTTTATTTTTCAGTCTTTATCCAGGCTCCTCTTATTACAAAACAGTTCAAATTTGGGTTCAAAAATAGATGATTCTATTTTTTTTAACGGTGAACCCGAAAATTTATTTTTCTTTTCGCGTAGCGACACTTCGAAATTTAATCCTTTCTAATAATTACATTATTCCCATTCTTAAATTCTACAATTTGCAGTTATTTTTCTGATGTATAGTTTTTTTTTAAAACAAGAAACATAACAACAGACCACAAGAACGCTATTAATAAACGGCCATTCATGTTGAAAAATTACTGGACGTAAAACTGCGCTATAAATGGGCAAATAAAACAAAAAACTTTGTTGTAATGAAAACTCGGAGTCTAGTTCGGCTAAATGTATCTTTATTGAACTTAACTGAAGGGGTTTGCCGTTTTGGACATGACAGTGTGAATTATTTATACAAATCATTAAAAAGGGGGAGATAATTGGGTTGTCTTACTGCAACTGTTAAAAAAAAAACTAATTTAAAAGTATTTATAATAGAGCACGTTTATATAAATATAAGAGAAATAAATTAAAATATTTCCAGATGAAAATAAATAAAATTGACGACAAATACTGAAATCTACTATTATTTAAGAAAAATTAACATAATACTGTCTGACGAAATGAACCTTATTTAAATAATATGATCCTGTGGCGAACAAGGAGACTAACTCAAAAAAAATGTTGACCTCTCATCGCAAGAGAGATAAAAACATCTAAGGGTCAATATTATTTAAGATGACCTGTTTGAGATATTTCTTGCTTTATTTAAATTATATGACTCCGTAGAGAATAAGGTCACTAATACAAAATTTCGACCTTCTACCATCGAAAGAGAGATCAAAACCTCCAGGGTTCAGATAAAATATCTCCAAATTGAAAGAAACAAAATTGACGAAATTCTTGCTGCCGAAATACACCTTATTTAAATAATATATATATATATATATATATATATATATATATATATATATAATGTACATTATGAAATGGACAAAGTCCGACAATTATTTAAGACATTTTTATGTAAATGCTCTGTTTATAATCAACAGTATTAATAACATTTACCGGCCTGAATGTCCGAGAAATTTTCATAGAAAATATGCATTCTCCGACAGGAATCGAACCTGCATCCTATACTTTATAGAATACAGGTTCGATTTCTGCCGGAGAACTATATGCATTTACTTAAATATTTGTATCTATAAAAAGAAGGTATAAAATTAAAAAAAAATGTTTTAAAAATTGTCGGACTTTGTTCATTTCATAATGTATGACATCATTTGTTTACATTTGGATACGCATTGAGCAGATATGAATGATTGAGAGAAAATCATGGAGAATTGTGTTTAAAAACAGTAAAATCGACTTTGCTAACCGAAAGCTCCTCTGTGGCCCAATCGGTTAAGGCACATCAGGCTATATGACGGTTTCCGTATAGGATACAGGTTCGATTCCTGTCGGAGGACGCATATTTTCTATGAAAATTTCTCGTACATTCAGGCCGGTAAATGTTATTAATACTGCTTATTATAAACAGGGTATTTACTTAAATATCTGTACATATAAAAAGAACGTATAAACATAAAAAATGTCTTATATATATATATATATATATATATATATACATAAATCATTTATACAAAAAACAGATATAGAAGTTAATGATTTAAATGGCGAGAATACATCTCCGCAAACAATTTTAATAAAGTACATTAACCCCGAACCTGTATATGAATGTTATGATTCCTGTTTATAAATTCCAGTTGCATAAAGTCTTTTTTAGTTTTTTACAAGCTTTCATCTGTTCCTACAGACATCCTCAGGTATGGAAATAGATTTGTTTTTGTTTTTTACTTCTCAGTAATAACAGGACAACGAAAATATAGATGTAATCCGAAAAAATGTATTTTCTATGAATCGATTCGGCGGCATCGTAGAATGCAGCGAAGGCAATCCTTGTCGAACACTTCAAGCCTGAAAAACAGTACAGAAACCATTAACTTTTTAAGGTGCAGTGGACGTTTTGCGTATTGTTTGGGTGATTCACTTACATTTAACAATGGCCTACTCTCTTACTATTGTCAAAGAGTATCCATTTCTCATCGCATGTAGAGATTCGATGCAAAAGTGGTTCTTTTTCCAGTTGGGAAAGCAGCAGAGAGCACGCCTCAAAACGACAGTTCTTTTGAATCTTGTTCAGTTCATGTGGAACAAATCCAGTTTCTTTATTTTTCTAATTGCTTTCAAGTGTCGAGGGAACAGTTGTGCGAGATGCTTTGAGTTTTGATACAAGTTTTCGGACTGTAATTCGCGGATTATGATCGACCAAAACATTCAATTGATCATGTCTGATAAATGATCGTGGTCTTCCCTTTGATTTATTTTCACGACTATAATCTCCCGAATAAAACATCTGAAACGATCTCTGTACAGTTTCAACAATACCATTACCAAAGGTCATATTGATATTCCGAAATGCTTCAGAGGAAGAATAACCAAATTTGGACTCATACACTAAGATTACTCGAGATTCTTTCTTTGTAATCATTCTCATTCGGCTTATGAGTAACAATATATTCAAAGAAAAATTATCTGGAAAGAAAAAGAGTCAGTAATAAGTCAAGATTTTTTTTATATACTAAAGAGGTTACTTCGTTAAACGACCGGATCAACAACCAACCCCAAAATGCATCATTTCATGTGTGACAACCTAATACTTGTAGCGTTTACCATAAAGCTAAAATTAGTAAACTAATCTCATTGGTCATTACTGGTGTTGTGGGTCCCATCGTCAGACGCATAAAGCTATTGCGGTATCGTAACATTCGTTACAATTTGACTTGTCTTCTTAATGGAAGTTTTCAGGCTACAAATAAAGACAGTAGATCGTCATTGAATAATCTCAACATCGTACGGCTCAGTGAAGAACCCAATTAAGACGGTCAGATTCTCATAATCCAATTGACATTGTGACGTCGGCATTTAAATTCTAAATTAGGCCATCGCTATTTACAAGTCTAGGATGTTTATTTTTCAATTTTTCGTACACGCACTTAATTTCTCCACAATACGAGGTTGCTGTTACTGTTTTCGCTTGGGGCAAGCATCAATAATGAATAAGCCTTTTGAAAGACCACCATTAACCTCTTAGGATGCAGTTGAGGTTTTGGATATTGCTTTGGTGATTCACTTTCATCTAACCATGTGCCTACTCTCTTACTGTTGTTAAAGAGTATCCACTTCTCATCGCATGTAATGATTCGATGCAAAAATGCTTCTTTTCCCCAGTTTGTACTTATACAGTAAGATTACTAGACATTGTTTCTTTGTAATCATTTTCATTGGGCTTATGAGTAACAATATATTGAAAGTAAAATTATCTGGAAAGAAAAAGAGTCAGTAATAATTCAAGGTTTGTTTTATATACTAAGGAGGTTACTTCGTTAGACGATCGAATCAACCACCAACGAAATATGCGTCCTTTCATCTGTGACAACCTAATACAAACAGAAAAAGATATTCTCTGTGAATACAACAGGCTCACTCATTATCGTCTCACTACCGCTTGAATAACCTGACTGGGGTGTATCTGCTCACGCATGCGCAGTAAATTCCCCTCCGATACGTTCCCAACTTACATCAGGGATACCTAAAGATTTAAATAGATATTTAACTAAACTGGATAGTTTCCGGTCACAGCATATACACATAGTGGATAGCACTTTCTCTTATTATATCATACTTCTTCATTCATATGCAGTGTTTTTTCAGGATGTGTGTGACTATGGCTTTCCACGACTTCCTATTATTTGTAACTCGGATACGAGTGGATGCCAACTACTACTATATACATCTATATGTAATTACATCGTGTTTTATATTACAGAATACATCATCATGGCTCAAATAAAATTCGTAGCTACGTCTTCATGGAAAAAGACCATAAATCATCGGCTATTTATAGTCAACTGTCAAGAGAATGACATTTGATGAGGATATTTCAGTCAAAACTGTGTAGGCGTCTCTCTGTAAAGTAAGTAAATGATGTAATACTTTTAACATGATTGGCACATTATTGGTGAAATAAAGCACCTCTGTACATTCAAACAACATCTCATTTGTATCAGAATGGCAGCACTGACATCTCGTATTTTCATTTTTAACTTGCTGACAAGAAACACGAATAAATCTTAACATATAAATTATTCAATGAAGAAGAGAGGAGAGGTTACTTTCTTCGTGTTTTTTTTTTCTGGATTATTTTCATTCGCGTTCAATGGAAAAGTCCACTTTCTCATCGGAACAGGGTCTAACACGGAATGTTTTACAGAAAAAGAAAGTCACTGTTTTGATCTGAGAATAAAATAACTAAGAACACGACAGGTTTTGCTCGAGATATACAATCCAGAAATAAAATCTTTGCAGATATTTGGCAGAGGAAAAATATCAGTTAATGAAAGCGTAAATTTATGACCACAGCTTAAACCCCCATCTTGAACTTTCATTAAATCAACTCGAATGATGAATCACGTGTCTTGACCTGCGTTAATTACATTTAAAAAGTTTCTGACCTTTCTCTAATCAGACATACCGCCTCCATAATCGCTTCTTTTGACGGCGGACAAGTGAAAACTCGTTTGCTAGGCAAATGGATGTTTGATAAGGATTGAAAAAAAAAATAATTAAGAAAATTTGTTCTGAATTTAGAAATACTGCCATCTTTTTCTTATTTATTTTTTTAAAAATAAAAATACTATAACTAGCGAATGAATCAGTGAGTGAGTGGGATATTTCTTACAGGTGAAAATAACCATAATTTTATTCCTTATTTTTCGGAATGAAATATAGGCAGACTGAAAAACATTTTTAAAATGTCAACAAAAGACAATCGGAGAGCGCGCGAAGAAAAAAGGAAGTGACGGAGAGAAAAAAAGAAATCATCGATAAAACAACAAATAAATAAATAAAAAAACAAACAAAAATCAGTAACAACAAAAATGATTTTGATTGAATATATGGGTCGGTTTGCAAGGTCTTCGTTAGAAGTATGTTCAATCAGGTTAAATTAGTTATTACCGTATATTTCTGCATAGTCGACCTTTAGATAAGGCGAGGTAAAAATATAGTAATTATTCATTAATTTGTCCTATACCTGTAGTATAAGACGACTACTTACTTGAAAATAAATACATTCGAAATAAACGAAAAAATACGACCGATTCTATATCATGTTTTCCCTACACACGTCCCCTAAAAGGGAAACCATTATTTTGTTTACGGTTTGTTTCAATCAGGTTAAATTTACCGTATATTTCTGCGTAGTCGATCTCTAGATAAGGCGAGGTAAAAGAAATATAGTAATTTTTCATTAATTTATCCTATACCTGTAGTATAAGACGACTACTTACTTGAAAATAAATAAATTCCAAATAAACGAAATAACAAGACCGATTCTATTTCATGATTTCCCTACACACATCCCCTAAAAGGGAAACCATTATTTTGTTTACGGTTTGTTTCAATCAGGTTAAATTTACCGTATATTTCTGCGTAGTCGATCTCTAGATAAGGCGAGGTAAAAAAAATATAAATTTTTCATTAATTTATCCTATACCTGTAGTATAAGACGACTACTTACTTGAAAATAAATAAATTCCAAATAAACGAAATAACAAGACCGATTCTATTTCATGATTTCCCTACACACATCCCCTAAAAGGGAAACCATTGTTTTGTTTACGTTTCGTCACGTGATCTTTTACGAATACTGATTCTTCTTCTTCTTCTGCTTCTTTTCCTCGATCTAAACAGTTACAAACAGCCTGGTGTACTAATGGCCATTTACTTATGCTTCATCGACAATCACAAAATACCGCTAGTAACAGTACGATAATAGTACATTCCATTGTTGTGAACGCAATCATAACTCGATGTTTCCATTTTCTCAGTTGAGCTTGCATGGATACAAGTTGATTTCATTGATAGGGAATTATTCTTCGAATATGCAATTTATTACGAAGTTATGCCAGTAAAATATAAGGTAGAAATCGTTTTATTATTTTTATTATCAGTTTATTTGATAATATGAATCATTTTAATGGTTATCGCACTGAGGACGAGGTTAGCCACACGACAAACATTATCAGAATTTAAAATTTCTTTTTTTAGAATTGTAATATAAGACGACCCCCAGTTTTTAAGGTTGATTTTGGGGATTTAAGGGTCGTCTTATACGCGGAAATATACGGTACTTAGTACATTTTTCCTTCTCTTCTTTTACATCTAAATGTGGAAAAATTAAAAAAAAATTTCTTTGTGAAATAAATCGGTTTAATGCTTTGGCACACATTATCAGTGATGTGTTTAGCCGAGGATCATTAGGGGTTTCGGTTCTTTCAATATCATACCCACCCTCACTCTGTGGTGACCCATTTGATACTGATCGGATATCGACTTGTGTCTCATTCTTCAGCTACAACTGTTCCCATCATGCGTTCAATCAATTGCGACTCGTACACGTCTGACATATTATAGTCCAATCACAAAGAAACTTCCGGTTCATCAGCTTCTTCACTTTTCTATAAAGAAAGAACCGGGCGTAAACTGGAAACATCAACTACAATTTTCCCAACTCTATCTTGCCGACTGCCAATCTCTTGATCTTTTTTAGTTATAATCACCTAGAGGCTTCTTTTGTTTCCACAGATATTGATCGAATGAAACTCCCCACCCTCCGACCCGCACCCCAGCTTTGCTCAAGCCTGATGTTCTAGTTGACTTATAAAGACCACTAATCGTTGTGCCGAAAACAAGAACACAAAATGAAATAAATCGAACGAACAAAAAACAACCTTTTACTATTTCCCATTGGCCTTTAGGATACAGTTTAGTAAATAAGTTTGAGAGAAACTCAAATGGCATAATTATGTTTTCAGGCATTTCAGGAAACTGAAGAAACAGGTTTTTTTTTTGGATGAGTCAGTCTGCGGACAAGTTAGTTTCTTAGAATTCTAAAAAGGTGTAAATTGTAAAGAAACCAATAAAGAAAATAGGAAAAAAAAACAAAAAAACAAGAACAAAAAAAATACAGCAGATATGATTCGATTCGAAACAGTTCTCGCTAACCCCCCCCCAAAAAAAACGTATTTTGGAAGATGTCAAATCCGAGTATATAAAGTATGTAATCATTTTGTTGATTCCAATCCGACTAAGAATGACTGCAAAGCATCACCCTTTCTCTAACTGATAGGCAATGTACACAGATGCATGCTGGGATATCTTCCTAGCAAATAAAATAGGCCCCTTCTCGGCTCCATTAGACTTAGTTCTGTTCTTTTCTGTATTGAAGTCAGAATGTTGCGATCGCTTGTCTGTATCCCCTTTTCTGTATTAACACTTTTCTTAGTTTGTGAATTTTTGCTCCATTACTATTGCTTTGTCTTATTACTGTTAATTTGCCTTATTACTGTTACTTTGCCTTATTACTGTTGCTTTGCCTTACTAAAGTTACTTTGCCTTATGACTGTTGTTTGCTTTATTAATGTTACTTTGCCTTATTAATATTGCTTTGGTTTATTATTTTTGATGTCAACCAACACTCATTGCCACTTATTTAATGCCAACGAATACTGGTTTTCACTTTCGTAATGCTCGTTGTAGTATAGATTTTTTTCATCGCAGATACAACTATAGTAACGCCGTTGACCAATACTGGTGTCAGACGCCTTCGTATACCACTCGCACTAATACTACTTGCTCGATAATACTCGCTTCGAAAGTAATCCGTATAGTAATCCGAATAGAGAAATAGTATAGTGAATAGTACAGAGAATAGCGGTCCATATAGTGATAGAGGGGAGAATAGGAATGGAGATCCGGAGAGTAATAGAGGATAGAATAGATATGACGATCGTTAGTCGTCAGCTACTTTCTACATATATGTGTTTCCTCTATGGTGACGTGCTCCACTTAATTCAATAATGGTATCGCCTGTGTTTTCCCACTGGCGATCTATGTTCAAACTCTTTATTCCTATATGACATATTACTGTTGCTTTGCCTTATTATTGTTACTTTGCCTTATTACTGTTATTTTGCCTTATTACTGTTAATTTTCCTTGCATATATTGTTTGCTTTTTAATATTAATTCTCCTCTGTTCTTTTCTTTTTCATGTTATTGCTTATTGCAAACTTTGTCAATTCTGTTTATATTGAGCCATGGCCAATTACCATTTAATATTCAGGAAAAATAACAAAAATGTATGCAACCAAATTCTCTTCCCTTTTACACTAATTCCCTTGTGGAAAAGGCTTGAATCTAGCTGTTTTTTGTCTCAGTTAATACTAGATTACCTATACTGTCAAAACATGGCGCACACGGAATTGATATTATGCCGACGCATTATTAATTTTCAAATGTCTTTCAACATATATTTCCAATTATTATATTAATATGTTGTAGTAACAGTTTAGTATTCTTTGCTTGTTTCTAGCGAAAACTTTCTAGTACTAAGCTTAAATTCTTGAAGTCATGAGATATCAAAGAGAAAAACTCATCAGAACAGTTGCCATGGAAATATTTAGAGAAAAGAGGCAGAGAAGCCACCCTACAGAAGCGGGAAAGTAACTGAAGCTGAGTCACCAGATCCCAATCAATAACATTACAATGTATATATATATATATATATATATATATATATATATATATATATATATATATATCTTGAAAATAATATTATCGCTTTTTGACAATTTGTCTCTCTGCTTATTTGTCATATAGGAAGAAAATGAGTAACTACTGACACCGAGGTTCGAGCGTCACTCTCAGGATTTATAAATATATATTTTCCGCCACGTATATAAATAGCGGTGTCAGGCTACTGACTGGAGTGATTATTGAGTGGAACTATCCAGTCGAATTAGTGTGAATTATTGCGCATCGATGATTTGGGTTTTGATCTAGAATTTACCGGACGTTAAGCCGAGCTGCGCTACTAACAAGTTATTCACTGAAATGGTTATATTTGGTTGACTTTTACATCTTTTGTTCTTGTTAAGTATTTATTTGCGGTTGTAATTAAATACGGTTTTATCTTTACATCGAAGACTTGAGTTATACTTAATCATTAACGGCAACCGTACGTCACAAAATTATTAAGATAAATAGCGTGAAATTTGAATAATGAAGTAGCTGCAAGTTTCTACGATTGATATGATAAAATTATACCGTCCATGTAAGTTAAACTTCTGGGATACAGGGTGATAGTACAAATCTCAAGCCAACTAAAAGTGACGAATTTAACTTTCATTTCGAAATGAAAACTCCATTGGTTTGTAATCCGGCTTGGGATTTTTCACTATTCCCATATTTCAAGCGCTATTCAAAGCTTTCATAAAGAATCAATAACAAACGAAACGCCTTTTATATTAATTTACAAAGGGGAATGGCAGATTATTACGACTGTAAAGCATTCGTTTATCATTGGTTCTGCCATACAGGCAGAATTGTGTCTGACTAATTTTATTTAGCTTTATGAATATCTGTATAGACTTCTTTTATACGCTGTGTCCCTTTAAGTCTTATACGATTATGACTACCACATCATTCTAGCGCTAATGTTTGTCTTCTTACTATCCCTCCCAGTACCAGTTGTGTCATCCATTTATACAAGCACATTAGTCCGGTTACTTGCTGTTTCATCTGTCCCTGTTGCCTTCAATATATCCTTCAACTCATTTTCTAAGTGTCCCGGAAATTTCAACTGTCTTTTTCTAATCCTAAGTATAAGTGTTTTTTTCTTTCTTAAAATTTTATCTTGCTAACATTTTCCGTCCATTGTATGGTCAGCATTCTTCTGCGGAACTATATTTCTGTTGCCTCTAGTTTTTACTTCATCTTTGAAGAAATAATTCCGTACCGACTGCGATACTGCACGATTGATATTACATAGTAGTTCAGAACTCTTTGTTAACAAAAAAAATTCCTTGTTTCTTAATAATTTACTTAGATTTTGGAAGGCATCTTCAGCAATTCCAATGTATCTTCGGATTTCGGTGTCATATTTTCCTTCGTCTTTTAAAACAAATTCCAGATATTTAAATTTCTTCGTTTGTTTAACATTGACGCATCGGACTAAAAAACATTTTTTTTTTATTGTTTTCAAATTTTGGAAAGTCTTCATTTGAATTTGGCAAGAAAGACGGAATGCCGGTCTGTGAGTAGAACGGTGGAGAAAATAAGACGATTTGGGTACTCTAATCTGAAAGATGAGAGAAAGTTGGGAAATCATTGATCTTTGATAACCAGATCAATTACTGGGTAATATTCTATTGCTTTCGTCATTTAAAACAGTTCTGAAAGGTTTAAAACTGATCTAAGACAGTAAGTCTTGAGGAAATCAAGAAGAGGATAACTTCTAAGTAGTTTTGAAAGTGCGTCTTGCAAAACGCTTGGCTATTAAAGATATCTATTCACTTTCACAGAAGCACACACACACTTATATATATATATATCAATGATATAAAGTCAACCTGGGTATAACGATAAACTAAATCCGAATCCTGGGTAAGACGTTAAACTACGACCAGCAGCAAGGCCTCTGATCAGGAGGTTTTCAGGAAGCGTGGAACCACCTCTTAACTGCTAGTGTTCCCAGGTCCATCTTGACCTGGGGTGGTAGCATCTGTTAGGGTCCCAACTATGGGTAAATAATTAACCCCCAAAATGGGGTCAAAACACAATGAACGTGTAAAAATAGTTTTAATACCAGAAATACTTTGTAAAAAAAAAATTATAACTAGCTATACATTTTTTAAAAAGGTATTACCAGCGATACATATCTGAAGAAAAAATGTTACCAGAAATAAGCCTTTTGTAGGAAAAATATTACCAGAAATAGATTTTTTTGAAGGTGAAAATATTACCAGAAATAGATTTTTGAAAATAATATGCACCAGAAATACATTTTTGAAGGAATAAATGTGACCAGCAATAAATTTTTGAAAAAAAAAGTTGACAGCAATAAAAATCTTGTCGGCATTAAATAACTCATTGAGGTTGATATGCCGTAAAACAAACAAACAAAAAAAAAACAACAAACAAACTAAACCAAACCAAACCAAACCAAACCAATCATATTAAGATAATTACTGTCATAATGATATATAATTTTGTATAATTTTATATATCAACAAAGCATATTTAGAAAAATGGTATGAAATATTGGAAAAAAGTTTTTGTGGCTCATTTCATCCGTTAGGATTTCATCGGAATGAGCTTTGTTGATGTTGTCACGTTTACACATGCGCATTAAACGAGAGATGATGAAACAATATATTTTTTTCAATCTAGCCCAATTCATCTGTATTGATTTTTGTAGAATAACAATAATAAACAGCACTTACCGGCGTAAAGGTCCCAGCTAGCGTCCAGCTGGCAGACAAAAATAAAGCAGGTTGTAACTTAATACAAACCCTGCAAACTAACTGATGAATCAAGCTGGTATTTATATAGAAATACCTCCACTCAGGTACCAACAGCCAATCACAGCCCAAGCAATGGACTATCCCACTTTAGCACAATGGGATGCTCCATGGCAACATAAATAGCTCTCTTTCTAATGGTTGGATTATTATTCACTTAGCTTGCTCCACAACTGAGTGTTTATCTCTACCACGTGATTTTTCTACAATTTTCTGTTTCTTTTTCTCTCTATCACCTTTGTCCTTGACTATCCAACGTTCTGACAACATACCAAGAATGATAATATTGTAAGAGTCTGGACGCAAATTTACCGTGGCTGAACTAGCGATCAAGGCATTTTTCAGACATTTTCGTCTTAGTGGATTATTTTTCTTTTAATCAAACTAGCATTCCTTATGTCAAAATTGTGGCCAGTTTCGTTATATAAAGAACAATGTAACATTTGCCTAGAAGAGAAATATCAATAATATTCTATGTTTCCCTGAAATATATAAATTCATAGATACAGAATCTGCGCTCGTTACTGAATGCTAACACAAAAGGAAATTTCTACGATGCTGCCTACAACGACATCATAATTCAAAACAACTAATAAGTCATAAGTCTAATAAACTTGTATTTCAAATACCAAAACTTAGAAGAGAAGTGTGTATATAAAATAAAATAAAACAACAAATAAAAGAGGAATAAAAGAATAAAATAAAAAATAATCAAACCTCACATAAAGACTATATGTAATCTAAAACAATAGTCTTAAAAAAAGAAATTGGCAAAGCCATTTTCCTTTTCTCTGCCTTCCTATAAGCCTCAAGCGGCCTATTTATAGAAATCTTACAAAAGAACAGTAAGACATAATAACCAAAAACGAATATCTATAATTAAATTATATGATTCTTCACTTTTACGTGATTTATTTGGCTTACAATGACTTTCTTTTATTAAATTTTGTTTTCATATGTCCATATTTATATTTTATTTTAACATGTTTCATGTTTCCTATGTACAAATCTTATTGATTTTGGAACATTATATATATATATATATATATATATATATATATATATATATATATATATATATATATATATATATATATATATATATATATATATATATATATATATATATAAAACTTGAACCTTAGCGATCAAGGCATTTTCGTGTTAGTGGATATGTCCAAAATCTTATTGATTCTGGCACATATATATATATATATATATATATATATATATATATATATATATATATATATGTATATAATGTGCCAAAATCAATAAGAATTATATATATATATATATATATATATATATATATATATATATATATATAATGTGCCAAAATCAATAAGATTTGCACATAGCAAAATATTAAAATATAAATATGGGGCTCGGACATATGAAGATAAAAATTAATAATATATATATATATATATATATATATATATATATATATATATATATATATATGATCAATTACACCCCCACCCAGCAAGCAAGTAAAGCTACTAAGACACAATGGAAATAACAAAAATGAATTTATGATTTGCTTACTGGACATCTGCGTCCCTAAACAAATGCGTCTCTGGATAATGTTTTGAAGCTTTTAAAGTCAATTACCATAAATTTTGAAAAAAAAGCATATGTTGTAATCATAATTTAAAAAAAAAAGAATAAAATAGAAATAAAATTAAAAGTTTATTTTTGTTTAAAATGCAATGATTAACAGTGTTGAAAGACCGCTCTACACATCTCCCGTAAGTTTTCGTTTTATTGGTGTTTTTCTTATGATAGTGCTAGCTGTAACTTCTCTCGTTCACAAATATTTTTCTACTAGTGTTTGATTTTCTTAATTTAGCCATGGGTTTCAGATACAAATACAATGTATAAAATCCAGAATCCATTAGATGTTTCTGGATTTTATAGATTTTATTTGTATTTGGAACCCATTGTTAAGTTCCGAAAATCGAACACTGGTGGGAAAATATTTCTGTACGATGAAAATTACAACTACATCTATCTTATGAAAAACGCCGATGAAACAAAAACATACTGGCGATTTATAAAGCGATCTGGCAACACTTTTAATCTGCCAGTGTATTTTAAACAAAAATAAACTTTTAATTTAATTTAATTTTATTTCTTTTATTCCTTTTTTAAAAAAAAAAGATTACTATCTATGCTTTTATTTCAAAACTTTATGGTAATTGCCTTTAAAAGCTTAAAAAATTATCAGAGGTACGCAATTATCCAGAGACGCATTTGTTTAGGGATGCAAATGTCCAGGGGTGCCATTGTCCGGGAAACTAATGTCCAGTACACAACTGTCCGAGAACCATTTTACAGTTATGGTTTGATAATGGTCAAGGAAAAGGAGTGAAAAGTCAACATGAAAATACAAAATTTCCAACACGCAACTGGTTTTCACGTATTTCACCTTTATATAATTTATATATATTGCCAAATTTATTTAGATATATACATGTAACTCTATCGATCTGAAGAGACTGGTATAGACATCGACAGATTAAAAGAAACATTTATTGATAAAATGTACAGCACGTCAGCGTGTATTTGCCACGATGTCATTAGAAAGAGAGAGCTGTTTGTTGGGGCGTGTATTGAACATAGAATGTTGCATTCTCACTGAAGTGCTTGTGGTATATTTTGGGCGAAAGAATGGGAGAAGATGGACGCGGCGAATGGAAAAACGGGTGCTTTTTCATCGCTTGCTTGAGAGAGAAGCAAATTGAAATCGTCACGGCGAAAAGATGAAAAGACCAAGAGACAATAGCAACAAATACGGGGAATAGAGTTCTGATGAAACGCTGGAGTCAACTTGTCGACGACAAAGTGATTGAATTACTTCCGCATCGCCGTGACGTTGGCGTCGGAGGATTGACAGGTATAGTATACACACACACACACACACACGCGCACATGCATCTTTACTTTAGAAAAGGCATGAATCAACATTTCCCTATTCTTTAACAAATTACCAGATATGTAAACAGAATGTCTTGATATGGTGGTCGATAGAGACCAGTTGCGAAAGTCAGGAAATCATTGATTTTCGATAATCAGATCAATTGCTGGATAATGTTTAATTTCTTCCGCCATTTTTATATGTTTTTACAGGTTTAAAAATGATCTAATAAAATAGAAATCAAGAAATAATTTTGAAATTGCGTTTAGCTGAACTACGTTTGTATATTTAGGCAGCAACCCCTCTTTTATACAAGTTTCACTAAAGACGACGAATAAAGTAGTAGGATTAACCTTTTTCATTCCTTTTTTCTAGCATCCGTATATGTATTTTTTGTATGTATTTTGTTGTATATATATAGGTTTAATACAAATAAAATTTGTCAATTAGGTGATTGATGTTATATATATATATATATATATATATATATATATATATTCGGAAAATTTAATTACTGTTGAGCACTCTTGGGAGCAAGTGCGAATTCGTAAACAATGACAACTATTGCTATTACTGCAAAGCTCTTGCATCAATTGAGCCCTGTCGGTCATTGTCGTGTTTATTCGAAGACAAAGAACGTAAAAATTAGCCTCCCTCTCAACCGGGCGTTAATAGCTCAGTGGTAGAATCTCTGACTGATGCCAAATAAGTCGGATTTCAATCCCAGCTTGAGGCAATCGGATGTCTAGGCTCACTGATGAGCTGTGATACAGCGAACCAGTTTATCTGTGTATCACTTTATATATATATATATATATACATAAATATATATATATATATGTGTGTGTGTGTGTGTGTGTGAAAATATATAGAAAATAGGAAGGTTAGGTAAATAATCCAAAGTTCCTTAGTATTTTAGTTATTATTTTTAAAAAATAGTGTTCGATACAAAAGTAGAGCATAAATATAATTATTTATTTAAAAATATGATTCCAACTCGCGACATAAGAGGTCTCAAGTTTCAAAACAAGAGCAGAAAACTTCAATATAATTATTTGAATTAAATTGAGTTAAAGTAAGCTCTGTTCCATCTTCAAGCGAAATTTTTTTTTTGAATAACGTATTTCTGATATTTACGTGTTTTAATAATTGAAATCAAAATTTCCGTGGTAACAGCTAGGGCGAATTGTTTAAATTGGGTAGGCGTGTGTTGGGTGTTAATAATAAGTATCAGTATAGAGTTACTTTCATAGATGTCAAATCAGGGTAAGGTGCGGGTGTCAAAATTTGAAACGGAAGATTTTTTAGCCTAGTCTGGTTTACGTGTCTATGGAGATTTATTTATTTTTTTATTTTATTTCTTGATGAAAGGGATTTGTGCATATAAAAAAAGACAAAAAAAAAAACAAAACAAAAAAACTGCCGTAACATTTGTTTTTTGACGACTTCATAAAAGGGTTATCTTTTTTGTAGGGTATTTAAACTATTTTTTTTGGCTATGGATTATAAAAGTTATTATATTGTATGCTTGTTTTTAGCTAATTATTCAAACCATGAATTTTATGATGTCGACAAAAAACTGTTAACTCATGTCTATTGTTTAATAGATTATTATTATTTAGAAACTATATATAGATAACTATATATAGAAATATATATATATATATATATATATATATATATATATATATATATATATATAATATGAAAATATATAGAAAATAGGAAGGAACTGGTCAGGTAAATAAACCAAAGTCCCTTAGTATTTTAGTTATTATTTTTAAAAATAGTAGTGCTCGATACAAAAAGTAGAGCATAAATATAATTATTTATTTAAAAATATGATTCCAAATCGCTACATAAGAGGTCTCATGTTTCAAAACAAGAGCCGAAAACTTCAATATAATCCTTTAAATTAAATTGAGTTGAAATTAAAATGGGCTCCGTTCCATCTTCCAACAAAAATTTCGCTTGAAGATGGAACGGAGCCCATTTTAATTTCAACTCAATTTAATTTAAAGGATTATAATGAAGTTTTCGGCTCTTGTTTTGAAACATGAGACCTCTTATGTAGCGATTTGGAATCATATTTTTAAATAAATAATTATATATATATATATATATATATATATATAGTGTCGGATTTACTATGAAATTAATGAAGCTTAAGATTTAGGGCTCCTAATCGTAGAGGGGCATCTAGAGAAACTTCTTTTAATGAGTGAATTTTACAATAAAATCGATGTTTTTTTGTTTTTTTTAAAGATGCTTGTTATTAAAATAAATCCATTTTAGTGACAGAATCCTAAGCCAATAGGTTGTCCCTAGAATATAACCCCAAAGTTTCTCGCTAATTAGTAAAAATTAAATATTTTCTTGGCGGCTTATAACACTCAAATCCCCCTCTGTATGGGATCGTTGAGCTCATCACAATCTATTCATAGCCTACATTTTGGTGGTTGGATCTTTTAAACTATTGTTGCTGATTGCGAATGGGTTTCATATGTGTCCAGAAATTTAGGTCCGTCACTATTCTCTCTCTCTCTCTCTCTCTCTCTCTCTCTCTCTCTCTCTCTCTCTCACACACACACACACACACACACACACACACACACACACATATATATATATATATATATATATATATTCTAATAGTAGTACTCGATTGGTAAAAACCTCGGACAGAACAACTTGCAAGTATATAAAAAAGAATTGGTACACAAGGAAAAAAGAAAGAACTAGAAACATTCGAACAAGGCGAAACAAATCATCCAGTGCCTTAAGTTTTTATTCCAGAGAAAAAAAAAAAAAAAAAAAAAAGCAAAAAAAAAAAAATTGAAATGCACCACATATTTGTTATATATATATATATAAAAGGTACTGCGATTAAGATTTTTATAATGTGATCAGCCTGGTGCACCTTTGATTAGAAGACGTGGCACCAAATCTCTTCTTATATATCCAAGCGATTTTGGATAATCTATTAGTCATTTGATTTTTAACTAAATACAAGAGTGGACTGAAAAGCTCATAGACTGACTATCAAGTAGCAGATGACAGAGATGTGAAATAGTGCATGCGTTCGTTTCAACTCTTCTTATTAATAACTGTATTTTTTCTTCTCAGGTAAACTAAATGTTCAACTCTTCTTATTAATAACTGCATGAGTCTGTTCCAGGTAAACTGGCATTGGACTGTTCAAAGAAGTCTTCAAAAGTAACTAACATCGACTTCTCTTAAAAATGGACAAAATTTGGCATTGTGCAGAAAAAGGGTTTAGCCCAAAGGATATTTATGGCGATATGGTTGCTACAATAGAGGATGACGCTCCAGATTTACCAACAGTACAAAAGTGGCCACCTGAATTTAAGATGGTTGTAAATCTGGACCCAATGTCTGAACATCCTGCAACTTCCACCACTGCTATTTCATTTATAGTCAATCGTTTTTCATTTTACACGTAATGCTGAGTGCTCAATACGCTAAGTAGAGTTGAAAATCCTAAAGAGCCAGGAACAAACTACCTAGGTTTCACCTAACCGGATCCTCAGGGTAATCTAGCCAGCAATAAAAATCTTGTCGGCATTAAAGAATCCTTCAATGATTTGTTACAATTGTTGATAGCATTAAAATAAAGGGAGAAAAACGAACGAATTTTTCTGACAATCCAATATTTCCCGATCGGTTGTTCGACAGACCTGAATTGTTACGTGATATCTGTCCTCCGGTATGCAGCGAATTCGGGACACAGATGAAGAAGAAACTTGAAGTGATAGAAATATGGTTCTACAGAAAGATGTTGAGGATACCATGGATCAAACATGTGAAGCTTTTGGAGAGAATGGAAACAAAAAGAAAACTGGAGCACATAATGAGGAAGGAGGGCTTGGAAAAGTTGATACTCACAGGACTGATGAAAAGAGGGATAGAGGAAAGCAACGCGTAACATAGTTGACGAGATTGTGTAAATGGATGGTAGAACAATTTTTGGAAGAAATAAGAAAAAAATGAAACTTATCAAGAGCTAAAAAGGGCTGGACGATGTGGAGAGCCATGATCGCTTACGCCCTGAAGAGACACGGCACATAAAAGAAGAACGAAGAAGCTAGACAGACCAACATATATCAAATTATCACGGGTCTTAAAAGCTTGTCGAAGGACAACGCTCGGTCTTGGCAATTCACGTGAAGATACAGTCGTGGATGCAGATGTGAACTTCTGGTTACATTGGGTTGTCTGATAAATGCGTTCGTTTTTTTTCTTCCTTACGTTCTTTGAATTAACACGCCAAATGTTTCACCGTTTTGCTTTATGTATTTTTTTGTAGCTTTGTTTTTCTACAACGTTTATTTTATCGTTTTATATCATTGACTGATCAGTAAAATTTCTTGATGAATAATAGGATTACCATAAATGAAAGCAAATCGAATTAATTTACCTGGCAAACCAATATTTTACGGGGAAGTGCCTAATGGCTACAGTTTGCAAGAAAAATTTATTATTATACATTCTCTAGAGAAATATTTAAAAATGTTTTTCAAGTGCGTCAAGTGGTTCTATGAAGATGGAAAATAAATTATCTTTAAATATTCACTCAGTTTAGAATGAGTTATAATCAATACGTGCTAATAATTTTCATTCGTGCGTTTTTGAATATTGCAACTACAGAACTCCTTCAGAAAGAAAAATAAATGTATTTCTTTCATATTTGGAGTGTCGCATTGCCTGTGTTTTATTTCAAGTGTTTAAGTTACTCGAGAGCGTACGAAGAATATTATTGGAAGAACTGTGGAATTTTTCATTCTTTGCAAATGCTTACTACACAGATCTATACCTATGAAAAGACTCCAGTTCCTTACAGGCTTCATTTCATGTCGCTTGGCCACCTTTATTCAGAAGAAGGGAGGAGGTGCACATTTTCTATGTAGGTGTCTTTTATTTTGGGCTCTTTAATTAAATAAAAAAAACAAAAATGAAAACTACATGAATAATTTTTCAACGTAATATAAAAAGAAAACAAGTTAATTGCTGATATCCCTTGACAAGTGGAAAGAGCGTTTGATGAAAATTCCGTCTACAAAACTCAAGGATTCAGGAAGGTAACATTAATCAGCTGAAAATTTTATATATATATATATATATATATATATATATATATATATATATATATATATATATATATATTATATATATATATATGTTAACAGTTTACTGGCTTGAAAAACCTCGCATGACTCAACTTGTAGACACCTGAGGGCAAATTGGTACCTGAGGAAAAAAATAGGAAGTAAAAAAAAAAATAACTAAATACATTAGAAGGCGAAAAAAATCGTCAAGTGTCTTAAGTCCTTAGTCTAAAGAGAAAAAAACCAAGCGAGTATAAAGACAACGAAAACGTAGAGGACTCAATACTCTAAGTAGAAAGGTAAATTAGAATAAATCCTGACGAGTCAGGCAAACCTACCTAGGTTTCACCTAAACGGATCTTCAAGGTAAACTGGCTTCAGATTATCCTGAAGATCCGTTTAGGTGGAACCTGGGTAGGTATGCTTGGCTCGTTAGGATTTATATAAATATATATATATTGTTATGGAGTGATTTCACAGTGGAGGCTTGTATTTGTACTAAGTCGGTCCTAAAATGGGTTCGACGTACAAAACGTTAGGAACTTCATATAATAGGTAATGACGCAGAGAAATCTAGTGGTGGTCGCTGATACTTTAGTATCCGACTAACGGTCGTCCGACATAGACTGAATGACCAACTCACTGAGCGATATTCTGTCAAAACGAGGGCATCATGTGGCACAAGGTCGGTTTAACGTGGGATCTCCGAGCCCGTGGGATCTCCGAGCCCGTGGGATCTCCGAGCCCGTGGGATCTCCGAGCCCGTGGGCTCGGCCACAAAAATGCCCTTTTAAAACCCGTATAAACGAGTTCAGGGTAGGTTTACCTCCCCGAAAGTGACTCCGCCCTTCGGCGTAGCCTCGTTCGGGTTTCTCCCCGCCCAAAGGCAGAGAGTTCAATCGGTCAGCCGGTCGTCCCACTTCAGACTGAACTCAGACCGACCCACTGAGCGACTCCTTGTTACTCTTACTACTCTTACTTATTATACGTGGGAGAGTCTATTAACTATAGAATAGTTGTGTTCCACTATATATATATATATATATATATATATATATATATACAAAGTATAACATAAATATGTTATAACATCCCTACAAAAAATAACAACAACATTTCGTTTCAACATTTCTGGTGTCTTATCAAGTGATGGTGTTGATTGTGAAATAAAGTGATTTTTTTTTTTTAAATTCAAAACCAAATCAAATTCCTTCGATACGTAAACTATGATGAGCAATCAGAATATAAGTATATGAAAATTCAAAAAACATGACGGTATATTCTAAATACAAACCGTTAGTTGATTAAAGTTAATGCTAGATCAAGTCAAAAATCAATAGCAAATAATTAATCTTTAATTTGAGATGAAATTAAAAATTAAAAATCAGAAATTTCAAATTAAACCGAGCATTAAGTTTTGAAAGCTTATTAAAAAAAGACGGAGGAATATATATATATATATATATATATATATATATATATATATATATATATATATATATATATATTAGTGGTAAATATACATACATATGCAAAATATATATACATACATGCATACACATACATATATATTTTGTATAAAAAAAAATCTAAGAGGATAGAATCCAGGTAGAACTCAATGTCCAGGACACAGTATGGATATAATAAAAAGGCTTCCTTTATTATATATATATATATATATATATATATATATATATATATATATATATATATATAATTAAGTTATGAAAGGTTGGTAATCCGTATGCGTAGTCCCAAGGAGGATGAATGTAAATCCAGAGCTAATATTTTAAAGAAAAACAGACCACTTTAAGGTTCCATTATAATCATTTATTACACCACAGCCCTTTTAAAGGACTCTGGATCCTCAGATAGCACTTCCAAAAGATGAAAAGAAACGAAATCAAATGAAAATTCATACTTTTGATGAGTAGTGTAATTTTTTGTAATTTAACAGAGGTGGTAATGAGGGGTGGTTTGAGAGACATGGTCGAGTTTAGAGAGGGTTTAATTCATATTTCTTTCAGTTACGTAGTATTGGGGGAGGAGGGACCAGACCATGACCTATTTAATCGGTTAACTTAACGGAAGTGATATATTGAAAGAGGAGGGGAGAAGAGAGAAAAAGAAAAAGAAAAGAGAAATAAGAGGGAAGTAAAGAGAAAGAGGCTGTAAATAGGTTCCATGTAGGAAGGAGAGTGGTGGTATAGTTTTAGCAATTTATATATATATATCCGGTACAATGAACGCTGATATGAAAAGTATACATGAACGCTACAGATCTCAAACAACAGGACGTCGGTTGATGGCACGACAAACACATTCGCATCCTAAAACACAGACACGTCAATAAAACTAAACATATATGCACGCAAATATAAGAATGACACAGGGAATAGAAAAAAAAGAAGAAAAGAAAAAAGAAGAAAGGAAAACAAAAAAAGGGATAACGGAAAAAGAAAAAAGAAAATTCAAATTTTAAAAATAAAAAGAAAAAAAAAACAAACTGATAGAAAGGTAAAAAGGAAAGTGCGACGGAAAGAAGCGTAAAAAAAAATACAAGCAAACATACATCCGTACCCATGTACAAATAAGAAAACTCACCACGATTTAAGCACACATATAAACATAAAACGACACAGACTACCCGTTAAAAATGACATACAAGAAAAAACATATAGATAAAATGGTGTGGTTATCAAACAAAGGTAAAAAAAACAAAATAACGTATATAAGATGCATAAATAGGTGAAAGATAGATATCAGGTTATAAACAAATTAAATAAAGAAAACAAAGTATATGTATACATACACACACATATATAGACAGCTACATATATACGTATGTAAAAAATTACAAATACATAAATATAAGCACCCACATATAAATATACATTTAGACATAAAAACTAATACTTAGACACACATGCGCGTAATACATGGACCTAGAAAAATACACCCGTATAAAACAAAAGTAGAAAACAAATATATTAACATAAATACAAACATTCCTACCAAGATAATCCTAATAAATCCGGAGTCCATGCAAGATTAACGCATTAAGGATCACAACTATTCAATATAAACTTAATTATCTCTGTTAGGTTAAATCAATAGCAAATAAGAAAGGATATATATATATATATATATATATATATATATATATATATATATATATATATATGTAAAATATAGAAATAAAATAAAATAATTAAATAACCAATAAAAATAATAGTAAAAATAATAGTAATACAAACTAATAATAACGTTCCAATATTTAACCCAATAACACTTCTACCCAGATTGCAAGGTAAATAATGTGCATGTCTGCAGTTAACAGTTAGTTCATTCCTTTTTATTTTAATAGATTAATCCTGTCTCTAAATTTAATGATTTTTTTCAATTTTTCATTGAGAGAAAGATAACATGGTGCATATAGAGAATTACAGGTTCGAGCTCTTCTAATTAATTTCCATTTAACAGTAGGAGTTTTGTTTTTCTCTTTTAAATTCCAAAACTACTTAGATAACGACGTGTTATATTTTTTGAGAACTGTTATTGAAGGAAAGGACATGTTGATACCAACGGATTTTAAAAGTATTTTTAGTACTTCCAATGTAAAATCTTTTAATATTTTGTTTTTCAAGTGTAGAAATAGTACTAGGATATACTAGGGAACTAGCTTGGCAAATATTCTTCATCGGGCGATCATTGGGGTTCTTATAATTACATGCACTAGTATTTATATTATTATATTTAGTATTCTTAAAGGCAACATTACAATTTGTCATGCGCTTTGAATTCCTTTTCTTGTTGAATACTTTGTTATTATGTTTTTTGATTATTTTCACGAGATTATACGCACAAAATTAACTTAAATTAAAAGTATTTCTATTAAATATTTCACTAAGCGGATTCGTTTTGGGGAAATGATTTTCTTCTTAGATCTACTTCTCTTATTACGGTCATAATTAATAGGATTTCTATATTCAATAGTGTTGCCTTTATAATCACTTCTAAGAGCAGAATTAAATTAGAGTTTATATCACTGTTAATATTTAACAGCCCCCCCACCATCACAATGAATATATGTGGCACAAGGCCGAAATACCCCCGTAGAGTTCAGGTCTGTCTATTTCCCCGAACGAAACTTTACCCTTCGGCAAAGCCTCGTCCAGGTTCCTCTTTGCTCAAGGCAAAGAGTTCGAGATTTGAACAGGATATGGCTCTGTTATATTTAACAGCCCCATCACGAGGGATGTATGTGGCACAAGGCCGAGTTTACTGTGGGTTCTCCGAGCCCGTAGGCTCGGCCAAAAATATTCCCTTAGAACCCGCATAAACGGGTTCAGGGCCTGTCTACCCCCCCGGACGAAATTTACTCTTCGGCAAAGCCTCGTCTGGGTTCTTCTCTGCTCAAGGCAGAGAGTTCGAGAGTTTAACAGGATATGACTCTGTTAATATTTACCAGCCCCCCCCCCACGAGGGATGTATGTGGCAGAAGGCCGAGTTTACGGTGGGTTCTTCGAGCTCGTAGTCTCTGCCAAAAATATTCCCTTAGAATCCGTATAAATGGGTTCAGGTTCTGTTTACCTCCCCGTACGAAAATTTGCCCTTCGGCAAAGCCTCGCCCGGGTTCCTCTCTGCTCAAGGCAGTTCGACAGCTGAACAATGTAGATCACTGTTAATATTAAACATCCCCCTCCCTACGAGGGACTTATGTGGCACAAGGCCGAGTTTAGCGTAGGTTCTCCGAGCCTGTAGGCTCGCCCAAAAATATTCATTTAGAAACCGTATAAACAGGTTCAGGGCGTGTCTACCTCCCCGGACGAGACTTTCCCCTTCGGCAAAGGCTCGTCCGGGTTTCTCTCTGCTCAAGGCAGAGAGTTCGACAATTGAACAGTGTAGATCACTGTTCCCCTGAGGCTTACTTTTCCTACTACTTTATAGTAAGTGGAAGAGTTCATAATACTCATTAGAAGGAAGACATTACAACACTTTTTAAGAAAACAAAAGACAGGGACAGCAATTCAAACACTTGTCTTCACTAAAAATAACATTTACAGCAATAAGAAATAATGTCGTGTAAAAAAAATCCATCTAAACATATATACGGATGACCCACGTTAAACTCGGCCTTGTGGCACATATAACCCTCGATGCGGGGCTGTTAAATATCACCAGTAATATAGACTGAACTCTGGTCAACCAACTCACACTCTCAAGTCGTGTAACACACTTCTGTTGTATTTACTGTTCCATACACTATTTATCTGCAACCTCTTGTTTTGTTAATCCTTAACCATTACTTGGTCACAACAACAGCGAAACCGATTATCCCCATGTCAAGATTCTAGAACCCAGTTATATCCATGTAAAGCATAGCCAACCTTTGACAAAATATGGTCTATTTATTAAAAGCAATGTTTGAAATTTAAAACAAGGAAAGTTGGTTCTCTGTGTCGCCCTAGAAGGTTTTTCTTGCTCGAGTCCATCCTTCAAATCTATAAATCAACCATTCGTCCTTGCATGGAATACTGCTGCCATATATAGTCTGGAGCCCACGCTGTTCGCCTTAAGGTCCTCGACAAAATCCAGAGACTGATATGCAATGCGATTGGTCCTGGTCTGGCATCTTGTTTATAGTCGCTCTCTCAAAGACGTGCCGTCGCCTCCTCCTCTCTTTTCTACAAATACTTTCACGGTAACTGCTCCGACGAGCTACTTTCGCTGGTTCCCAAACTGCATGAATTTAAACCTGCTACTAGTTTGGTATCTCAGTCCCAGCGTTTCACTGTCGAAAAGGTTAAATGTAGCCGTCTCTTCTACTTCAATAGCTTCATGTGTCGCACTTCCCGTCTGTGGAACTCACTTCTTCTTACTTGCTTCCCTGATAACTATAATCTCCAAATATTCAAATGCAATGTCAATCGACATCTCTAGATGCCTTGAACTATTCCCCGTCCTTGTCTTCATCCGTTTCTCTTTCACGCTTCTTTACTCTTGTTCTCTACTCTCTGTAAACCCTTGCTTGCTAGTGGCACTTCCGCCTTGCTTGGGGTGAAATGTTGAAAAGAAATAAAATGATAAACCCGTTTATTGATAAATGAACAATTAAAATAATTTATTCACTTTCCGTGAAGAAAAAAAAACAACAAAAAACAGTTAAGATAACTTAGCTCTTGAAAGGATATTGTATGGGGCTTGCTTTACGAAACCCCAATAATATGTTACCCGTATTCCGTTCGATCCACAAGAAAATTGCAGTCTTTCATTTCGCACTTTCACATGTAACAGTCCGGAGAGAGGACACCCTGACGTGGTGTAATGGTTAACAATCTTGTCTTGCTGGAACAGTGACAACTGAGTAGTGAGTTCAATCTTCACTGGGTGCCACATGCTTTCGGCCTTGTGCCACCTCTAAGCTACGCATTGAAAATAACCTTTATTTGGGCACCTCGAGGCTGTGTAATGGTTACCAAGCTTGTCTCGCTTGATCAGTTACGACTAAAAAGTGGGTTCAATCGTCACTGGATGCCCCATGCTTTTGGCCTTGTGCCGCATCTAAGCTTCGAAAATCACCATGAGCGTCCGGAGGGGCACTGTATTTTGTCCAATTCATAAATGTATTTACATGATTCACATTTTAATTCCTGTCGAATAAGTGATTTGTTCTTCATCCAGTCAATTACGGGTAATTTATCCTCTCCAAGTAATGGCTTCACAATCTCCGTGAACGTAAATCTATCCATATTGAGGGTTCCTGCATATCTGAATAAGAATTAAAACCAGCATATGAAAACAGCTGTTGAACCTTCAAGTTACTCGCACCAAAACATTCATGTCTATAACAGTGAACTCGATTATTCGCATGTAAAGAATAACGAACCTAACCATCTTCTTGGAAAGAATAGCAAACTCTGCAGTGAATGGGTTCGTTATCCTGTACAAGATGGAGATTTTAAACAGGGAAATTAAAAACAAGAAACCGAGATAGTTAAGTCCTAAAAAAAAAAAAAAGGAAAGAAAAGAAAAAAAGAAAAAAAAGAAAGAAAAACACAACTATGTCTACCAACAGAAATCGAACCTGTATCCCTTTTACCATATGACTAATTTCAATGATGGAAAAATGGGTACAATTTGGGGAAGCATATTTTTTTTTAATTTTGTCTAACTTTCCGATTTAGGCCGATTGTTATAGTTTAAGAAATAAAATAAAAAAAACAAAACAAATACAGTGTTTTTACCCCTCTCTCCCCTCTCTCTCCCTCTCTCCCCCTCTCTCTCCTCTATCTCTCTCTCCCCCTCCCCCTCTCTCCCCTCTCTCTCTCTCCTCTCTCTCCTCTCTCTCTCTCCCTCTCTCCCTCCTCTCCCTCTCTCCTCTCTCCCTCTCTCCCTCTCTCTCCCCTCTCTCCCCTCTCTCCCCTCTCTCCCCCTCTCTCCCCTCTCTCCCCTCTCCCCCTCTCTCCCTCTCTCCCTCTCTCTCCCTCTCTCTCTCCCTCTCTCCCTCTCTCTCTCTCTATATATATATATATATATATATATATATATATATCGTCGTGGCCTGACGATTGCATCGAGCATGAAACAGACTGTCGCCTCTAAGTGTTGACTTCTATGTTCACTTTTATATATATATATATATATATATATATATATATATATATATATAAATAAATAATACCAAATAGTAACTGGTACGGATAATTCCAAGGATGACATTAACCCAAAGAGAGATCAGTATAAGAAAAGTAATATAATAGCAATAAGTAAAGATAATTATTAAAAATCCATTAAAAAACAACAACCTCGGTCTAAAGAGATGAATATTTAAATATATTCATAAAATAAATTATAACCGAAATAGATTTTTAAAGGATCGTCTTTACTTATTACTATATATATATATATATATATATATATATATATATATATATATATATATTGTCATATAGGAAGAAAATGAGTAACTACCGCCACTGAGGTTCGATCGTCACACTCTCGACTTTTGAATATATGTTTTCCGCCAGCTGCATAAACAGTGGTGTCAGACTAATGACAGAAGTCATTATTGAGTAATTATTGAGTAACTATTGAGTAACTATTGAGTGGTACTATCCAGTCGAATTAGTGTGAATTATTAATTTCTTAGTAAGTTATACTTAGTATCGCCTGACAATGGAACGAGATTCTGAATTTTAAGTTAATTTTTATATTTAAATTTATAAATTTAGTTTCAGTTTTGAAACATTAAAATTTTCTGTGTTCACGATGGAATCATATTTTAAAAAAGAAAATAATTACAATATTTTGCTCTACTGTTTGTATCGAGCACTTTAAAAAAATAATTGCTAAGAATACCGGCTTATAAATCTTACTGTTATGTCTACTTATTTTAATATATATATATATATATATATATATATATATATATATATATATATTGATTGATTGATTGATATCCCCAAATTTTTATTAGAATCTCCTAATAACTATGTGCATATTTTAACCTGCATACCTTCTTGTTCATTTCCTGATCTTGTCTTTCATTTTGTATTCATGTTTACCTAACATGGTCGTAAAGTTGAGAAAAACGCGCATGCGTCAACAACACATCACAATTAGACAAACCAGAAAGGCGAGATAAACTTTCTGCCGTAGGCTGATTTAGAACCAGCCCGTCTAAGTGGGCTAAATAAACGTAACGCAATTCTGTTCTTCATTTGTCATTGTCTTTTAGCATTCATTTCTGCCCGAGGCGACGGAACATCATTTTGTTTTTCCATGTTGCACACCAGTTACAGCCGTCCAGCTCGATAAGCAGCTGCCTTAGATGTCTGGGTTTTGGCGACTAAAAAAGCTACACTATACTCGAGAATAATTTAAAAAAAAAACCTCAAGTAAGCTCGGCATTCCTACAAATATCCAAATAATTTAATAGGCGTCAATGCATTTGAAATTTACGCTGACTGGTGCAGAAGAACAGGTCTTGCTAGGAATTTTGTGATGAATTATTATTTCACGTGTAGTTCAGACTACACCCTTTCACCTTTACTGCTTTTATCAGTACATTACACCCGATATGTACTCCGACCTTCCTCGAGTAAATAATCAATCTGGTGAAGTCTTTTCCTTACAGATACAGACGTCATAAGCTTACTTATATCTACTTCTATGTATCGTGTCCATTCAAGACGTGGGTGATTATGGTTCTCCCCAATATCCTATTCCCGGTAGCTCTATATATATATATATATATATATAGATATATATATATATATATAATTATTTATTCAAAAATTATAACATAAATATGTTATAAAATCACTACAATAATAGCCATTTTGTTTCAACACTTCTGGTGTTTTATCAAGCGATGGTATTGAATGTAGAATAAAGGGTTTTAAAAGGTTCAAATCGATGGTATTTGATTGATTTGAACCTTTAAAACGCTTTATTCTACATTCAATACCATCGCTTGATAAAACACCAGAAGTTGGCTATTTTTGTAGTGATTTTATAACGTGTTCTAATTTTCGAATAAATAATTATATTTGCTCTACTCTTTTGAAGAATAGTATTTGTTGGTTATTGAAATTTATTCCATATACATCAATCCTATACTTGGGTATATATATATATATATATATATATATATATATATATATATATATATATATATATATATATATATATATATATATATATACTAGTTTACTCAAAAGTGACGGCAAGAAGCAATGTATTATAAGTAATATGTATTATATTGCAAGTAATTTTCCTTTAATCTATTTATAATTTTGTAATTTAAAATAGTTTACAATCTATAAATATAATAGCGTACAATCTATAAATGTTACATATTTATTTACAACCAATTTTTTTTTACTCGAAAAGTTTCCAAAGCGCAATAACGTAAAGCTGTCTATCCTTCTACTGCGATTAGAACGAAAGTAATATCTAAATTCCAACGTTTACAGCATTAATCCAAAAGAGGGCACGATACAGATGGTACAGCGATAATTATTTATTTATTATAATTTTATCATATAGACAAAACCATTTTACTCACTACAAAGATGCAACTTCGTTTCAGTGCATTTCAGCTGCACTTCGACGGGTGAACATGTTCGCTTCTCACCCGTCGAAGTGCAGTTGAAATGCACTGAAACCAAAGTTGCGCCTTTGTTGTTAGTTTGTTGTTAACGTTAACAATTGAACAGCGTACAATTTATAAACACCCCAGGAGAGATATCCATATTTTACTCTCATAAATGTTACATATTTACAACCCAATTTTTTTTTTTCCTCCAAAAGTTCCCAAAGCGTAATAACGTAAAGCTGTGGTCACATGACCTACAACTCTGCGGGAAGGCCTAAGTGGTGTATTGTCATGTCTATATTTCATCATTTGTTTTTCTAACTCCCATATCATCACTCGCGTTTCATGGACAAAGTTTTTCTTAGTGTGTTGGCTATACTTATCAAGACAATTTTCTGTATTTCTCTTAAGCTGGGATTTTCAAAGATTTTTCACTGTGTTGTTGCTTTCCTTTTTTTTTTTATCACCCCAAGCGCATCTACTGTGGCTGGCACTATTTTTGTTTTCAGATCCCACATTTTTTCTATTTCGGTTTCCACGTCTTTATACTTCATTATTATTATTATTATTATTATTGCCGTTGCTGTTGTTGAGTCAGAGAGCAATACACTAAAATATTGACGTTGAGATGCAAATATACATAGTCCAATAATACTCATCATGACACCCAGTCAAATAAGGCCATACCAGGCGCAGACATCACATTATTACTATTGACTGGAGATTACATTCAAGCATAAGACAGACTGTAGCCGCTCGATGTTGACCCCAGTGTCCAGTTTTAAAAATTAAATAGGAGACATTTATCAAACTAACATGTTTCACTTTTATTTTCATTTTTTTCTATTTAATAAAAGTGAAAAAATGTTAGATTGATAAAAGTTTCCTATCTATTCTTTATCTAATATATATATATATATATATATATATATATATATATATATATATATATATATATATTGTTTGAAAATAGACACCCTGACCCTACCTTAACTTAATCTCTTTCCGAAAGTAACTAATATGTTGATACAATAGTTTCAGTGAAAATTGTTAACTCTTACGCCCCTTATTAAAATAATTGGTTGTGCCGTTTCCATAGCAGTTAATATTTCGAATGTATATGCTTATAAAGCTCCGTAAACTTCAAGATTAGTTATTTCAAAATTTGCTTGAGGATGAAACAGAGCTGGGTACTTTAATTCAATTTAATTTTTATAATTAAATTGAAATTTTTATCTTCTAGTTATGAAACATGAGAACTCTTATGTAGCGATGGAATCAAATAAAATTATATATATATATATATATATATATATATATATATATATATATATATATAATTCTCCCGTCGGGTTCGACGTATGAGGGTCAAGCAGATCAGTTTCCAGGAAACCGACACCCCGACACCGGCACATGAGATTCGATCATAGTGGTGAAGGCTTCGTGCAGGACCATCCACACTTTTTGAAGGTCCGAATACAGATATATATATATATATATATAAAATCCTAAAGAGCCAGAAAAACTTACCTAAACGGATCTTCAGGGTGAGCTGGCTAAGTTAAGAATAAAATATGATATATACACTAAAGCAAATGGACATTATAACCGAAAAAAAATTGAGGTTTCTTTCTTTTTATTTAAATATATATTTTTTTTTTCGTTGGAACAATTATAACATTTTCCCTATACATATATATATATATATATATATATATATATATATATATATATATATATATATATATATGTGTGTGTGTGTGTGTGTGTGTGTGTAGACCGTGTTTTTAGAATTAAAAAAAATACCTTTATTTATTTATTTATTATTTTCATTTTTATTTTATGCATAAAAGGAGATTACACACACATTACACACACACACACACACACACACACACACACACACACACACACACACATATTACATATATCACCTCGTTTAATATAAATGATTATTATTCACAAATCTAAAATATTTTTTCCTTTTTTTCTTTTTTACTTCTATAAACCCTATAATCCCAGTATAATATATGACGGCGCCAACATTGCAGTAATCAGATATTTTTTATTAAAATCTAAATTATGTAACGGTCAGTCTTTACTCAGCACCTGAAGATTGCGTTGTGCATGAAACTTGGAGTCGTGCTATCGGCGAGAGATAATATGTATATCTATTAATATATACTTAATAGCTATATTTTACGTCGAGCTGTTTTATTAACACCAGAACTATATATGCGATATATATATATATATATATATATATATAAGGCAGGATGTGTGTTGTGTGTGTGTGTGTGTGTGTGTGTAACGAATGCACGGCTACAATTTTCGACGGATTTGCACCAAAATTTACATGCACATGCTCCAAGTTAGCGGAAAGGCCAAGACCGACATTGCATTTCGCAACTCCCATCGAGAGTGGAAATAATCTACGGCAGTTTTCATGTAGTTTGCGGCCATTTTGTACTGGTCAGTGTGAGAGCCAATAGCTAGCTGCCACGAATAGGCAGGAAGATTCTATTGGCCAGCGTGAGAGCCAACAGCTGACTGACACGAATGTTAACTAGCATGCAAAAAAAAAAAAAAAATCGATAGCGCATTCGTCACAAGTGGGAAAATTTAAATCTGCATAGCACTTTACTCCAATTGGCTCATTCGCTTGCTTAAACTCAACGTTGATTCTGATTCTGCAGAACTGGGTTGGGTGTGAAAATTATTTGTTGCTAACATACTTTTTTCATTCGGTTTTTCCAGTTACGAGTCCTTTTTTAAAGTTGATCGTTTTGTGTTCATTTTGTTTAGTTCTTTTTTCGGTACAGATTTAATGTTTAGTATAGAGCTTAGAAAAAATTCGCAGTGTGAGATAGGCAAGAAGTAAGGCATATAGCAACATCAGCATGGAAAACGGCACTCCTTTAAAGGCAAGGAAGGGCAAAAATATTTTAAGTCAAGTGATAGTGACTTTGATGAGTCGTACGATTTTTTGAATCAAGCACGGGCAACGCCAACCATGCTGCTTGTATATATATATATATATATATATATATATATATATATATATATATATATATATATATATATATAGGGTGCACATTAAAACTTTATAACTTTATTTGTATTTGCGATAGAAATAATCTGTAAAAAATGTTATAAAGTTTAATGTACCTAGTTTTAAGTATAGCTAAAATAACTAATGTGATTTCAGGCATTACTGTAAATCAGTTGGCAAATGTTTTCCGTGAACAGCAAAATCGTATTAAACTTTGTGTTGCTAATGATGGAGGGCATGTGGAAACTTAAATAAAATTTCAATAAAACATTAAAAAAATATAGATTTACTTCTTTATAATCCTTTTTACAAATTATTTCTATCGTAAATACAAATAAAGTTATAAATGTTTTAAAGTGCACACGAACTTTATAGACATCCTGTATATATGTAAGACAATTTCGTGCAACTTCCATTTTGACATGATTAACTAATAAATCAATGTCATCAGGATAATAGTTTTATTTCAATAAAATCTACATTAACGCGGCAGAACATAATTCATTTGAAGTAAGTGAACTCTTCATGTTCACTTTATTGTTTTAGAAATTAGTTTTCAACCAATGTCAACTTATTATTTTCAAGTCATCATTTCTATGTATCTGTTTACGTATTCAGTTTATGGATCTGTTTGTGTATTCAGCTAGTTTAAAGTTTAAGCAGCCGACATTTATTCGGTCGTAAATTAGCAAGAACAGACGATAAACTGTAATAGGTCGGTTGTATCATAATGGTAAGCCATGCCACTTCCAAAGCATCTTCGTCTGAGTAAATTATAATTTTTATTAAAACGTCATAAGTGTAACACAGAAATCCAAGGTGCATAGGAATAGCGAAAGATGCCTTCGAGAAACTAAGCCGAGTAATAAGAGATAGAGAAATTTAGTTACAAACAAAGAAATGAGGCTTGAACTGCTATGTAATATCTGATCTTTAAAATGGCAGTGAATACTAGACAACCTCACAGATGATGAAGAAGTTTGAAGTGACATAAGACCAACGATGGGCACAATCTTTTCTCTGGTCTTAATGTTCTCTAAAGATTTATTCCCTGTATGTAAATTTAAAATGTAAAACTTCCGAAGATTGGCGGCTAAAGACATTTTCTACTTCTATAATGTTTACAGGTCTCAACACAAAAATGGTTGTCATCCATCCATCGTTTATTTTTAGTTTTTCGTTTTATTATGAAATGCTGGAAGATTATATTTGAGAGCGAGAAAGAAGACAACCTAATCGAATTACAGCCTCTATCCCACATATATTGTAACATTTGCATACAATTATTGATGTTTCAATTATTATGGCACAAAGGAACGGGATTCAATGAAATATTAAAACAGAGTTAAAAATAGAATGGCCGATTGAGAACCAATTCTGTTAACAGGAATTTGAATGCGATAACAGTTCAAGATGGTTTCTTTTTATGTCGTCAGTTTGGAAACATTGAATCTGTTCTGTTGTTCTTATGTCGAAGGACATACAGAGCGCACCAAAGTGTAAGAGAAGCCCACAACAAAAAAGAAATGTGGGTAAAACAATTGGAAACGATTCTTTTAAATACTGATACCCTTGCTAACAACAAAAAAAAACCCCCAAAAAAACAAAAAAAAAACAAAAAAAAAAAAACAAAAAAAAAAAAAAACCCTCAAAAAAACAAAAGAAAAAATATCTCTCTGTATTTCGGAGATGAGGTATTGATTTTCTAAGCGTGGCTTAGTTGTGGAACATGGCCGAAAGTATGGGGCACCCAGTGAGGTTCGAATTCATTCTTCAGTCGAAACTGTTTCAGCAAAACAAGCTTGCTAACGATTACCCCACGCCGAGGCGCCTACCCCTGACATGATTTATTGTAATTATTTACGTTTTTCGGCGAGAACTGTAGATGAGGACAACAGTTCGAACAATGTAAATAATATAGAAGCAAGCAAACAAAGAGTATCCCAAGTTTTCTAAAAAGAATCACTTAATATCTGTCTATATTTCTGAGATGAGGTATTATGTACATTATTTACATTATTTGGGCTATTGTCTTCATCTTTGTTGCCATATTTATTACAACGTTTCGGCCCTTCAATATCTGTCTATATTTCTGAGATGAGGTATTATGTACATTATTTACATTATTTGGGCTATTGTCTTCATCTTTGTTGCCATATTCATCACAACGTTTCGGCCCTTCAATATCTGTCTATATTTCTGAGATGAGGTATTATGTACATTATTTACATTATTCGGACTATTGTCCTCATCTTTGTGGCCATATTTATTACATTTTTTTTTGGTGGGGGTGGCGATAATCGTGCCAGTTTCTGGTAGGACTTTTCAATTTGTCTCAGTATTTTCGGTGTATCGGGTCCGTACTGATCCTTCAGTATCTATCTATATTTCTGAGATGAAGTTTTATGTACATTATTTACATTATTCGGACTATTGTCCTCATCTTTGTCGCCATATTTATTACAACGTTTCGGCTGTTGTACGCCCTGGCCTTCTTCAGGTAGTTGGAATGTTGAACTGAACCCTTTATTTCGCTCACTGGGGTTGACTGTTCTAGTTCCACGTGCCACGTTTTAATGGATGTCAGTTATCAGTTATCTCCTGTTAATTCCCCTCTCCAAGTTCTCCACTGCATTAACCGGGTATTGAACTCACACTCTTTGGGTCCTGTCTCTAACTAGCGCCTTTATCCACTGTGCCATGTGTCGTTGTAATAAATAAGGCGACAAAGATGAGGACAATAGTCCGAATAATGTAAAGAAATTACCAAATCTTACAAGAAAATAAAATTTCGGCATTAAATGACTCATAATGAGTTGATATACCGTTAATTGATACAACGTAATAGAACTATTCAGGAACGAATGAAAAATGGTCTGCTTCAGTCTCTTTATCGAAGAGACAAAAAATCCATGGAATCCAACGGAGATATTTATTAAGATGTGTCCCAAAGGGGAACCCATTGAAACACCATCAATTTGACTATGCATGACGCCGCAGAAACTAAATTCAACTGACATCGTGGAAAATTTCATCAGTTCGACAAAAACATCCTCAAGAATAACAGGAGAGGACAACTGACAACGACATAAGGCAGAAGCGCACATATCAATAGTCTCAGCAGGAAAGACACAGGTAAAGAGGTTGGAAATATCATAGGACACTATTTACATTATTCGGACTATTGTCCTCATCTTTGTCGCCTTATTTATTACAACGTTTCGGCCGTTGTACGCTCTGGTCTTCTTCAGGTTGTTAGAATGTCGAACTGAACATTTTATTTCGCTCACTGGGGTAGACTGTTCTAGTTCCACGTGCCATGCTTAATGGATGTCAGTTATCAGTTATCTGTTAATTTCCCCCCTGAAAGTTATCCACTGCCTTAACCGGGTATTGAACTCACATTCTTTGGTTTTTGTCAGTTGATCTAACCAACGCCTTTATCCTTGCAGATTGACCCCAGATATTCGATTGGATTTTATTGCAATTCTGTGATGTTATTAATTGCTTTTCTCTAGCTCTCTTTGTTACTGGTTCTCATAATATACTCATTTCTATGCTTGGTCGGATCAGGGGATTTTTGTGGCCTCGCATATGTGCTAATTCCTTAAGTTTTCATATTTTCAAGTGATGCTCTCTCTCTATTATTTCAACCTCATCCCACAGGGGGCGCTGATCACTCTTTTCCTTCCATATGTGTTCAGCTACGCCTAATTTTTCTAATTCTCCTTGTGTTACCGCTTAACGATGTTCTTGCAATATAAGTTCTGGTAAAAAAATGAAATAATAAGAACAGAAAAATTGCAATATGAGCACTAAAAAAATGATGCTGAGGTTTATAAGTCTCAAAAGTTATACACAGACGTCCTCAAGGACACATGGCCCAGTGGATAAAGACGTTGGTTAGATCTAATCAAAGAGTTGTTAGTTCAATACCAGCAGCATTGAATCAAACCTGAAGAAGACCGGACCGTACAGCGGGTGAAACGTTGTGAATATGGCAATGAGGATAACAGTCCTAATAATATAAATAATGTAAGTAATCATAATACCTCATTTTAGAGAGGTGAGGCAGATAAGGTCGATTTTGTAAAATGGCAGATTTTGTTTATCGAGTCTGTTTATCGGGAGAATCGTGGGAAAAAAGACCCCCTCGTCATTTTCCCTTTTGCAGATGCCTCAGGCGCCGGCCAATAAACAAAGGCCCTCAGGAAATAGAGGAACTTCTTGGGCTTGAGGCTTTAGCTAATGTTATTTGCAGAGATGCCACCACATATAACGGCCAGCCATACAAAACTTTGCTCGTTTTTCTGGCTCCGACTTTTCATTAAGTAACTCTCGGGCGAGTCCATTATACTTGCTTCGGGATACCCAACAATCTATCTGTCTCAACCAGTTTATCAATGTTTTCATCGTAGTCACTATCTATCTATCTATCTATCTATCTATCTATCTATCTATCTATCTATCTATCTATCTCATTCTGTTCATATCTATCTATCTATCTATCTATTGTACAAAGACTCGTATATTTTATATACATTTTTACAATTTTAAACACAACTTGAAACTTGAAAAAGACAGATATACTGTCGAAATATTGCTAAGCATTGTTAAACATTGTGGAATTTATTTTTCTTTTATTAAATCGCACTCTTCTTTTATTATTGTAGTAGTAGTAGTAGCAGAAGTTAATAATAATAATAATAATAATAATAATAATGGGACTACACAATACACACAGACATATCAATCAAAGCTAATCGCCCTGACATTGTGCCTCCATATTGACGTGGCAGCCCTTGCAGACTGTAATGTACCTTTGAAGATGTTTAAAAAGCTATCAAATTACTGAGAAATTGAAATCTCAAAAGTGTGGCAGTCCCTGTTGAAGTTGGAGCCCTCAGACTGATTTGAAAAGATTCCAATAGACTTATTGAAGGGATCCTTGCCAGCCCATGCCTTAAAGAAATACCAAAAAATTGTTCTCACGTGTACACCCACACCTTACAAAGAGCTTTATCTATGTAAAATATGTTTTTTTTTTTTTTAAATTGATCAGAGGAAAATGTCATGATGCCATTTCTGACCTTAGGTCTCTGGTCGGAACCCGGAAAGAAATGAGTCTACAGCAGGAATCAAAGGAAACGAAATAATAATAATAATAATAATAATAAAGAGAAGAGCGCGATTTAAAAAGAGAAAAGAAAAGAAAAACACACTTTTTGACAATGTTTTAACAAAATTTCAACAGAATGTCTGTTTTCTTCAATTTATGTTAAAAAAGAATACAAGTATAAAAATATATAAAACATTCTGAAAAAAAAATATTCAGAATCTGCCAAACTTTCGACCTTTAAAACTCATGAGGATCGTTATGTATGTTAATTACTAACTTCCTGTTCCGGGGGGAATGAACCAGAACACAGGAGAGTTCCATAAGATTTATACTACGCTGTTTGATTAATTCCTCTTAGTAACAAATCAACTAACGGAAAATACGGAGATGATCAAAATCACCATCATTTCAAGCTCATTTCCGTTGCAAGCCTTCACGTTGGCGGTGTTCCATTCATTTTGACGCGTTCATTACCAGTACAGCCTTTGTTTTCATTACAAGACAAGAAAAATTTGTGCAAAGACTGTAGTATTAACATCATTCCTTCTATTTCATGGACATCACCATTTCATTGATAGAAGTAATTTATAATGATATATATATATATATATATATATATAACGTCATCCACAGACAGACTGTTTCGCTGTTTACAGTGGGGCTAGACATCCGGTTGCCTCTAGATAGGATCGAAACCCGACTGAATTGGTGTCAGTCGGAGCTTCTAATCATTAAGCCGGTAGGGATGAAGGTGGATTTTAGCGTATTTATTTTTTAGAAACACGCACCGAGAGTGACTCAATTCGCTTTTGCGAAAAGTCTCGCTATATAGCTACAATAGCCACTGTTTAACAACCCACACCCCATCCCCAGAGAGCTCAACTGAAATTAATTTTTCAGGAGCCGATATATATAACCTAGTTAACCAGAACCTACCTACCACGGTTTCACCTAACGGATCTTCAGGGTACTACTGGCTTAGTAGTTGTACATGTTGGGATAAGTAGGTGCCCAGTGTGTGTGTGAGGTATTTGCTGTATGAAGGAGCGAATGGTGACGGAAAAATTCTTATGGTGAATGAGTATATTGTAACGAATGAATCGGTAGTGAATCCGATTATATTAAAAGATAGCTAGTGATGAACAACCTTGACCAATCTGCCCCTTTTTTCGGCCTTGTGCCACAATTACTTTATCAGTAATACATCTTAGACTGTAGTGGGAAGAGGGTAAATCAAGTTAGTAAATTTATGAGTGATTACTTGTATTCGTCAGTTTAATTATCTATACAAATAAAATACTTAACTGCATTTAGATAAATTAGTTCCCGGGCAAAATGAACCGTTTAATTTATCCGTTCCTTTACGTTTCTTAGATTGCAGTATTATTTGTTCAAGCCTTTCATGTGAGGCACTCATATACCTTAAGTGATTGTCGTGCTTCAACTTGATCTTGAAATATGCTTTGTCCTTCTGCTGCTAATCTTTTTTTACCGAGAGATATTTCCATTTCACTGTTATATTAAACGTGTAAGACTTTTAAGATGAAAAGATACTGAGCAAAAAAGCGATTTATATAATACCAGGAGTAATCACTGAATCCTAGATACAATTGAACGGCTAGAAAATAGAAAGGGAACGGGTTAATATAAACGGTTTATTGGGTTGTATTTTAGTTGTGAATTCTTCGTCACCTCTTTATTGAATCTTGATATATGCTTTCAAGAGTTTTGTTTCATTGCATTTTGCTATTAAAACAGTTGCCGTCATTGTTGAGGGCACGGGTACACTAGTATATAATAATATTTATTTCTCAAAATAATAATAATAATAATATTAATGATAATGCTGCACACATCATCCGAAAAACCCTTCGATCTAAACGGAATATCGCAAATGTGCACAGATCACTCGCCTACACTGCATTTTTACTCATATATCCTGGAGGAAACTTGGTAATTAGGGACTTAAAATTTCTCTCTTGCAAGACGATACTACACACAATATTACTTTTTAGATTATCTCTCAAATAATAATAATAATAATAATAATAATGGTATTACTACTAATAATCATCTCTTAATATATGTTCTTATTGTTGTGCATTCCGTGAATGGAATCCTGCACAAATAAATAAACAACGCCAGTAATTGAGATAGAAAAATAAGTGTATTAAACGTAAGAATACAGACTTGAGGTGAAGATTAGTAGTCCAGGAATGCGGGTTAGTAGAAAGTATGTGTACAAGTCTCTGTAAGTAAAGCCGTAATCATCTCTCTCTCTCTCTATCTCTGGACTCTTGTATAACCCTCTGAGAACACCCTGTGTCTGTCTCCGTATCTCTCAACCTGTCTCAATGTATCTCCACGTATCTCAACGTATCTTCACGTATCTCAACGTATCTCAACAGCAGGTATTCTCTCTGTCAGTATAAGTATACTTTGGACGAGTCCATCTTATGTAAAAAAGGGGAGAGCCCCACAACACTTATTGACATGGCAGTCAATGCAGATCTCCAAAAACTACCAAAATGGAAATGGAAATCTCAAACATGTAGCACATAAGGGCATCAATAATTCTAGTTGTACCTGGAGACCACGGATTGATTGGAAAATGCTCCGATAGACACATTAAAGGGATTCCTCGTAGTCTATGCCTTAAATAAATACAAAAAAAAATGTAGTCGTAAGTGCAGCTCACCCATTACGAAGGGCTTTATCCATGTAAAATGTTTGTGATTTTCTTTTTCATTTTTACAAAAATGATCAGTGGAAAATGTGATGAAGCCATTTCTGACCTTAGGTCTCGGGTTGGGACCCGGAAGGAAATGTTTGTACAAAAGAAATCAAAGGAAATAAAATAATAATAATAACTGATTCAAAATCCAATTTTTTTTTCGATCCGTTTGATGAAACTATAGTTCCTTTAATGGCAAGGTGTAAGATGATTGCCCCAGAAAGAATGCAAAAACAGACATGACAGAATAGGTTATGACTTAATGGCATAAGCTGCAGTCAATACAAAATTAAAACTTAACATACGAAACTTCATTCTGAACCTGTAACTGGGGGAGTACAGTAACTATTTTATGGGGCTTTCGTGTAAACACAGAGTGAACAATCAAAGCAAACAGAGCAAATAAAAGGTGTTTCATTAAGACGGATTAAAGTCAGCAATAAATAAATCAGTATTATTGGGGAAAATTTATTTATTTCTCTATTGGATCATGTTATTTAAGTCATGGCAATTATGTGTTAAAAATAATATCGTCCAAATGTCCGCCAAGGCTTCGGCGGCACACCTCCAATCGATGGTCAACATTTTTGATGACGTCTCCGCATAATTGTTCTTCGATCTCACTAATATGCCTTATTATCTCATCCTTCAGCTGTTTAATTGTTGTTGGCTTGTTACCATAGACATTACTTTTGAGATGACCCCAAAAGAAGAAATCTAAAGGTTTCAAGTCGCACGATCGTAGTGGCCAATTGACTTCGCTGTTTCGAGAGATGATGTGACCTGGGAACTTCTCATTACATTTCTGTTTAAACGTCCATTTTCGTAATAGGCTTCGATAACTTTAACCCGTTCTTTGATTGTTAATCTTTCCATGGTTGGAATTGCCAAAGACTTAAGTTGTTAAATCTGAAAAAAATCATTAGACGCTTAAACTTAATTCGCATTTAAAATCGGTCCAAGTTATTGGAACACCCTTTGTAATTGTTAAAGATCGCCAAAATAGGGTTTGTCAGCTGTTCGATATGAGTGTACCATGCGAGCGCAATTTTTCTTTTAAAGAATTAGGTTGAGTATATATAAAGACCTGCAAATATAAATTAAAAAATAAGAATATTTTATCTTAGAATAGCTGTTATAGCATGAGCATTTGGAATGATTAAGAAAGGAACTGAGAAATTTCTGAATAGCGATTTTCCAAGCGTAACTTACATGTGGCACAAGGCCGAAAGAATGGAGCACCCAGTGAGGATCAAACTTACTACTCATTTGTAATTGTTTTAGCGAGAACACCTTGCTAACCATTACACAGCCTCGGGGTGCCCTAGAAATTTCTGAACCCGACACCCGGAAAAGCTAGTTTGCAATTGGTCCAAAAAAACAGTATTCTCTGGCAGTACCTATGCATTACGGCCATATATACTGGTGATATGTATCTGGGGATTTTGTTCATACATTTTTTGCTTGCTGGATCTTTGACTGAAGAAATAACCATTTCTCGCTCCAGGTATGCTTGGTAGGCACACAGCAAGTAATGCACTACAGATGAAATTTTAAAGGAACTGAGAAATTTCTGAACATGATACCCAGAAAAGCTTCTTTACAAGAATTTCAAAATATAGTTTTGACTGACACTGCCAATGTATTAAGGAGAGACCTGTCAGCAGAGATACTGGCGAGAGGTGGCTGATAATTTTGTGTATTTTCGTGTGGCTTGCTGAGTATTTGACTAAAGAACTATTACGCATGTCTTGTCCTAGATGCTTTTGAAATGTAATGAAGAATTGTACTAAAGAAGAAACGTTAGAGGAACGTTTTTTTTGTACAATAAAGATAAAATGATTATGATATTAATTATAATTGAGATTATTTCTCAAATTGGCAAAGGTTTAATTAACTCAATATTATCCATTGGTAAAAAAGAAACATAATCAAATATTCACATTAATATATGCTTTTTGATCATCTGTACAGGGTGGTCCGAAAGACTTGTCACCTGTTAGCTCACTTCCAAATTGTAGGAACTCGTGCCAGCTTATCTGAAATAAAAAGAATATATATATATATATATATATATATATATATATATATATATATATATATATATTGTATAGGGGTGACAAGACTTTCGGAAAGCAAGCGCAGGGAGCCCAGATCATGACCCTAGAGTGTTATAACTGTAACGAGACGAACTTTTTTCCCTCTTTTTTTTTTTAAAAGCACTCTACTAGAAAAAGAAACAAAGAAACGCTAAAAGAGAAGACATAAGTTTCCAGAGCGAAATAGAAAGTAAAAAAAAACAAAACAAAAAAACAACAACAACAACAACAGATTATGAAGATTTCGCAAAGTCGATCGGTTGATGAAACTTTGCCAAACAAATAGTTATATATGAATTCTCATTTCCTTCGGATGTAGACAAAGCCAACTTCGACACTTTGTGCAAATCAATTCGTGATTTTATAATCATGAGGTGTCGAATAAGATTGAACATAAAAAATTCTCATGTAATCTCCTGAACAGGAAGTAAAATATGAAAGAAAAGTAACTAAATTCCATCAAAGATACATCAGATTTCAATCTCTAATAATAACGGTGGCATTAACCGTTTCTATATAAGGAAACATTCGACAGTCATTGACATAACAACCAGTGCTATTTTCGTTTGAAGTTTATGAAATCTTTCTCTTAAAACCCTCCCCTAATCCCCCTTCTGCCAAACCATTTACACAAACTCATTGAGTAGGTTATGCACAGTTTCTTGCCTTCAACGTGTCTTGTGAGTGTCACATTTTCCAAGCCCTTTTCCTCATTATCTTGTTCCTCCTACCACCTTTCCTACTAACGATATTTATGATTACTGAGCTCTGTATGCCACAAGGCTAAAATTTTAGTTCAAATGGAAATCACTTTCACTACAATCGTAATGGTTTAAAAGAATCGCTTCCTAATCAATGCCCGTATTTACTGTGATGGTGTTCGGGTAGGTTAGCTGTTATCAGGGCTGGAAGTGGAATTGAAGAGCCGGGTTTAAATAGAATCTATTTCTTCTCCGCCCAAGTGTGGTTCAAATAGAAAGATAGATTGGGCTCTTTAGCATTGGGGTGGAAGACTAAATTTCAAAACCGTGAAAAGGGTAAAGGGAATTACTACTTTGTTGTCGTTTTAAGAAAATCAGAGCTTTTCACAGACAATTAAGAAATGGAATCTTTGGAGTGCCATAATCGCCTGGATCCTGTGAAAGGATATTTCATGACAAAATAGCTTAATCTGGTAAGAATATACCTGACTGAGTGGGAACGCCAATTCACTGAAAATTATGCAAAAGTTTTGCATTTGACCATGTAGATCAATGTCATAAGTATTATTTATATATATAGGTAATACTCTTCTTGGGCACCTTGACGTGGTGTAATGGTTAGAAAGCTTGTCGTGCTAGATCAATTACGACTGAGTAGTGAGTTCGATCCTCACTGGGTGCCTCATACATTCGGCCTTGTGCCACATCTAAGCCGGGCTTAGAAAATCACTATGTAATTCTGTTCTTATCTATCTATCTATCTGATTATATTCATTGCCTACCTATATGTTTAATTCTGTTCATATCTATCTATCTATCTATCTATCTATCTATCTATCTATCTATCTATCTATCTATCTGTTGTGGTAGGATCCACCTAATTTTCATAGTGGAGTACCGATCATATAAATATGGTTGGTACCGGGAAGACGGGGAGGAATCCAGAGATTCTGCCCGACTGCGACTAAGTCAACACATTCTCCAGGAACGGTCTTCCCAAGAATATACAAAAGACTATATATAAATATTGTGTACACTTTCTTGTTTCAATACATTTTGTTCTAAGTACATTTTGTGTTGTATTATTATTCCATGCATTAGTCAAGTTTCAACACTATCTATCTATCTAAATATATTCATTACCTATCTATATATATAATTCTGTTCATATCTATCTATCTCTCTATCTCTCTATCTATCTATCTATCTATCTATCTATCTATCTATCTATCTATCTATCTTCATTGTCTGTCTATATACGTAATTCTATTTATATCTATCTATCTATCTATCTATCTATCTATCTATCTATCTATCTATCTTCATTGTCTGTCTATATACGTAATTCTATTCATATCTATCTATCTATCTATCTATCTATCTTCATTGTCTGTCTATATATACGTAATTCTATTCATATCTATCTATCTATCTATCTATCTATCTATCTATCTATCTATCTATCTATCTATCTATCTAATTATATTCAATGTCCATCTATATACGTAATTCTGTTCATATCTATCTATCTATCTATCTATCTATCTATCTATCTATCTATCTATCTCTTTTCCTCTTTATCTAATTCTGTTCCTTATCTATCTATCTATCTATCTATCTATCTATCTATCTATCTATTATATCGATGGATTTTGATAGCATAGAAGCATTCTATCGATCCTGTCATTACTATTTACTTAACCATAGTGAAATCCGCTTTTGTATTCAGTGTTGTGCCTTCTCTGCTACTGGTTGTCAACGAAGATAGACGAGACCTATCGGCACAATTATTTAACCCAAAGTTGGTTGGTGGCGAAAATAGATTGATGCATACCTTTCCCAAGGGTAATTATGCGAAATTGAATGCAAAGAATATAAGATTGGAATTCGAACTCGGTTAACCGATTCCTCGTTTACGTTAGTAACTACTAACCAATGATTAACCCCGAGAATGGGATGAGTAAGATTCGATGTTATATCGAAATAACAAGTACAATTCAAGTCCTAGACGTAAAGGAATCGACGATGCGTCAGATTGTCTTCGCAAAGGGGAAGTAAAAACGATTGAAAACAAAAACAAAACTGCTGCTTGGGTCTCAATGTTATATGTTTACGGCATAAGTTTTCATTTATCAATTTATTATTGATATAGATATATTTATTATCCTCATTATCCCTTCCGCCCCCACATTTTTTTTAGTCGTTATGCGCAGCGTTTTAATTCTTGATGTGAGAGAAACGAAGACCAGTCAGCTGTTTATAATATTTTTTTTTCTTTTCTTTTTCCTTTTTTTCCTATTGGCATTTATTTTGGTTGAATTCTTTTCTCATTTCTTCTTCCTTTTTAAATACGTCTATTTTTATAGCCTTGATTAAATTTTATATTCATCATCATCATCATCATCATCATCATCATCATCATCGCCATGACTTTCGTAATCGTATTAGTAACGAAGAAAAGAATACTTGGCTGTTACGTGACACCTGTCCTTCTTTACGGCGGGCGAATGTTGGACGATTTCGTCAAAGATGAAGAAGAGTCTCGAGGCGACGGAGGTGTGGTTCTACAGAAGGATGCTAAGAATATCATGGACCGAGCAACGATGAGGTCTTAGAGAGATTGCAAACAAGGACGAGTCTTATACTTAACACCAGGAAAAAGAGCCAACTGAAGTTCTTGGGACACATAATGAAGAAGGAGGGCTTGGAGAATCTGATACTCACGGGTCGAATAGAGGGAAAGAGAGACAAGGGAAAACAACGCATAACATACCTAGCGGCCTTAAGCAAGTGGATGACAAAACGTGCTCTGGGGGAGGAAGCAGAGGGAAGGGACTTGTTGAAAACTGCAAGGAATAGAGGGAGGTGGAGAGCTATGATCACCTACGTCCTGAAAGGACACGATACATAGAAAGAAGGGGGGATGCGAATGCAGAAGCCAAACTAAATCTCCCCCACAATGCACTATCATCTGCAGCCATCAGCAATTCTGGTATAGTCATACCTGTCCATTATTTGACAGTGTCCAATCACTGCGTTGACGTCTTCTCATACGTCCATCTTCAACGATGCCCTGAATAATGGTCTTGCACAGGCTGACGTGCTTTGTAACGTGTCCAAACCACGCCGTTTTTTCCCCGTTTGACAGTGTCGAGAAAAGGTTCCTGGTGACTCAGAAAACTTTCAACCCTTTTCCGCACAAACTCATTGGTTCCCAATAGAAGATGCCAAGGAATTTTATTTGCATTTGTCCTCAAACACTTGGATCCTTCTCTAGGTTTCTGCCAACAATGTCCGTGTTTCACATCGATATAGGAAAATGGAGATTACCAGTGATTTGTACAGTCTGTACTTAAATTTTCTATTAAGATATTTAAAAGATTGAAAAACTAAAAAAAAATATCCGGATCATGCCAGAGAACTGAAAATAAATAAATTGGAGAATATGAAAATGATATTTTTTAATACTAATATTCACCCAGTACAAGACTTGAGAGCCACTCAAAGCATTGGGGTACTGTTGAAATGGTTACGATGTATGATATGAATGAAAAAGCAATTGGACGCTTTCGAAGATAAAGAAGGTAGATAACTATTGACCCTTAAGTCGAAGAATTTAAGACTAAATTGTTCAGGAAAGCATTCACACGGTCGTCTGTTTCACAAGGTAGCAGTTCTCATAGTCTATGTGGAACTTTCTATTTGCATTTGGGTTACGGGGAAAATGAAAGTGATTCGATTCTGTGGAAGTAGCATGGGTTGCCCTAATTGTTAAATGCAACAAATTAAGCGGCACTTATTTCGATTAACCGCGTTACTTAGATCGATTACTTCGGTACTTATTTAAAAAGTACTAGTTGGCAATAATATAAGTGACATCTCTATCTATAAAAGGCAGGATGTGTGTGTGTGTGTAACGAATGCACGGCTGCAATTACCAACGGATTCGCACCAAAATTTACTTGCACATGCTCCAAGTTAGCGGGAAGGCCAAGACCGACTTTGCATTTCCTAACTCCCATCGATAGTGGAAGTAATCAATTTTTTCATGCTTCTATGGCTGTTTTCATGTAGTTTGCGGCCATTTTCTACTGGCTAGAGTGAGAGCCTATAGCTGGCTGCCACGAATAGACAGGAATATTTTATTGGCCAGCGTGAGAGCCAACAGCTGATTGACAAGAATGTTAACATGCTAGCATGCAAAAAAAAAAAAAAACGATAGCTGCATTCGTCACAAGTGGGAAAAATTTAAATCTGCATGCCACTTTACTCCAATTGGCTCATTCGCTTGCTTAAACTCAACGTTGATTCTGATTGCGCAGAACTGGGTTGGGTATGAAAAAGTATTTGTTGTTAACATTCTTTTTTCATTGAGTTTTTCCAGTTACAAGTCCTTTTTAAAGCCGATCGTTTTGTGTTCATTTTGTTTAGTTCTTTTTTCGTAACAGATTTAATGTTTAGTATAGAGATTAGAAAAATTTCGCAGTGTGAGATAGCCAAGAAGTAAGGCATGTAGCAACATCAGCACGGCAAAGGGCACTCCTTTAAAGGAAAGGAAGGGCAAAAATATTTTAAGTCAAGTGATAGTGACTTTGATGAGTCGTACGATTTTTGAATCAAGCACGGGCAACGCCGGGCCATACTGCTAGTGTGGCTATAAAAAGGCACTGTTGATTATTTACGGTTAATTTGTTTAAATAATGCACTGACTATTGTCTGCGCTATGTGGCAATAATTCTAAGTGAAACGATGCACTAAAATAAGTAACGAATTATTCATTTTTAAATTCTCTGAAAATCAGTGCATTATTATTATTACTACTTAGAACTTTTGATTATTTATTTATCTAAGTAAGACACTAAACCAATTGAAACTATGGGATTTTATGAATATGGAAGATTAAAATAATATAGACCATATTCATTTGCTTGGTGAGAAACAAGAAGTCCAGGAAAAGTGCTTGCAAAAAGATCTAAAAAATACAATTCAGAGGTTTTAAATATTCAGCACCAAACGAAACACGTAAACTTCCTTTATAATACTTAACAATTACGCAGCACTTATTTCGATTAACGCGTTACTTAGAACAATTATTTGGCTACTTATATAAATGTAAAACACAGTTTTACTTGGCAATGAGTGAGAGATGACTATAAAAAGGCACTGTTGATTATTTACGGCTAATTTGTTTAAATAATGCACTGACTATAGTTTGCGTCATATGGCAATAACTGTAAATAAAATGATGCACTAAAATAAGTAACCGACTAATCGTTTTAAGTCCTCTGAGTTTCGGTGCCATTGTAAAGGACTGAATTGGCAGAACTAAAGGGTGCGAATTATCTGTATATTTGCCATTGAAACAGCGACAGAGTAACGACAGGCTTGCAACTTCGGATCTGTGTGGAGGTGGCGCAAAGCGGGAAAACAGGTTTTTTCTCACTAGACATCTTCGACGATTTTGACTCTTTCAAGACTAGAAAGTGAGGATTGACAAGTCCAGCCCAGATATGACAGCATTGCCCCATTTTTGGTCCAATCGGATTCTGGTCAGATGCATCATAAGTGCACATGATACGACCTCGAAGCACCTTGTGAAATGGTTGTACTAATTAAGTCTGAAATTATGCAAACAACAACCTTAACAAAATCAGCAATGATATTGTGGAGACTGGAATCATTCAACATTTAGTACGTGCCACCACGTACCACTGTTGTCAACGAGTGCAGATAATAATAACAACAACAATAATAATAATAATAATAATAATAATAATAACAATAATATTAATAATAATAAATAAATAAATAAATAAATAAATAAATCGAAATCTCAAAAATGTAGCACATGGGAACATCAACAATCCCTGTTGTAGTTGGAGTCCTAGGATTGGTTGGAAAAGATTCCAGTAGACTAATTGAAGGGATTCCTGGAAGCCCATGCCTCAAAGAAATAAAAAAATGTTCTCACGAGTATAGCCCACACCTTACGAAGGGCTTTGTAAAATATGATTTTTTTTGTTTTTTTTTTTTTCTAGTGGAACATATCATGATGTCATTTCTAACCTAAAGTCTCTGACCGTGGGATCCAGAAAGAAATGAGCACACATAAGAAATCAAAGGAAATAATAATAATAATAATAATAATAATAATAATAATAATAATAATAATGAACTTGTTCCAAATATAAAAATAAAAGAGGGATAAACTTGAAAGTAGAAAGGCAAATTTGAAGTGATAGATTTATCAACATTTAGGTTATTATCAAATTTTGCAATGTTTGAAATGTCATGAACTTTATAAAAAAAAAGCTTTCGTCGAAACTATTAGGAGATTACGTAGGGGTCGTGCTGAGAATGTCGCAGCAGGAAGTTTGGTTGGGAAGTTCAGCCAAAAAAAAATGACAATGTAGAATTGTTGAATTCTAAAAATATGTTGATAATAAAAAAAAAAATTGTAAAGGTTAATACCTTATAAAGCTAACACCACAAAAACAAACCCCAAAAATGTTTAAAGTCGTCATTGTTGTTGGTTTGTATCTCGCTCAACGAATGATGGTGTTTCGATTATCTGCAAGTTTGAAAATAGTTACGGAACCTAATTCGTGCAGCGCATTTCATTCGTGAACGCTTTTCTTGCATTTAATTGGAGACATCTCCCGAATAGTTGCGAATTCATCGCTAGTTATCACAACCGTTGTTTTGACACCATACCTGCCACCTTTCTTGAAGGATTTTGACTCAAATGATTTTTCAGCTTTCAGTGTAACGAAACACTTAATATCAGTTTTAACCTCTTCACGATTAATAAATTACTCTCTCTTTAAAAAAATGTTGGAAGATAATACCCAGATGGAGCAAAGTCAGGAGCCTAAGGAGGATGAGGAAAAAATATATTTAGTACTGTAATATTTTCCTGATCGACACGGGCAAAATACATTTGGCATTATCGTATAAGATTTCATAATTAGTAAGTTTCATACGCTCTTTGATTTAGTTAACTTTGACTAAGCTAGGAAGCGGAAACTATTTGATCGATTAGTGCTTAGCACCCATTTTCTTACAGAAGCGATTATCTAAAATTGTAATTCAAAGAGCCTTAAGATTAACATTACTCAGCAACCAGATAAGGACAAAGAAGATAATATTCTGAAGAAACTTAGTGCAGTAATGGTTTGAATTTTGTTATTATTATTGGATATATGATAAAACCCTTCAGGAAGAGAGTCCTCATGATCTGAAATGAGTTAGGAAAGTACTTTTGAAACTTCCAATTTTTAGACAATTCTTCGAAATAAAGATTTTGGCCCGAAACATTTGGCTTATAGTGCAGTGGTCGCCAACCTTGTGGGTCATTTTTTTATTTTCCGCAGAAAAATTGAAGCATTATTTCAGTTTTTATGAAAATTTCAATTTTCAATTTGTTTTATTTAAATAATTACATTATAACTTTGTTACCTTCAATAGGTGCATTTCATATTAATAAAATAAAAGTTTTCTGATTATTATTATTATATAAATGTATTTACCTATTTTTCTAAATTCATATTAGTGGTCCGGCAAATTTAAAATTCTACATTTCGTGGTTCATGAAGTTCAAAAATTTGGCGACCGCTGTTATAGTGTATAGGAGTTTTATGTGCGTCTGGAATATGAAAAAATGAATAGAAATTACAAAACTTTTAGGGAAATCCAAGATTTTCTTGGCCAAGGAACCAAATCTATTTAGATTAAAATGCTATAATAGACTTCCGGGTTATATTTTTCTACAATTCTATAACTATAATTGATAAAGATCAATACACAGAGTAAGCATAACATAAATAAACTAGAACATTACTAACATAGACCAGAAGCTAACACTTGTATTTTAAAAAGGAATATCCAATCAATTTCTGTTTATGCACAATAATATTACATTGTAACATATATTAATTCGTTTCTACGCAAGCGAATGAAGTGTGTTTGGAGGGATTGGCAAAGACTAATTTACTATGAAATGCTTTAAGACAACCAAACAGCTAATGATAATGTATGTTGAACAAATGAACAGGCTCGAAGAGAGAATTCAACTGAAAAAACCTGACGAGGAATACAATGTTATTATTCAACATGATAATAATCGACCCACATCGCTAATTCTATAACCCAACATTCAATTAAATAGCTCGCTGGGGAAGTTATACCACATCCACTATATTCTTCTGATTTAGTCCATTCAGACTATCTTTGTTTTCAGTTGCTTTCTAACAATTTTAGGGGTGTTTCGTTCGACAACAATGTTGAGCTTAGAACGTAGCTTAATGGATTTTTCGAGTCACAACCTAGATATTTCTTTCATTGCGACATTGAACAGTTAGTGAATCGTTGGCAGAAGGTTGTAAAAATGAAGAGAAATACATTTTTAAATGATTCATCAGAACTATTAAAAATAATAAGTATTAAAATAAATGATAAAAAAACGAACAAATTAATGTAATAACTGCATTTCGCTCTACCAGGAACAATTGCTTACGATACTAAAGAAAGTGAAATAACACACTACAATAATAAGTATTCGTAAATATTCAATGAAACACCAAAACATCTAAAGGTACACAACTCATACCAGCCTTGGACAATAATTTAAACAAGCATACGCATACACACTATTGACTGAACTACCACAAAAGACATTTTTGTACCCGACTAAACCCTTTGTTTAATTTCACACACAAACCTTAGTAAGTTTCACACACACTGAAACTTGGCATAAATATACTACATAATTAAACTCAAACATTCACATTTGTTCAACAACCTTTGATTCAATTGTGTATTTTTATTCTATATAAATCAATGTTATTGTTAAACCATTATGTCGTTTTCACGCTGATTTCTTTTGAATAATTTGCCTTCAATGTTCATGTTTCTTAATTTGTTGTCGATGAATGTCTAAGAACACCAACATCACTACCCCTTTCGATAAAATAACCTTTTGATACCTTGAAATACATTCGCCAGTCTGCAACAAAGCCACAAATCACAGCTATTAACGACCCCAATTCACAAAGCTTGGTTCAACCCGTGGTATCGACCCCACCAGTCCGATAACATCAGGAAGTTTGCTCCCTGTCAAATCGAGATTCGAACTCGGGTCTCATGGTTAGAATGCGAACCTTTTAACCACTTGGCCACATAGACAAGGCAGACATTGCTATAATTTGTATCAAAGTCAGAAAGGTCGACACAGGTCTGGTCAGTACGAGAATAAAAATGCCGACAGTATAAAATAACCACGACAATGGTAGTAGTAATTCTGAGTTACTTTATTCTCGTAACAACGAGATACAAATACAAAAATACCCTTAAGTCAAGGACACTCAACTATTTATATAACACCAGAGGAGGTAACTTATGTCTTCCCGTGGAAGTCCTTCATTATCTGATGAAACCTTCCATTTTTTATTCTACAGACAAATACCACAAAAAGTAACGTTTCTGTCACGGGAGATAGCCCTATACAGGGAGATAAAGTCGGCATATTCTTGACTCCAAACGTCAAGTCGAACCCGCTTGTAAAATGTAGTTTTCATTTTTAAATCCCGTGGGCTTATTCTTACTTTCTTTCTTTGTTAAATAAAGAATTCTATGTTTGGTAATGAAACCCACATTGCTTTTGACTTCGACATTTCGCTGACAAGTAATTTTTCTCAAGGGTCTGACAATTCTTTTAGTATTCTCACTCCCCGACCAGCATCAGCAGTCTCTGTCTATTATACGAACCTCCTTCCATAGAGACTAATAAATACAAGTCGCTTTCAGAATTTGATGTGCTAAACTAGACTTTTTCCTGTTCTGACAGCAACAAAAATAACAAAGACATTTTTTTTTCAATTATTACACCCCAAGTAAGGCAATAAAACCACTAAGACTTAAGGGGGTTACTGAGTGCGAAAGAATATGAGAAAATCATTACTAAGGATAGACGACGATAAAAAAACAGGAAATAAGAACTCAGAAGATGACAGTTGACATTGCATTTAAATTTGTGAATCTCAAAGTTGTCACGTTGAAACTCTTGTTCCTGTACGATCACCGAAGTTAAGCAACATCGAGCCTGCTCACTACCTAGATGGATAACAACTTGGGAATACCACATTGTTGTAAGCTTAAATGTGCGCCTGAGTGTATTGGATAACGGCTCGGAATTGTTAATTACAGAGCCGAGTTCCAATTCCAGTTGGGTTATTCCTTTACGCGCAAATACTCTTGGGGAAGGTATGAATTCACCTATTCTCCTCCCAGCTATGGGTTAATTAGTAAGCCTTGTATCAGTAAATATATTATTGTCCAAAAAAATAAAATAAAATACAATTGCGTACAAAATTTTTAGAATACGGCATTAAATAAGCCATTGAGGTTGATATGCCGCGAAACAAATTCAAGCAACCAAACAAGATCAAAGTTAACTGGAAAGCAAGAGAGTTCCACAAGCAAGATGTGCGACAGAAGAAACTATTATCATAGTTCTTATGGTTACGTTTAGCTATTTCAACTGTCAAACAATGAGACCTCTCTGCCAATCGAGTACTGTGCTTAAATTCGTAAAGTCGATGTCGAACAATACGTGGTCAATATAAACACTCAGTTGTGGAGCAAGCTGGTGAAGACTGATTCAACATTGAGGAAGAGAGTTATTTATGGTGCAATGGAGCATCTCATTATGCTAAAGTGATATAGTCCATTGCTTGGGCTTTGATTGGCTGCTGGTACCTGAGTGGAAGTATTTCTATATAAATACCAGCTTAATTTCAGTTAGTTTGCGGGGTTTGTATTAAGTTACAACCTGCTTTATTTTTGTCTGCCAGCTGGACGCTAGCTGGAACTCTTACGCCGGTAAGTGTCGTTTATTGTATTGTTATTCTACATCTCCTTCCCCCCATCGCGTATTGGTAGTGGCCTTTGGGGAGGGGATTTGTTCCTTCAAACCTGGCTGGTTGTGTGGAAGTAGTCTGGACAATGCCCGAGGGTTTTTGTCCGTGTTATTGTAGACGGCTGAGCAGTGTTTGATGGTATTCCAGCGTCGAATGTTTGTGGCAATGGTGTAGGGATCTCAGGTAAGGCACTAGGTCTTGGAACTGGAATTGTTGGTATCCAGTTTCCTGAGAAATCGGCGATTTCGTAAGGTAATTCTACCTGATCCGTCAACTCTGATACGGTATTGGTGGTTGGGGAGGATTTCAATGACCTGACCTGTTGTGTCCCATCGACGGGTTGTTGGTCTTTGTAGTGCCACTATTTGTCCTTTTTGAAGGGGTTTAAAAGTGTGCTGTTCTGTTGTATCTCTCTATGAGACGTGCGTTCCGCCGGGACAGACTTATCTCACGATTTTGGGCTGCGGTTATCCACTTCGCGTGTGGCTTATAGATGGTATGTAGTCACGTAGTCGGCGGTGGAGTAGTAGTTGAGCAGGGGATAGCCCAATGTTTTGAATAGGCGTATTCCTGTATTGGAGGATGGCTCTTGCTGCACGGTTATTATCCAACGATCCTTGGGCTCCTGTGTTGCCATTTATGATTCTTTTTTTGGCTGTTTTGACAGCGAGCTCTGCTCGACCATTGGATTGTGGGTAACCAGCAGATGATAACCTTTGTTTAACAGCCCAGTCTTGCAAAAATTGCTTGAATTGAAGAGATGTGAAGGGTGGCCCACCATCACTGCTGAGTTCCTCAGGAGCCCCGTAGGTTTGAAATATGTCTCGGCAAATCGAAATAATCCTTGAGGCATTAAAAGTCTCCGTGGCTCAAGTGGTATAGATTCAGCCAGCCCGTTAACCTGTCAGCGCATGCTAAGTAACCATGGTTTCCAACATGGAAGATGTCCATGACGATTTGCTGAAATGGCCAATCAGAGATGGTGTCAAATTGATTGGCTCTTTGGTTGACTCAGGGCAATTTTTGAGCAGAACGTACAACCTGCTCTAATGTTACTTGAAACATTCATCCCGGGCCAATAGACAGATTCATTGGCACGTGCCTTCATGCCAACTTCGCCTTGATGTGCAGAATGTAGGCTATGTAATATTTTTTGCGCGTTGTGAGGTGGGGATAACAATTCTTTGATCTAAGAGCACTAACCCGTCGTCAACACTTAGGCGGTGCCTCACTTCCCAATATTCGCGGATTTCAGGTGCAGTGAGGATGCGCGTTCTTTGGAATCCGTTTTGTATTACTTCAATTAATTTTTTGTATTGCGGGTCGCTGCGTCCCGCCGTACGGATAACGTCTGGTGAGATGAGCTCCAGGTTGTCATTTGCACCGAATGTTGCTAATAAGGTTTTTGATTTGACCCAGTCATCCATGTTGTCAGACTCTATGATGTCTGATTGAGAGGGTTCAGCAGTGAATACATTTAGAGTGCCTGTGAGATGTCTGCTGGGTTACGAGAGACAGCATCGGAGGCTCTGTGCCATTTCCCAGGGCAGTGCTGAATGGTGAATCTGTACCTGAGGGTTTTCTCCTTTAACCTGAATAATCAGGGGTTTTTTTTTACTAAGGTCTCTATCTCCGAATAATCCTTTTAGTGGTTCATGATCTGTAACCACTATGAGATTCAACCCATTACAAAAATCCGACATTTTCCAATGCCCATGCAATTGCTGCTGCTTCGCCTTCAATAGGTGCATATCTGCGTTCAGCATCAATGCAGAATCTGCTACCAGCAAATATCAGGCGCCAACCTTCAGGGCAGCAAACTGGGGCTTTGTCAGTGGTGCATGAGCAATACTTCTGCAGAAGTAGGAAGCCCATTCCGTCTTTTGTCCAATCTGGGGCAAGGCAGGTTATTCTTTCTTTTGAAATGTTGCGATGCCTTTTCGGACTAAGTCAACTATGACCTTCTTTGACTGCTGGAATGCATCCTCAAGGCTTTTATTCCATGTAAAGTGTGAGTCTCGTTTTACGAGATCACGAAATGGAAGCATGACTGGGCTTAGTGAGTATGCCCAAGCGACTTGGTTGACCAGCCCAAACCATGATCTGGCATCGGTGAGTGTTTTTGGTATTGGGAAGCTCAATATTGCCTCCAGCATGGATTTAGAAGGCTTACACCAGAAGATGTTATTTGGAGGCCCCCAAACTGCCGTGTCTTGGCAAAATTGGAATTTTCTCTATTTATTACGATGCCGTTTTTTGCACAATGGAGGAGAAAATCGAAGGTGTGAAAAAAGGCTCCTTCGATGTCAGAGTCATAGAGTAGGGTGTCATCCACGATTTTTTTTTTTGGGGGATGTCTTTTATTACTTCATCATACCTTCAGGTGTAGGCATCGCCAGATGCTAGGTAACCTTGTGGCATCCTCAGGTACATGAACCTTCCCCATTCTGTGATGAAGGTGGTGAGTGGCTGGGACTCTTTATCTAAGGGGATGGAATGATATCCATCAACAGCATCCAACACTGTTTTCTTTTTGTTTAGGTGGCACTTGTAGTGCTAGCTGGAATGGTGACCCTGTATGGTGTGTTTCCCGTTTGCACTGTGAATTCAGGTGTTGGTAGTCTATGGTTCTTCGTGGTTTGCCATTTTTTTTGGCGGTAATTACCATAGTGCTACACCAATCAGTGGGCATGCCAACGGGTACTGGGGTTATGATACCCTTTTCACATCTTCCCAAAGGGCCTGTTTTACAGGCTCTTTGAAGTGAAAAGGCACAGGAATTGGAGTTATGTCTGGCTTTGGGGACTGCTCCTTCTTTGAGGTGTATATGTGCATTGGGGCCAGACATCGGTGGAATTCACCATTGTTCTTGAACGCCGTTTCGGCAAATTGATTCAATAGCCAATTCTTGAGCCTATCAATGTTTTTGTTCTATTGGAAGAAAAGGGAGTTTTTTGGGGCGTGTTGGAAGTTGTCCCTCGACTTTGCATTGTTTAGGGCTTACGTCCGATTTTTTATGTGTGCTTGTCGAGGGCATGTGTTGCATTGTTGTTTGGGGTGATATTGTAGTTGTCGGCTTCAGGAAGTCTTTGGACAGTATCCCTACATCAATGCAGGCTGCTTTGCTGAAGGCCGCTGAATCTTTTTGCATATGTATAGGGCTTGTTTAGTTGTTCTTCCTTGGACGATGAATTCCACGGGGAGCCAACCCTGACATATAAAGCGTAAAAGCCTCCCCACAGCTCGGACGACTTTTCTTGATGGAATGAGGTTGTTGATAGTGAGCCCCATATTCAGAAGGTGCTTAAGTCCCCGAGACATATGGTGGCCCCACTGTCAGGAAAGATTGTCATCCTAGTGCTGTGATTTCTGGGGATATTCTTAATTTGTCTGGGATCCGGTTTTGGCGAAAATGGAACAACATATGCATCAATTTCCTTATCTGACCTGTGTCTTTAGATGTATACGTGCCTGTCGTTTGATTGAATGTGATGTGGGCGATAAGTGTGTCCATGGCGGCTTCATTAGCCTCTAGGCTTTTCCTGACCGCTTGAGCTGGTTTCTTAGCCCGGCATACCCTCGATAAGTGATTGGGCTTCCCACAATTACTACATGTTTGTCCCCACGCTGGGCATTTTAGCCGGCGTGATTCAGTTCCTGAGGAGCCATGCTGGTGGCTGCCACAACCTAAGCAAGCCTGGTGGTTTGATTTAACATTGCAGTTGCAATAGGTACTGGTACGGATCGCCTCGTTGGCTTGTGGTGAACCCTTCTGTCTGCGGTATGTTGATAGCAGAGCAGCAGCTGTATCTGAAGCACTGGCCATTGAGGTTTGGTCCCCCAATGCTGATTCAAATGCCTCAGCATGACGGATATTTTGTCCAAGGGATTTAAGTGCCCCAGCTTTGGCCAGTAGGTCAGCCTGGTGTGTGTCATTTGCTATTCCACGGATGATCTGGTCCTTGATGTATATATCAGACAGGTCATGTTCACACGAGGGGCAGGTAAAGTTACAATCAACGGCTACGGCTCTGAGGCGGACAAGGTAACTTTGTATTGGCTCATCAGCATCCTGAGACATGGAGGCAAAAGCAAGGCGATGGACAATAGGACTTGACCTCTGGGTGACCAACACTTCTACCATGTCAAGTAGATTATCTGGATCAGTGGTAAAGAAGTCAGGGTGTGTGTTGATTATGGCGTTTTGCACAGCCTCATCAGCACAATTGTATAGGTGAATATTAGCTTGGGAGTTTGGCATATTTGTCATCTTGGTAAAGACATCCCAGTCAATTCGGAACTTCCTGAATTGCTGTGGTGTCATCTCGAGATTGAGATGAGGAGGCTTGGCTGCTAGTGCCTGAATGCGAGTTGTCTGGGTGGCGGATTCCTTAGCCTGCTTAATGATACACAGGGCTTCTCCATTAATGTGACTCCCAGCTCCTGCATAGATCGATCCAGCATTTGAAGGCTCTCGATTGTCAGCTTCTCGTCCGCAAACCTTGTTGCATGAGTTTTGGCCGAGTCGGTGGATATGCCTGCTTCAATGAAGAAGAGTTCCCAATTTTCAGGTGTCATAAATCCTGTTCGCAGCGCCATGTCGAACAATACGTGGTCAATATAAACACTCAGTTGTGGAGCAAGCTGAGTGAAGACTGATTCAACATTGAGGAAGAGAGTTATTTATGGTGCAATGGAGCATCTCATTATGCTAAAGTGGGATAGTCCATTGCTTGGGCTTTGATTGGCTGCTGGTACCTGGTGGAAGTATTTCTATATAAATACCAGCTTAATTTCAGTTAGTTTGCGGGGTTTGTATTAAGTTACAACCTGCTTTATTTTTGTCTGCCAGCTGGACGCTAGCTGGAACTCTTACGCCGGTAAGTGTCGTTTATTGTATTGTTATTCTACAGTCGAGATACCAAAATCTTATCGGAACGGTTACTCTGAAGTATTTAGAGAAAAGACACAGGGAAGCTACATTACGAAGACAAGATGACAGGTCCTGACCTGGCGTCTCGGTTTAAGTTGTAAAAGATATTCAGTGTTGAAAAATGAAGCTTTTATACCTTGTGGCTCATCCCACTTGGCTTTGCCGAAACGTCTGCTGGGGGAGGGTGGCGCTCTTTAAGCCTATAAAAATACATATTATCTCTCTTCCTCTTTTTAGCCCTTTTTAACTTTTGCTTTCAGATGGAGTCGACGTCGATAAAGAACACTGCCGACAAGGCTTGTTCGCTTCTTTGTTCCTCTGTTGACTTTTGAACTCTCTCTTGTTACACACACACACACACATGCACACTTTTATAACTATTTTTTTTTTGTTTTTCCTTTCATTTTAATTGTGCACACATCTAATTCCTTTTGTTAATAACATGCATTGTTGCTTGTTTTATAGCTTTCTTTTTTTTTTTTAATTTTAACCCGGACTCATATTGAGTCCGCCTGTATTGTTTCTGGGATAAATGTTCCAGGAGCTCATAAAAATTTACCGTACAATGTAAACACATTTAAATCAAAAGAAGTGACACACGTAACATAATGGTGACATATTTCTACCTAAACAACACATTAGTATCAGGCAATAGTCTTTTATTCTTGGTTTAAAAAGAAAAAAGGTAATATCAATCACTGAAAATAATTATTACAAGAAGTTGATTTGAAGAAAAAGTGATCGATGTCAAAGAGTAGACATAGCGGAAAAGAAGAGACAATGTTGGAGAGATTATGGAAGTTTTGAAAAGTTGCATGATTATTTGATTAAATTAATGATTTTATTGGATTATTCTTCGTTATCGTTGTTTTTGTCTGAGATTTCAAATGAACGCCTATTAATATATTTTTATTGAGGAATCTTAATCATTTCTTGCAACTTTCTTCTCCAGCCATTATTTCTTCGGATAGATTTGTCTCCGAGTCGAGACTTATGGATTATCGTGATTTCCTAATACGGAATTTAAATGTGGCACAAGGCCGAAATTATATTCCACACAGAGAGGATCGAACTCACTATTCAGTCGCAACTGATCCAGCCAGTCAAGTTTGCTAACCATTACACTACGTTGAAGTACACATATGATCTTCTAAGCGGAGCTTAGAAGTAGTACAATGACGAAAGTAAGGTTATTTTATAAGCGTAGAATAGCTTAGATGTGACACAAGGCCGAAATTAGGGGGCACCAAGTGAGAATCGAACTCACTACTTAATTGTTATAGCGCGACAAGTTTGCTAAAAATTACACCACCTCCAGGTGCCTTAAATGATTTTCTAAGCGCAGCTTTGATTTGGCCCAAGGCCGAAAGAATGATTCATCCAGTGAGAAGCGGATTTACTATCCAGTCTAACTGATCTAGCGAGACAAGCTCGCTAAGCATGGCATCACGTCGAGGAGGTCAAATGATTTTCTAAGCGTAGCTTAGATATGGCACAAGGCTGAAAGTAAGGGCCACCCAGTGAGAACCGATCTCAGTATTCAGTCGTAGCTGATCTAACGAGACAGAGGCTAGCCATTGCATCGCGTCGAAGACCGCAAAGGGTTTTCTAAGCGTATCTTAGATGTGGCACAAAGGCGAAAGCATAGGCCACCCAGTGAGGATCGAACTCACTATTCAGTCGTAATTGATCTAGCGAGTGAAGTCTGTTAACCATTACACAACATCGAAGTTCACAAATAATTTTCTAAGCGTAGCATAAATGTTGCACTGGGTCACAATTACGGACCACTTAGTCGTAATTGATCTAGCGAGATAAAGTTGCTAACCACTACACCAATAGTTATTGATTTATGAGCAGCGCTGTTTTGTTAGATTCCTTCTAGATCAGCTCTCTTTACAAAGATGCACAGTACTCTGCTAGTGCAACTAGTGCAATAAAGATACCTTCCAAAAGCTAAGCAACGTATTAAGAAACAGGACAATTTCGTCAAAAAACAAAGAGTGCCGAAAACCTATATAATATCAATCCTTCTACCGAGTGCAATAACAAAATTGTCCAAATCGTGTAGCAATCGTGTTAACCTTTGAAACGTTGTATCTTAGAAATGATTAAAGATATCTGACTGGAATTCTCAGAGGTTTTTCTAACACTATTAGGCTCTACATTGAGCAATAAGAATGTATAATTGCTCTCCAAGCTTAACAAAATAATCGTGATGAAATCGACCATAAACGAAAATCGAAAATCGTGAAGAAATCGACCACAAACGAAAACCGTCCAAGAATTCACAGAGCCCGATCTCAATAGGTAGAACATGATATGTCCACCCCTTTTCCACGGAGTCGGATCGCAAGGATTTTTCTTTTACTCGTGCGTATCCCCACTTTTCTCCACCCATGGAACTGTTAATTCTACTAGGAGGACACACTTCTTTGAATCAGACCACGCTACATTGTCAGGGCATGCGTCTGTCTGAATCACGTGTACAGGAAGTTTTTTCTAAGATCAACTAACACGCTCCAATTACGGGGTCCACTCAGTAACGTCCTGTTGGGAGTTATTTGTGTCTTCCGTACAGGGCGTTAACCTTTCTTTTTGTTATATTACATGCTAAGGGAATAAATACTTAACACCAGGTGGATACTAGAAGAAAGGTTTATTGTACACAACCACTACAATATGAAATACGTTACAGTTATACACACAGGTCAATCTAGTAGTGAGTGCCACTAAGTGGAAGGTCGGACGTGTGTGCGTCGTTTCTCTCTCTCACTTCTTGAGTCTCTCGTAGACAGTTAACTTTAAAGGTACTTGCTACCTATAGTGTAATCATTCATGGGGGTACCAGGTTATTCCATTACATCACTTTTGAGAACGGATCTTAGGTTCTCTGGCCGTTACAGGCTATTTATTGGCTGCTTCAAACTGTAAGTCCATGAGTAAGTCCATGACCACTTCCAGCACTTTGTTATGACGCCATGTGTATATCTGCAGTGATTGTTGGCTTGCAGAGAGGATATGGCGTAAAGTGTCTCGATCACTTTGACATAATGCGCGCGTATTGGTGTCAGTGTACTTCCACAGTTTGAGGTTCGTCGCATTTGGTAGATCATAGATCGATCCCAGGAGGAATGATATTGCCAATGGCTCTATTGCAATCAGTATATTCAAGGTATCACTCATGTAATCCAAGCACATTCTGTGAAACAGCGTACCTGTTCGCTTCTCTCTCGAAATTTCTGATTTCTCCAGTCACCTTGTTTTGTTTTCCCTTTCGACCCGGTTTGGAGAAAAAACTGGTTGCTTGTTCTGCCCAGGACAGCTCGATTGCTTTGGGAGATGGGTTCTGTCGATGGATTCAAGTCCATCTTAGTGCCACTTTGTCCATCTCTTTATCTCGGTGTTGATCAATCAGTGGAATTTCATACAGGCGTCCAAAGATCTTCACTAGCTTCTCTTTGACTGTCAGAATCATGTCACCCCTAATGCAGAAGTAAAACTTTCTGATAGAATTTCCGAGTAATGATAAGCTTCGGCTTTTTAGGGTTTAGCCTTCAGTCACGCCCACGTGAAGCGCTTATGCCAGCTCTGCAGCAGCTTATCGGCACCGATCTTAGACGGGATCAGAATGGTGATGTCATCCCTGAAAGCTCTGGAAGAAGGAAGGATCATTAGTTCTTTAATCAGCACTCTTTTTGCTGTGACCTCTTCACCGGGTAATATAAGTTCCATGGACAAAATGAAAAGAAGTGATGAAATCACAGACCCCATCATGATGCTGACTTTGTCACTTGGTGGTATAATTACCGACGATGAACTGCTTAAACGCGGCTCTGAATATTTCATTATGATTTCCCCAACTTTACTTACTGGGGAAATTGAAAAATCCGTGGAATAGAAGAATTAGCTCATGAGGAACTGATCCATACGCATCAGAATACGTCATCCTTAGATGGTTCTCGAGTTCCTCCTGTCGCATGTCGAGTTTACTGCTTTTAGTTTCAATGAACAGCTTTTTAGCAAAAGCGTAAGGCTTATTGTAAAATGATCTCCGAGATTGTTGTCCGAAGTTTATTTTGGTTCTCAGCTTTAGAGGTCACTTAGATCATTTATTTGATATCATTAAGCAGACAGTTAAGGTTGCGCTCTCATGAATTGGAGATTCTTAGAATCGGCACTTCAAAACTCTCTACTCTGCTATTAGTTTACCATTCTGAATCTGTCGTCTATTTGGTCACATCTCTTCTTTCCTAACCCCTCTTGCAGTTGCCACGCCAAACCACTCAAAATAAACCTTGTGCACAGCTCTTCAGAAAGATCTGATCTGCTGGCTAATGGGGCACATTTGATAGTTGGCAATTATTAATGAGAGTTACTGATCGAGATTCAAAATGTAGCTCCCTGACTACCATTGGGCTACTGTTTTCTTGGCTTCCTTGGAATTTCTCCAGGGTACTGATGCTCAGACTTAAAAATTATGTCATTTATGGTCATCAGTAGTAGCTGTTATCGGTTCGTCATTCAGCAATCCATCAATAGTTTGATCAGATGAACAGGACCGCTCATTAATAATTGGTTGTATATTATTTTTTTATGCTATAAGTAAGAAAGATTTCTTTGAAATCAGATTACATTAACTTTAATTTTTTTAATTTTACTAAAATAACGTTTCCGAAATTTTTTTTAAATGTTTTCAAAATCGATAAATTTGTGTTTGTTTACAAATTTCTTAAAATTAAGAAAATGGCTTAAAGAAAATTTAAAAATTTGAAATCAAATTTATATAGTTTCTATCTGAAATACACCAGAATTGTTTAATTAATGGAAATCATAAATTTAATGATTAAACTTTTTTTAATGCTAAAATAAAATCATCAAGAATGTTTTTCGTTGTAAGAAATTCATTTTAAACTTAAATATAGAAAATTTATGCCGAAATAGTGGAGATACCTAGAATAGATAAAAAAAAACAACAAAAAAAAAACACTCGTGGCCTGACGATTGCGTCTAGCATAAAACAGCATGTCGCCTCTAAGTGTTGACTTCAATGTTCACTTATATATATATATATATATATATATATATATATATATGTATGTATATATATATATATATATATATATATATATATATATATATATATATATATTGTCGTTATAATTTATATATTTTAAAATTTGTATATGTTTTAAAAATTATTTTCGCCTATTTCTTTCTTTATTATAGGATTTTTTTTCTTCACAAAATTTATTATCAAGATTTTAACTTTTTTTATCTTTACTATTTTTAACAGTATTACTTTTCTTCTTTTTATCATAGTGCTTTTTAAAATATTATTATTATTATTAATACTTTATTATTATTACTTTATTATATTTTTTATTTTTGTTCTTATTACTCTTGTAGTTATTACATATATTTTTTAATTCATTAATTTATTTTTAAAATTATATATATTTTATATATATAATATATTTATATATATATAATTTAAAAATTCTTTTTAAATATATTTTATTATTTTATTTATTATATTTATTACTATTTGCATTGCATTTTTTAATTTTTTATTTTTTTATTTTAGATTTTACCGTTTTGCATAAGTTTTCGTATAAATCTTTTTTTTTTAAATCTTCTTAGTGTTAATTAATTATTTTTTCTTTATATAAACTCATTGCGGTTATTATTTTTCTTATTTTTGTGAGCATAAATTTCCAAATATTTTAGGAGAAAATATATTTTTTTGTTCTTTGATTTAGAACTAATATATACTATTTTCTATTTTAATCTTTAAAATTGTTTGAACTTGTGTCTTTAATTTTGTGATTCTGTTTCAACCTAAGTTGAGATGTTAATATTTTAAAATATAGGTCAAGGTTATTTTAACTGCCTGTTTTAACCGGACACTTCCTCTTCCCCTCACATCATATTAGGAGTTTAACTGAATGTTTGTATTGTATCAGCTGCCTCCCACTTCCTTTCTATTCTTCTTTCTCTTTTTTTCTTTCCTTTTCCTTTTTCTCTTTCCTTTTTCTATTCTTCTTCCTTTATTTTTAAATGTTTAAATTTTTAAGCTCCTATTTTATTACTTCATACCTTTGAGTTGACAAAGACAACAAATCCTGTTGGCAGAAATAGCTATTCAAATGAGGTAAATCTGCATTTCTATTTTATATATATTTATATATATATATATATATATATATATATATATATATATATATATAATATAAGTTCTTTTGTAGCTTTTGAATGAGTGAACTTTAGTCCTTTATGTTATCGAAAATTAATTGAATTAGTAATGAATGTAAGACCTTGCTTCAGTTCACGCAGATGTTTCAGCCTAGAATTCACGGGCTGATTGATTCAAATACTATGAGATTTCATTATGTTTTCACACTTTTGGAAGATCTTTTCCAAGTTCTTGGCTACCTTCCAAATGATCTGAAATTATTTTTGAGTTTATTTTCGCATCTATCTATCTATCTATCTAGCTAGCTAGCTAGCTTGCTAACTATGTGTGTTCGTATCTATCTATCTATCTATCTATCTATCTATCTATCTATCTATCTATCTATCAGCTGCCTCCCACTTCCTTTCTGTTCTTCTTTCTCTCTTTCTTCTTTCCTTTTCCTTTTTCTCTTTCCTTTTTCTATTCTTCTTCCTTTATTTTTTAAATGTTTAAATTTTTAAGATCCTATTTTATTCCTTCATACCTTTGAGTTGACAAAGACAACAAATCCTGTTGGCAGAAATAGCTACGGTTAGGTTACTATCTATCTATCTATCTATCTATCTATCTATCTATCTATCTATCTGTTACAAAACAAATACAAAATATCACTATCTACCTGGTGTTCTTTCGTCCTAACACCTACGATCAAAATAATTTTGGCGACATTATTTCATTTTGTTAGGGACTGAAACTTTATTATTCTGGTGTCAAAATCTGATTGCATCGTGTTTGTTTGTTTTCTTTTTAGGTCATTTCTCAATTCTATAAAACAGAAAGACACGGTCTCAGGCAAAAGAAGTAAAAAAAAAAAAAAGCACTGGTGCTAATTCAATGTCCTCCCATCCTATATTTGCAGAAGACCGCAAGAAATATCACCTGTCATCAGATCAACACAGACAAAGTAATATGCCGCAGTGAAGTGAAAATCCATGTTTTCCGTCTACCCAAATAATATTGAAAATAATGGCGACAAGAAATAAAAAGACCTCCCAAAAAATATGTGGCGGTTATCCATCTTTTTCCATTTCCCTTCAAAAGTTGTTGTTTTGGTTTAAATTCTTTCCATCTTTCACTTTCAAAGACGAATTGACGCATTGGAATGAAAAATTATAGTTGATCCAAAATATGCGTTGACACAAGTTTATATGTAACACACACACACACACACGCACACACACACACACACACACACACACACACACACACACACATATATATAGGCTACATACAAGGGGTTGAATAAGACTGACGAAGTTTTCGTCGGTTGAATTGGTTTATTCCCTATATGAGGTAATTTTGGATTTTATTGTGTATGTTATATACCGTACCTATGATCACTAATGGGTATGTCCCAATCCTCATAAATGCTTTGGAAACTATTGTAAATGGAGGTAATATGTTGCCTAAATAGTCCACCATTAGCAGTGGTTTACCTACTTCATGCCGCTGGCGAGTTTTGTATTTTGTTGATGTTGTAAAGATTACCATTTTATTTTGAATCTCCATTTTGGTTATTCCTCATTCAGTAACCTTTTCTAGGTTATAACAGTGTACTACTATTTATTTGCTCTGTAATAATAAATACATTGAGCTCTTTTTGTGGATTAGTTTTAATATTTTCTATTACTAGGATCCACTTGGATTATATATCAACGGATTTATTACCTTTAATATATATATATATATATATATATATATATATATATATATATATTATTGGCTATATATTCGATTTCAAACAAGTAACCAACTAAAGAGGGATTCGAACTAAGCTCGCCGATTTTCCATTTCAAGCAGCTATACATTGTACACCAATACACACTACACTCACACACCAGACACACACACACACGCATCAGACATACACACACGCACAAACAAACCACAGACACAGACACACACACAAACACACACACACACACACACACACATATATATATATATGAAAAAATATATTTTAAGGTGTGCTATATTTATGGATAGCCTGACGATTGCGTTTAGCATGAAACAGTCTCTCTTCCTCTGAGTGTTGACTTCAAATTTCATTTATATATATATATATATATATATATATATATATATATATATATATATAATAAATAAGAAGAAAGAACAGTAAGATATATAATCCGGTGTTCTTATAGGTATTTTTATTTTAAAAAAATAGTGCTCGATGTAAATTTACAGAGCATTAATATTATAAATTATATACATATATGTATGTATATAGTGTATATTTATATAATATATATATATATATATATATATATATATATATATATATATATATATGTATGTATATATATATATATATATATATATATATATATATATAACAAAATGATGACATACAAATAACACAGACACATCCAAGGAACCCAATAAAACTGTCAAAATGACCAAGGGAATACAAAGTAGCATGAATCTATCTTGCATCTATTTTCAAAGCAACTTAAAAGAGGCCGTTTGACCAACACAAGGACTGACCAAAATTAACGATTAAAAACAAATGAAAATCTCTATCTATAAAAGGCAGGATGTGTGTGTGTGTGTGTGTGTGTGTGTGTGTGTGCGCGCGTATCGAATGCGCGGCCGCAATTTTCGACGGATTTGCACCAAAATTTACTTGCACATGCTCCAAGTTAGCGGGAAGGCCAAGACCGACTTTGCATTTCCCAAATCCGATCGATAGTAGAAGTAATTGATTTTTTCATTCTTCTACGGCAATTTTCATGTAGTTTGCGACCATTTTGTACTGGCCAGAGCCTATAGCTGGCTGTCACGAATAGGCAGGAAGATTCTATTGGCCAGCGTTAGAGACAACAGCTGACTGACACGAATGTTAACTAGCATGCTAGCATGAAAAAAAAAAATCGATAACTGCATTCGTCACAAGTGGGAAAAATTTAAATCTGCATGGCACTTTACTCCAATTGGCTCATTCGCTTGCTTAAATTCAACGTTGATTCTGATTCCGCAGAACTGGGTTGGGTATGAAAAATTATTTGTTGTTAACATTCTTTTTTCATTCGGTTTTTCCAGTTACAAGTCCTGATCGTTTTGTGTTCATTTTGTTTAGTTCTTTTTTCGTAACAGATTTAATGTTTAGTATAGAGCTTAGAAAAAATTCGCAGTGTGAGATAGGGAAAGAAGTAAGGCATGTAGCAACATCAGCATGGCAAAGGGCACTCCTTTAAAGGCAAGGAAGGGCAAAAATATTTTAAGTCAAGGGATAGCGATTGCTGTATGAGTCGTACGATTTTTGAATCAAGCACGGGCAACGCCGGGCCATGCTGCTAGTTACAGATAAAGTTCATTTTCTTCAATTCACTGCTACTCACATGCAAGTTTTTTTTCTCCTGATAGTGACCATGCTGGCCGAAACTAGTTGAGGAATCTAATTGAAATAATAAAAGAAAAAATATTAATATACAAACCAGTGTGTTTAAAAATGTTTTTAATTACTCAATATGTTTATTCTTCTTCACAAACACACACACACACACACACACACACACACACACACACACACACACACACACACATACATATATATATATATATATATATATATATATATATATATATATATGCTACTAATAAATATATAAATATATATTTTTCCTCACTGGTAGTACAACTCTGAGTTTTTTATGCACTATGGAATCATCAGGTAGTGATTGAACTCTGTTGTGTATATTTATTAGTAATATATATTTCAACTTTGTTGTTATAGATCGAGCACTGTTTTATTACCAACAGCAATCAATATACTATATATATATATATATATATATATATATATATATATATATATATGAATAGCGATTGCGATTGCGAACTCCGTGACACATCAGGGTCAGTACATATACTCCAACCGCAGCAGAAGTGTTGTTTCTTGACGGAGCCCAACGCTCTGCAAGCCGGTTTTTGAATTCAGAGTTACTTTCTCCTAGACAGATTGACATCAAAGTCTATAGAACCCAGTCTGTCCTACTGTTTATCCATATCTGGGGGGGGGGAGATGATGAGGATTCATACCTTTTCCAAGGATATTAGCACCTAAGTGAATTACCCCCATAAATAAATGGACCTCCACTATCATTACAGTAGGGAAAAACTATTCAATCAGCAGCTGACTCAAAGTTGAGAATCGATGTATATTTATTATTATTATTAGTATATATATATATATATATATATATATATATATATATATATATATATATATATATGTGTGTGTGTGTGTGTCTGTGTGTGTGTATTCATTTTACTAATAAATATGTATTCATTGAATACTACTAATAAATATGCATTAATTGAATACTACAATAGTATATATATATATATATATATATATATATATATATATATATGTCTGTGAATATATATATATATATATATATATATATATATATATATATATATATATATATATATATATATATATATATATATATATATTGGGTCACAGGAAATCCGGTTGAGTTCTCTTGCGAAAAGGATACTTTTAAAAACAGTGGCTCCTGCTGCTGTTAACACATTGCTCTTCAACTTAATGGAGCTGACCGGGCTTAATACGTATAGAAAATGTTAAAGTTTCCCTTTCTATCTGCTGTGCGATGATAGTCTAAGGGGTAGAATCTCTGACTGATACCAAATTGGTCGGGTTTCGATTCCCAGCTTGAAGCAATTGTACGTCTAAGCACACTGAAGAGCTCTGATACAGCGAAACAGTTGATGGCAACACACACACATATATATATACACTACTAATACATTGATTTCTCACCAATAGCACAACTCTGAGTGAGGTGCTGTTTGGATATTTTTACCGTATGTAGTGATAGTGGAGCAATCATTTATTTACGGGTGTAATAATAAAAAATGATTACATTTTTTAAATTGGCTCTGAAAGTAGTTTTTTTTTTCTATTTTTAATAAGAGAAAATTACTCTATATCGTTAAGACAAAAGTGAGACATGATTTTTATTAGAAATTTTATTATGAGAAAAAAAAGAAGCATTTTTTGATTAAATTTTGTTCTCGTGAAATATCCTCCTTTAGCCTTGATTACTGCAGCACAAATTTTTGGCATTTGTTGCAAAAGTTTCTCAAAGTATAAGTTCGATAATTTTTTTCTTTTTTCACCTGATTCTCTGTGCTCTTTTTCATTTTTTGCAGTCTTCTATCAAATTCATTCCATGCTAAGTCTGGGGTTGGCTTCAAACTTTTGAACTACATTGTATATATATATATATATATATATATATATATAAGAAAAACAGACCACTTTAAGGTACCATTATAATAATTTATTTCACCAGAGCCCTTTTAAAGGACGCCGGATCATCAGATAGCACTTCCAAAAATGAAATGAAACGAAAAAGGATTTACATTGAGCTCTCAGGATTTCATCCTCCTTGGGATTACCCATACGGATTACCAAGTTCTTCATAACTTAAAAAATTTAATATATATATATATATATATATATATATATATATATATATATATATATATAAGATAATCCCAAGAAGGCAGGTAAATCTACCTAGGCTTCACCTAAACGGATCTTCAGGGTAATGTCGGCTCTAATGCAGGGTAATGCCTAGTTAGGTTTGCCTGGCTCCTTCGGATTATGTTAGGTTTTGCTCTGCTTAGTGTTTTGAGCACTTTATGTAGTTGTCCTTTTACTCGTTTTGGGATTTTCTTTCTTTGGACTTGGAGCTTGAACACTGGACGATTGTTTTCGCCATGGTTTTATTTTCTTGGTTCTTTTCTTTTTTATTCCCCATTTTTCCTCGGGTACCGATTTGTTCTACTGCAAGTTGAGGTTTTTCCAAGCGAGTACCACCATTTATATATATATATATATATATATATATATATATATATATATATATATATATATATATATATATATATACATTATTGGTATTATTTGGACTATTGTCCTCGTTTTTATTGTCGTATTCATGACGTTTTCGCTCCGGCCTTCTTTAGGTGATTGGAATTTCGAACTGAAACCTTTATTTAGTCCACTGGGGCAGATTGTTCTAGTTCCATGTGGCATGCCTCTTCCGGATGTCTCAGTTATCTCCCTTTAACTCGAAGATCTTGTTCCACTCTGCAGTTGCCAGGTATTAAACTCACAACTCTTTTGGGTAAAGTCACTGGATACAACCAACGCTTTTATCCCCTGGACCATGTGCCCTTGAGATAAATGGAAATAACTGATACACCTGAAAGAGGCATGGCACGTGGAACTAGAACACTCTACCCCAGTGAACCTAGTAAAGGAATCCGTTCCAAATTCCAAACACCAGAAGAAGGCCGGAGTGCGCAACGGCTGAAATATCGTGAATATGCCAATAAAGATGAGGACAACATTTCGAACAATGTAAATAATGTAAATAATTACAATACCTCATTTCATATATATATAAATAAATAAAATAAGAAACAAAAAATAAAAATAAATAAAAACAAGCAAAATAATTTAACCCAAATAAATAAATAAACGACTTCCGGTAAAATAACCGCCATAATAGACTACCCACAATGCACCACTGACCCGTATATATATAAATAGCCGAGAAAAATAACAGCACACGTGGCCTGACGATTGCATATAGCATGAAACAGACTGTCGCCTCTAAGTGTTGACTTCTATGTTCACTTTTATATTTACACACGCTCTATCTCTGATAGTGAGCATATTATCCCATAAATATAGCACACCTTAAGACTATATTTCTGCATATATATATATATATATATATATATATATATATATATATATATATATCGATTCTCCCATCGGGTTCGACGTATGAGGGTCAAGCAGATCAGTTTCCAGGAAACTAACAGCCCGACACCGGCACATGAGATTCGATTATAGTGGTGAAGGTTTCGTGCAGGACCATCCACACTTTTTGAAGGGCCAAATACAGAGACCTGGTGCACTGCGTGCCACAAGGTTCCCAAACAACCCCCCTCAGGTTTTGCGAACCACCCGTCCACTTTTTCACCGGGTGAGCGAGGAAACGACGGAAGTGACGGTATTTCAGGTTCGACGACACCGAACGTCGCCGGTCGCGGCGAAGGCCGGGAAAACCGGGACGAACGAAACGCCGGCCCACCGAGGAGGCGGAGGCCCCGCCCGACGGAGAAGAAAAAAACGGAAGTGGGAGGCGTAGTCGTTCATATATATATATATATATATATATATATATATATATATATATATATAATAAAAACCTCCAAACTCACACATACAAACACATAACTATAATTTAAATACAAATATACACATCTAATATGTAGTTTTCAAATACAATATAATGGGTATTGTTTGCATTATTTAAACAAAAAAAAACAAACTATTGTTTTCATTTTTATTGTTATTATCACCACTTGTTCGTTGTGTATTCATTTTGATAATCCCGGTAACATGTAGATAATTTCGAACTGACCCCTTTATAAAATCTACATTATAGTATATATTTGTCAATATTTCAGTGATGAGGTATTATGTACACTATTTACGTTATTCGGCCTTCTTCAGGTAATTGGAATGTCGGATTGAACCCTTTATTTCGCTCACTGGGGTAAACTGTTCTAGTTCCATATGACATGTTTAATGGATGTCAGTTATTAGTTATCTCTTGTTAATTCCCCTCTCCAAGTTCTCCACTGCCTTAACCGGGTATTGAACTCACACACTTTGGGTCTTGTCACTGGATCTAACAAACGCCTTTATACACTGTGCCATGTATCCTTGAGGACAGTCTACCCCAGTGATCAAAATAAAAGGTTCAGTTCAACATTCCAACCACCCGAAGAAGGCCGGAGCGTACAACGACAGAAACGTTGTAATAAATATGGCGACAAAGATGAGGACAATAGTCCGAATAATGTAAATAGTATAGTATATATTTTTTACATATTGCGTAGAATTTGTTTATATCGTAATTGTGAGTTCAATCCCGGGACGGGGTAGTACAGATATAAGCTTAGCGGAAACACAGCGATCAACAACTGATTAGTACTATATAAAAACCAGACAAGATACCCTTAGATATAAACACAGGCACGTGATCTCATCATCCTAGAAATTCAGACAGGCATCGGTTTTGCTCGTGTTAGTGAACAATCGTTTTTATTATTCATTTTTACCTCTGGGGTAACGAAGTCTTTGAGTATAACAGATACATCGCAACATTTGTAATTACGCATGCGCATTCGGCAAAATGTTGATGAGAAATTTCGAGGTGCTCAATGAACATGAGATATATAATTGAATCTGTAAATTATTTCCATTCCGTCACAGCCTAGCATCCTATTATGATTCTGCCTGTTCCTCTTTTCGATAGTTAGTTCTTAATTAGTTCGCATGACCGCTACGCCGTGCCAATAACTCATAAATAATGGACTATTCCGTTTTGACACGCGAAAACTGAGAAATGACATATCAGAGACGCTTTTTGGCTTTCGTGGGAAAATGAAATAAATGAATAAAACAATAAATAAAGAAAGAAAGGAAAAAGGAAAGATATCAGTGCAAAATCTTTTCTGCCAAACCCTCATAAATAATGGACTATTCCACTTTTGGTTGTGTGGAAAGATATTTCAAAGACTCTACTTTGGTTCAGTAAAAAAGAAAGAAAAAAAAACAAGAGAAAAAGAAAGAAAATCGGAAGGGTAGTAGTGTTTAACGTCTCCTGCCAAAACCTCATTAAAAATGGAATATTCCATTTTATTTGTGTGGAAAGACATATCAAAGACGCTAGTCGATTTCAGCAATAAATAAATAAATAAATAAATAAAGAAAGAAAGAAAGAAAGAAAGAAAGAAGTGTTTAATATCTCCTCTCAATACTTCATAAATAATAGACGAAACCATTTTGATTGAGTGGAAAACATATCAAAGACGCTACTTGGTTTCAGGAAGATAGCAGTTTTTAAAGTCTGTTTCATTGAAATGAAAAAAGTTTCATATCATGATTGTTATTGCAATATTTTAAAAAGTTGTTGAGCTCAAATATTTAAGGATGCGATAGGGGAAATTCTACGGATATTTTATTGTCGTAGAATTCGTCATGAGATTATTCACTCATTAGCTTATGAGTTAAGATTCATCAGAAATTTAAAATAGAAAAACCGTGAAATTTTCCCGGGTATTTCTAGTAGAAATAAATACCACGTAGGAGCCAGTAATAAATAAAGCAAGAGAACCGACAGCAAGGCTTCAACAGCAGCAGTAGGAAAAGAGGTGTAAAGAATATTTAAGTTTAATGCTACAAGTTTGGGACCATAGCCCAATAGATTAAAGGATCATTTCTTGAATTTAGACGCACAGTAATTGTGAGTTAAATTCCTTAACCGGATAATATACGCATAGAATCAGTTGAAAAATGGTCGTTATTGGTTGAAGTATTTGTTTTTTACGGTTTATCAACCCTTTGTGTGATATTAAAAGCCGAAGTATATTTTGGATTGTAAGAATATTTCTCTTTTTTTAGAGAGAATATTATATTAACAAGATGTCATGGCAAGCTGCAGATTAGAAAGAAAAAGAAGATCCCTGACTGCAACCGTCCTGAAGAGATGGAGTATTGAGATTCGAAGAATAACCATATGGAATATTTATGTGTGCATATGCAAATTGTATTTTTTTAATAACTGCTCATAGATGTCTTTTTAAAAAAAATTCACCCCGAAGAAAACAATTATGCGATTAGAACGCAAAGCGGGTGACAGGGAGTCCATTATTCTTCCTATCATTTCTCATTGGGAGTGTGCTCCTCTCACGAGAGTAGCTAACTAGTACAAATAGTGATGAATTATTTGCCCCAGGAAGGGGAATCATTTGGTAACATAGATGGCCTTGAAGGTGTCTGCATTTCCATAGCGTATCTCTTCTTCTTTACTCGTCATACAAAATGTTCAGTTCAATTAAATTTTTTGCAACGCAATACCTATTATTCTCCTTGTTCTTTTGTTCATTAACGCCTACACTTACTCCCAATCAAAACCTCATAAATAATGGACTATTTCGTTTTGATCGCGAGGAAAGGCGGATAAGATATATAAGAGACGCCATCTAGTTTCAGTAATGAAAACAAAAAAAGAAAAAAATGTTGCAGTTTTTTTTGTGTATATTATTTACTAGTGAGTTAGCCCAAATGACTTGACTCACTTTATAGTCCACCAATAGAAGGTTAACCAATCAGAAGACGTAGAATATAAAGGCGGCCATTTTGTTTACTCTATCCGAATGTCCAGTACCAGCTTGTCAGGCGAAGAGGAATAGAAGAAAGAACTACGTTCTGCTACTTTGACCAAAATATCCACTGCTAACCTGAACAACGCGTTCCCTACTGTCTTCAAAGAAATATTCACTTTGTGATACCAACCTTGTTACTGTAATTCTCCCTCTATAACGCAGATAAACTATAGACGACCGTGATCATGAACAACAAATAAGTGAAATGATAAAGTAATAGAGGATAGACTAGAAATGGAGATCATTAGACATTAAACGACTTCCTACTTGGCAGCTCGACACATTGGACACTAATAAGCGATTGTTGAAACATATTTCATACATATTTTTCAATAACTGCTTTAAAAAATAATTAAATTTTCTGTGATGTCAACGAACATTCGTTGCCACTTTTGTGATACCAACGAATACTCGTTGTCACTTTCGTAATTCTCGTTGTAGTAAAAAAATTGTAATTGTAGATACAACTATAGTAACGCCGTTGAACAATACTGATGTCAGACGCCTTCAAATATCACTTGCACTACTCGCTCGAATAGTTCTTGCTCGATAATACTCCCTCGAATATTAATCACCGTATAATGACCTGAATAGAGAAATAGTATAGTGAATAGAGTAAAGAATAACTATAGTAACGTCGTTGAACAATGCTGTTGTCAGACGTCTTCGAATATCACGATCGACTCGTAACCCGTATAGTGATCCGAACAAAGTAGAGAATAGCGGTCTCTATAGTAATAGAGGATAGAATAGAAATGGAGATCATTAGACGTCACGCGAATTCCTATTTATACGTTTCTCCCATGATCACGTGATTTATTTAATTCAATAATGGGATCGCCTGTGTTTGCTCACTGGTGATCTATGTCCAAACTCAAGTGTCGGAAGTGACACTTTATTCGTATATATAACAAAATTTAAAAATCTCCAAACTTTTACATTTAAAAATTCTACTATTCGAACACGTAAAACTTTTTCACCTTACCTTCTAGAGTTCTTTTACAGAGTTTGCAGCTGAAATGAGGTTCCCAGGGTTTGTTTTGATCCCCGACCGGCATGTCGAAATATGCCTTGTAGGCCTCACACATTTTATAATTGTTGGCACAGAGTATTTTGTTTCGCACTTGTCTTGATTAATTCGCCACAAGCCTAGTAAAATGCGTCCGCCAAATGCTTACAACATCTTGATACCATCCGTGGCAAATGCATCTATCAACGACAACTTGTCTGCACTTGGGCAGCTAGAAGTCAACTGAACTATTGAGCTTATGTTTTCTGTATTTATACTGCCATATATGTTTCCTGAACGTTCTAGAAATTCTTGAAACTTTAGAAAATTCAACTTTGTGATCTATCTGAAATTTAATGGGAAATAGGTTAGTTTCAATACATCGATGTCCAGCCCAGAAAAAAATTTCTTTAAACTTTGCTTTTGTCACTAGGATAACGATATGTCTGAAATTATACCTATTCCCATTGAGAAAAACTGGTTAATGTGAAGCTTTTCGTTAGTGCAAAGCAGGAATGAAACGATATGATTCACAAGTAGCATTTATAGACATAGCAAAATGATCCTGCCGGATGCTTACAACCTCTTGATACCATCTGTGATGAATGCAGATATCAGCGATGACTTGTCTGCACTTGGACAGCTAGAAGTCAACTGAACTGTTGAGCTTAGGTTTTCTGTATTCATACTGCCAATTATGTTGCCACAAAGTTCGAGAAATTCTTGAAACATTGAGAAAGTTCTTGAAACTTTTAGAAAGTTCTGGAAAATTCTCTATCCGAAACTTAGCACTGAATTTGACTGGAATGTAATGGAAAATAGGTTTGTTTCAAAATATCGATGTTCAGATCACAAAACAAAGTTTGAAGGGAATAATGATGAATTCCTTTGTTTTCTTGATAGAAGCCATTAGGAAATAATAATTATTGACCAAAGACAGAATTGTTTTACAGTAAGTTTCACCCTGTACAAGATCCGAGCGTCACTCGAGGTAGAGGGTTAAGTTAAGGGAGAGTTTATATGGATAGGAGGGGAAGATAAAGGTTCTCTAAACTTAAACAGATTATAGTAATTAGGGAAATATCCTCTTGGAAGCCTGTTCCAAAGGGCAGTGGTTCGCTGGAAGAAGTTGTTTGAGTGGAACTTACTTCTTGCCGATGGAATATGGAAGGAATGCTTGGTTTGCTACCATGTAAGTGGCAAGGCGGGCCCTAGCCGCGAAGCAACCAAAGAATATAGTTCGTTCGAAAACTTTCCAGAGCACTTCCCGCCGTGTGAGAGAGATTGGAGTATGGAAAATAATTCTTGATTCGAGGACACTTTTGAACTCTATCAAGACTGGAAAGTGGGGCCTGGGCAGCTCCTAACCAAATATGGGAACAGTACACCATTTCTGGCTTGATCTGGCTTTTATAAAGGTAGAAGATAGCATGAGGAGTCAGTCTGGAGCGGTAAAGGGAGTCGATCATTTTACTTGCATCTTTAGCGATGGATCGTATTAAGGTGTGAGTTTGAGGCCCAATATTCTCTCAAGGCACGGGGCCTCCTTGAGGGGACATCCATTCATCGTGACTGGCGGTAGTTCGGCGGTGATGGGTAGTCAACATTTTTTTTAGACAGTGTTACCGAGAATTAGTTTTGTGGATTGTATTTGAAAAGACTCATGGCTACTGAAATAAAATTACACCTGAAGCAGGCTGAAGAATCTATCGGATGAAATGCAGTAATAAAACAATAATGATGGCGATAATAACAGATACAATTCGTGGCATCGGGCGAAAACACAATTGACCATTTTGATGTCGGGAATAAAGTATTATTTCGATGATTCTTTTGCCGCCATTAACTTATATTAATGATTGTTAACCCAACTATCATCAGGAAGGGCAGAACGATCGGTTTATAATCAAATCTATGTTCTACACAGAAAGTCGATGTTTTATGTATGTTGGTATCTATGGGAATTTCTTCCTGAGTTATTCTTTGGCCTGTGTAACACGTTACCGTTTTTCCATATGCTGATAAAATAAAATAGAAGACAAACTGATCGTGAAATAATCAATGTTACTACCATTAAACCAATCTGCCTCCAAGCCATAAAAGAAGCTCGAAACACCAGCCAGTTCTCTGAGTTCGCTGTTGCTAAGAAGGATCAATGAAGAGGAATCGATCGCTGTTTCTGTTAGTTTTTTTTTACTCTTTCTTTTATGTTATGCATTAGGAAGAAAAAAAAAGGCTGACTTCAGTTCTGAAGAATTTTTTATTTCTTTACAGTTGCCATATATTTATGTAAAGTTTAAAATGGCTTTCTGTTCGAAAAGCTGCTCAAAACTCGATCAGAGCAACAAGTAAAAATATGAGAACATATAAAAATATAATCACTTCTGTTGGTGGAAACTCTCCCTGATTAACCATGACTTCAGGGGTGTATTTGAACTTATCACGCTTGGTCAATTGCGGGTTGCAAAGACTATATAAGAGACTATTTAAAGTTGAGGTGGATGGTCGTTGTTTCTGAGAAGTTCTTGTTTTTTTTGTAAAGCTAGGTGTCCCACTTCCTCTTCATCAGATAAGCGTCTACAGGGTTTTAATCACTCGACCAATCAGGTTTTGAATTGATAGTTATCCTACTAGATCGGTTGCCCCCAAAGGTATAGGACCCAGTCTGTCATGCTATTTACCCATAGATTAGGGATCAGGAGGATTCATACCTAAGGATACTTGCACGTATGTGAATGCAACAAATGCGACTGGAATTCGAACACGGTTATTCAATTCCTTAATCCAGGCCACTATCCATTACTATACATGAGAATATGACATGAAGAAAACCTGTTTAGAAAATCAATATGAATTTAAATGCATGGTTCTCATGGTTCTTGAATAGTTGAGGGAGTATATCTTTCCATAACTGTGTTGTTTTTGCATGAAACCTGCGAGGAAATAAGTATCGAACCCGATCTGTACTTAGATGGCAAGTGCTGCAACCCAAAATATCTTTCGACTTCAAATAACCCATAATGGATTGATAGGCTGTAAAAAAAAATCAACTATCGGAAATATGTTCAAGATATGTTCAATGGAGTTTAAGACTAGCGAGCACAAGGGCCAATGGAGGATCTAGAAGTCTCTTGAGGATTCATAGAACCAGAACCGCGCATGATGTAGAGTTGCACACTTTTTCAGAAAAAAAAAATCACTATACATTTCTATTCACCTGATGATTTTGAGAACCAGTTTCTTGTTATCCGCGCATGATGTTGAGTTTCACACTTTTTCAGAAACAAACCATCACTATACCATCATAGAAAATGAGGATTCCTAGAACCATTTTCTTGTTATCCGCTCATGATGTTGGGTTACACACTTTTCCAGAAACAAACCATCACTATACAATCTTAGTCGCACGAGGTTACCTGGAACTATTTTTTTTGTTATCCGCTCATGATGTTGGGTTGTGCACTTTTCCAGAAACAAACCATCACTATACAATTCCATTCACCTGATGATTCCTAGAACCATTTTCTTGTTATCTGCGCATGATGTGGAGTTGCACACTTTTCCAGAAACAAACCCTCACTATACAATCTTCGTCCTTATAATAGCCCTTGCACCAGTTTCCTATTATTCGTGATCTTTGGTTGTGCACCTTTCTAGAAACAAACCATCACTATATACCACTGTCTGGAATTGATAAAATTTTAGAATCTTTTACGCGGTTTTGTGGGTGATGACTTATTCTCCACTCAGCAGCCTTTTTCCCTCTAGATGAAATTCTGTAAGCCTGTTGCTATTTCCATGGCAAATATTCAGATGAAAACTCCATTCTATAGTTTCACCAGTTTAGACTTTTACAGCTAAGACACGCCATGTTACTTCCACAGAGTCGAATCACCCTAGTTTACCCCTGTCCCAAAAGCAAGATGAAAGTTCCTAAAATGCCACTTTTTGGGACAGACTCCTGTGTGGATGCTTCCCTGAACACTACAATCTTAAACTTTTTAATTCGTGGGTTATCCTTATAATCTTTACAAATTCTTTCATTCATTAACCTCAGTCATCATTATAAATTTAATAATAAACCCCCAGGATCGGTTTTGTTAATTTACCCCCAGATAGTGCAAAGTTACTTATCGAAAATATTAATTCACCCCAGGAAATGGTAAATTTTTAATCAAAGTTTGTATTTTTATTAAATATTTGTCACTATTTTGAAATTACAGTGTAACCCGGATATAAGAGACCCGGATTTTCTCTGGTCCCAAATTAGAGCCTGTGTTAATGTAAACAAAATAGACGAAACCCGGATATAAGAGAAACCCGGATATAAGAGACTTCTTCTCTCGTCCCGACAGCTCTCTTATATCCGAGTTACACTGAAAAATCAAAATGTTTTTATCTTGCCTCTCAACAATTCCGACCAAATGAAAAAAAAAATACAAAAAAATTTGGGAGTTAATCACATTTCGTAAGTGCGAATGATATCGAGTTACTGACAAGGATTTTTTTACAATAAAAAAAACATAAAAAATAAAAATAAAATAAAATAAAAATAAATAAATAAATAAAAGCGGTTTAATTTCTGATGGTGATTTTTATAGCAGACAACGGGAAAGTACCACTATACTATATTTCACATGAAGTCATGGCAATTATAAAAGAAAGAAGAGACAATTGTCTGTCTGTTATACACTGAGTGTGACTTTGTATGCGCGTATTTAATGTATATGTATGTATATATATGTGTTGCGACTGACGGACGGATCTTTTCTGTTAATTCACCCCAAATAATGTAATGTTGCTTATCGCAAAAAATATTAATTCACTTCAATAAATTATAAATTTTAAATCAAAGTTTGTTTGCCTTTTTATCAATTTTTTGGCATTCAATTAAAATTATAAATTTTAAATCAAAATTTGTGTAGCTTTCCTCGCAACAACTCCAAACCTTAGAATGAAAAATTACCAAAAATTCAGGGAGTTATTCGCATTACGTAAGTACGGATGATATTCGAGTTACTGACAAGGATTTTTTTTAAATTAAAAAGAAAATTAAAAAAAATGTTTTTGGCGTGTTTATCTGGGCGAGCGCGAACGTAGACCCCACACTTAGAAATAGCGAACCCGAATTTCTCACATTTGGTGCGATCTCAAAAGTCAATCCAACCGGAGTGCAATGGAGGACCTCGCTCTGGAGGAAATTGATGTGAATTTTAGTAAATATAAATTCCTTTTATATTGGGGTGAATTAATAATTTGGGGTGAATTAACAGAAATGATCCAGTCTCCACCTTGAGTAGCTCTCAAATCTTGTATTTTGTGAATTCTGAAAGTAGAAGATTAGGAAAGATTGTGAGCATAAAGGGGAGCAGATGGTCCACAATAAGGATTGGGTGCGTCGAACCTGTCAAAACAGACCCCCGCCTCACCTGTAGTCCTTGAATACTTAATCTCATTCGAATACAGAACCATTGTCAACATTCAAAACGCTGTGCTGAAAGACTGGACCCATAGTCTCATACGGCTCCTTACGCACACAATATCAGACATCTGCTCAAAACAATCAGAAACACGACTGAGCGTCAGTATAGTAACCCAGAATAACTACTCTTCTAGAATATACCCGGATATTGTTTAGCATAATCCAGAATAATCCTCAGAGTTTTATTGGGTCCAGCCTACTTTATATCTCAGGGTATAGAACAAACTACTATAAAACTATCCCAACTTAGTTCAGTCTATAAGCACTTTTACTATTATTATCAACAACTGATTTTCCTCTTTAATAAGAAGGCTCCAATCTACAAAAGGGGAATAATGGTTGATATGAACGCATTCATAGTACCGTATATGCTGGCGTACAAGGTAACGGGGCGTATAAGACGGATCTCAGATTTTCAAGTTTAAAATGTAGATTTCGGGCTATATTCAACATACAAGTCGACCCACCATAATAGTAATCTAAAGATGTATTGTATTGAATTCATGAAATAAATTCAGTAAACATATACTTTCTTTTCACTCAAATTCAAATGAAAGAAAAACTGTTAGAAAATCGTTATATTTCTTGGTCTTAGCATTTCATATTCTTTTCAGTCGTGGCGCCATAAAATATTAAAAATGGCGTATTAAATATTAAAGTAACTTACTATATAAATGCCGAAATTATTGTTCGTGACAATAGAATTTTGGATAATTACCAAATTTGGACCATTTGGATGGTTTTAAACACGTGATTTGGGTTGAAAGTATAGATTATTAATATATAACCAAGGAAATAGAAGAAGAAAACTCTAGAGCTGTCAGTTTTTTCTATGAATATTTGACGCTGCATGATCCATAGTAGCTCCAAACCTCAACGGTAGATATAATACTACAGTGTAACCCGGATATAAGAGAGTTGTCGGGACCGGAGACGAAGTCTCTTATATCCGGGTTTCTGTTATATCCGGGTTTGGTCTATTTTATATACATTAACACAGGCTCTAATTTGGGACCAGAGAAAATCTCTCTATATCCGGGTTTCTCTTATATCCGGGTCTCTTATATCCGGGAATATTACACTGTATATGAAACTTTGATTAAATAATATATAGTGTAACCCGGATATAAGAGAGTTGTCGGGACCAGACAAGAAGTCTCTTATATCCAGGTTTCTCTTATATCCGGGTTTGGTCTATTTTATATACATTAACACAGGCTCTAATTTGGGACCAGAGAAAATCTCTCTTATATCCGGGTTTCTCTTATATCCGGGTCTATTATATCCGGGTTACACTGTATAATTGGCAGAAAGAGGGGCATATTTTAGCTTCGTCCATTTTATACCCGGGGTTTTAAACAAGCGTAAGCTAACTCATATTCCACGTATGAAACATCCCAGCCGAGAATAACTATACAAGAGAGAGTTAATCCCCTCCCCCTCTTATTGTAAATCATCCATAGATTTTTATGTATAAATTTTATAATCATCAAATTTTTATGTCATGAGGTGCGTTTTTTAGGTTCCCTGAGAGTATTGCGGCAGTATGGAGGATTGGTTGGTGATGGGTGAGTTCTTGTTGGGAATGTGCAAATTGTAATGAGTCGTGAATCGGATTAGCTAAGTATAAAATAGTGAAGACCAGCCTGAATCTGTTCCCCCTTTTCGGCCTTGTGCACTACAATAAATCTCAATAACTATACAACTACGGAACTGTGATTTACTAATCGTTGCTACGCTTAGTAAATATAAAAAAAAAATTTAAAGTCGTAACAAGAGGAGACCCAACGAGGAACGTACTCACTACGCTGTCTTAATTGCTTTAGCCAGACAAACTTGCTGACCATTACACTACATCAAAGTGCCCAAAATTGGTTTTTCAAAACGTATCTTAGACGTGACACAAGTTTGAACGTGTGGAGCACCCAATCAGGAACGAACTCTCTACTCAGTCGTAATTTATCTATTGAGACAAACTTGTTAACTATTACACCACGTCGAGGTGTCGAAATTCATTTTCTAAGCGTAGCTTAGGTGTGGCACAAGGACGAAAGTGAGGAGCACCTAATGCGGAACGAACTCGCTACTCTGTCGTAATTTATCTATTGAGAGAAACTTACTATTACACCAGGTCTAGGTATCCGAATATATTTTCTAATCGTAGCTTAGATGTGGCACAGGGTTGAAAGTGTGGAGCACTCAGTGAGGATCGAACTCATGACTCAGTCCGAATTGATCTCGCGTGACAAACTTGCTAGAATTACGCCACGTCGAAGGCCCCAAATTGATTTTCTAAGCCTAGTTTAGACGTGGCACAAGTTTGAAAGTGAAGGGCAACCAATGATAATCGAACTCAGCACTCAGTCGACCGAGAATAGCTTGCTAACTATTAAACAACGTCGAAGTGCCCTAATGATTTTCTAAGCGTAGCTTAGATATGACACACGGCCGAAAGTGTGGAGCCCCCAGTGAGGATCGAAGTCACTACTCAATCTAACAAGACAAGCTTGCTAGCCATTACACCAGATAACGCTACTTGTATGACTTAATCTATTATTTTGAAACTAATAGCGCAAAGTCTTGTAAATTTTAGATCACACAGGAATCCTTATTAAACTTTTTTTGGTGACTTAGAAAAGATCTCAACTTAACCAAGAAAGGATAAAAAAAAGAAGTTTTTTAATGTTTGGTCAAATTTTGGACCGAGAACTTTTCTTTATTTACTCTAAATAAAGAACCTTGAATATAGCAAAGATCACTTTTATTGAAATCGCCAAAATGCTGAGATTAATACCATTAGGGAAATTCTGTAGAATGAAAAAGATCTATAAGTTCAAATGTCCGACAGTTATAACGCTAATATCACATTGCCAAGAGAGAAATCTGTAAATAGACCATTCCAGGGCAAATATAATAGCCTTCTTTGTGTCGAAAAAGAAATTCTACAGAAATATAATTTTTATTGTTTCATCACGCGTTCTTAGTGTTTGTGTCATATTCTTTGATTTTGAATATCAGTTTTTGTTTGTCAAGGTGAACAGAAATAAAACAAAGAAATCGAATTTAAATTCTGTCTGTTGTTGTAATTACAAAACACTAGTTTCCAAGGCCTACTAAAAAGTGAAGGCTCTTTGCAGACAGACATATTTCAGTGTGGAATGACGCCAGAATATAAAATGTTCTTTTAAAAATACGATGCACTTTTCTTTATCTAGTATTTTCCAGAAAGGAAATAAAAGTTTTAAAAAAAAAAAAGGAAAAAGAAATACATTGGCCATTAAAAGAAGTAAATACAAAACAATTTTTTTCTTTTGTTGCAATTCTTTCTTTGTCGCAATTTTGGTAAGTAAAAATTATATTTTATGTATGATCTTGATTTGGCTTATCTTAGAATAGAGCCTATAAATAAAGGAGATAGGAAAGAAAGACAAGAGTGTAAAAAAAGAAAAAAAATTAACGGGGAAAAAAGAAAAGAAGGCAGGAAAAACGAGACTCTGGAGAAAGAAAGAAATTTATAAGCGTAGCTGTGGAACAAGGCCGAAAGTGTGGAGCACCCAGTAAGGATCGAACTCGATAGTCAGTGCGAATTGGTTCTAGCTAGACTAACTTACTAACCATACACTATGTCGAATCCCACCCGAAATGTTTTTTTACAGAAAAAAAAAGAAATTAAAATTGAGAGAAAAAGTCCAACCATAAGAAGACACGATATATTGAAAAAAGTAAGGAAGAAAGGAAAAAAATGAGGAAAGAATAAAAGAAGGACTCACAAGGAAATAAATAAAGAAAGAAAGACAATAAAAGAAAGGACAACATAAGAAATTAAATAAAGTCGGAATAAAGAAAGAAAGAAATAAACAAAGAAGAAACATGACTGCGAAAAAAATGATATATATATATATATATATATATATATATATATATATATATAGATATAGAGAGAGAGAGAGAGAGAGAGAGATTAAGAAATGCAAGAAAAAGAAAGAGAACGAGGGGATCGGGAAATTCCGGATAGAATAGAAAAATGAAATAAATAAATAAAGAAAGAAAGAAAGAGAGAGAGAAAGAAAGAAAGAAAGAAAGAAACGAAGAAAATATTAGATTATGAAAAAAGAAAAGAAAGTAAAAATACAGAAATAAATTATGACGGTGAAAACTAAAGAAAAATAGAATATATTGAAAGAAGGCAAAAAACAGTGCTGTAAATAAAGAAGGAAGACACTGAACTGTAATGGAAAGAAAGAAAGAAAGAAAGAGAAGAAAGAAAGAAAGAAAGAAAGAAAGAAGGGTTAAAATAACCAGGAGAAAAGGAAAGAAGAAACATTAATTACGCTAAGAAAGAAAGAAAGAAAGAAAGAAAGAAAGAAAGAAAGAAGGGTTAAAATAACCAGGAGAAAAGGAAAGAAGAAACATTAATTACGCTAAGAAAGAAAGAAAGAAAGAAAGAAAGAAAGAAAGAAAGAAAGAAAGAAAACATGTTACAATGCAAAATGACGAAAAAAATAAATGAAGGACTAAAAGAAGACACGAGGCTACGATAAAGAAAGTAAGAACGTAGAAAGAAAGAGAAAACAAAGGAAACAATGAAAAAAAGGAGATATAGGATATAAATAAATAAATAATTAAAGAAAGAAAGAAAATATCGGACAGTTAAAAAAGAAAAGAAGGAAGGTGACATTGGGCCATGAAAAAGAAAGAAAGAAAGCAAAAAGTAAAGAAGTTATTGTAAAGGAAATGTAGAAAAACACGTAAAGAAAAAAGACAAAAATGAATGAATGGAAGGTGGAAATAATATATAAGGCCGTGAATAAAGAAAATTCATGAGTCTGTGAAGAAAGAAAGAAATATTATATATATATATATATATATATATATATATATATATATATATATATATATATATATATATATTGCTTAATATAATTACTGAATTAAATATTAGCATTTCCACATTGATTCGAACGAATATAAATAAGCTATTTGAGCTTTAGCCTGTTTGAGAAAATCACTGTAAGATTTACTTGGACATTTTTAAATGGATCTCATTTTTGAAAAAGTCGATTGATGCGTCTATTTAAAGCTGTCTCGGAGCTTCAGAACACATTTCAGTCTGGAAACTATTTTCTTGCGTGTGTGTAGGGGGATTTTTATCCTGTTTAACTCATTCACAAAAATAAATAATCAGTTCCCATTCTGATAGAAAAAAAAAAACATAGCCAGCAATAATGATCTTGTGTTTCGTCTATTTCCTCTTTGATCGATTTGGGCCAGACTTCATTTGAGCCATCTCTTCTCAGAGCTGTCACCGTTTCTCAGGATATTTGTCACACAGTAGACATACACCGGCGCCAATGGAAGTTGTCAGCTAACTGAGCATGTCTTAAATTTGAAACAGCCGCATGAAGTATGACGTATTGGCTCGATAAAACAAATGTAAAAAGCCTAATTATTTCGCAGTCTCTAAGACGAAAATCTACGATGTCAAATATAAGTTTTAGTTAAATCCAAAAATATATATGATCAAGCAACTTTTGACATTGTGATACAGAAATAGGCTGATGAAAGAAGTTGTTATATATGAGTGAGATTCCAACCAACGGTTAAAAGGATTCGACATTTAGTTGTCCAATTGTATACAAGTTGTAAACATCTGTATATGAATATCTGCGACAAGGAGTTTGCATTATTTACACAATTTATATTCGTATTAATGTTCTCATCTTTGTTTCGACCGTTGTTCACTCCCGGACTTCTTCAGGTGTATATTGATCTGGGTAATTTACAGGGAATTCTGAACTTACGCAAAAATGAAAATAACACTGACATCTCAATTTAATAGATATATTTACCAAAATTACACAAAAATTTCTTGTAATACTAAAGAGCAAATTTATCCAATAAAATCATCATTGGCTTCAAGTACGGCCTCCAGACGACTTCGGAATATTCTGCTACTCTTCTGGGCAGTCTCCTTGTTTAAGATGGTGAATTCTGCCATAATCCTTGCCTTCAATTCATCTTTGGTGTTACAAGAAGTTTTGTTGGTCAGTCCTTTAACTGCGTCCCATACATCAAATAATCAATGGGGTTGCTGTGTGAGGAGCTAGGTAGCCAGATGTAAGTGGTGATGTGGTCGTAGAAATTGCCTGACAGCCATTGTTGGGTTCTCATCTCTGTTTCCAGACACAGGGTCTTCCAACAGCCACCCTCTTGAGCTAGAGCAGCACTACCTCCTCAGGGTACTTAATGTAGGCCACGGTGTTGTGTCTGATGCTCTCAACAACATATTCGGGAGTTCTTTTCTTATCAGAATGATAAGAATGTTTTTTTCCGAGCTACCGTACCTTCGTAATCAGCATTAGACTCATCCAATTCTTTCCGAATCCTCTGCATTGAAATGTTCGTATTGGATCTTCCGGTGCGAATGCCAAGCAGTATAGCATGACGTTTCCAAGTTTCTGGTTGACCCTACTATATTGTGCTGTCTACAAAATCAAAAACAAGCAACGCGCATGCGCGAAATTAAAAAAATAGTATGGAAATAATCTACTCATCACACCCTGTATAGAGAAATGAATGAGGATCGAACTCACAACTCAGTCGTAAGTGACCTAGCGACATAAGCATGTTAAACATTGATCCACATTATGACAAATTATATATATATATATATATATATATAAACCATTAAGTTATATATGTTTATATATATATATATATATATACATATATATATATAAACATATATCCTATAAGTTCTTTCCGAATTTTGAATAAAGAAAACAAGTGACCAAATGTTACATTTAATTACAGATTCAATCAACAATGTATTTTCCCTGATTATCTATGACTTCCTTCCATCTATTAACAAGCTTACTAATTCCATTACTGTAAAATTCTTTTGGCTTTCATTCAAAGAACTCACAAATGTCAGTTTTAACCTCTTCCTGTGTTACAAAAACTGTTTCTTCCAAATGATTCTGTAAGCTACGAAACAAATGGTAGTCTGAAGGAGCAAGATCGGGAGAATAAGGTGGATGAGGAATTTTCTCCAACGAAGTTCTTCGATCTTTTGTGACGTGATTCTTGCTGTGTGGGTCGCGCATTGTCCTGATGAAACATCACTTCTTTTCGATTCACTAGAGAAGGTCTTTTTTTCCTCAAAGCTTGGTTCAAACGCTCTAATTTATGACAGTATATTTGAGTATTATATGTTGCATTAGGTGGTAAGAATTCAAGGTGGATTATTCCTTGGCGATCCCACCAGATTGAAAGAGGAACCTTTTACCTATGAAGTTCCCTTTTCGGCTGTGGCTGGGGTCCAAGCTACTGTCTACGACGCTTAACATTTCGATAAAAGATCCATTTTTCGTCGCCAGTCACAATTCTATCCAAAAAAGGTGAAACAAGTTGGCGAGAATGGAGAGAAGAGCAGATGTCAACTCGGGATTTGAGGTTGTTTTCAGACAATTCATGAGGCACCCATTTTCCAAGTTTAGGAACTTTTCCAAGTTGTTGAAGATGATGAACAGTTGTATGGTTTGAACTGAGAACCACTGCCAATTCCTCAACTGATAAAGCAGGATTTTCTTCAAGGGCCGCTTCAAGAAGCTTTTCATAAAACTCAACTGGACGTCCGGTTCGATCTTCATCTTCAAGGTTGGAATCTCCACCTCTGAATTTTGCAAACCATCTTCTGCAAGTTCTTTCATTCACACATTCCTCTCCATAAACTGAGTGAATGTTTCTAGCCGCTTCGGCTGCTCAGTTTCCTTTCTTGAACTCATAAAGCATTATGTGCCACAAATGATTCTTGGGTACTTCCATGTTAGCAGAGTTTTAATCAAACAAAATTTTTTTTATTGTTCTCTGAAATAAAATTTGATCAGTTTAAATGCATCTAAACATAAAAATAATGTTCAGCCCCATTAGACATTATAAAATACTCTTTAAATTTCGTTCATTTTAACAAAATGTTAAAATTCGGGCAGAACTTATGGGATGACCTGATATATGTAAACATATATATATATATATGAACAGAAAATATATTAAATATTTGTTGGGTATACCCCATTCCATAATATGTTGTCAATGTTTACGTTAAGGTACCTTTCATGAGCACATACGAGCGCTCGGGAAAGCTCGTAGAAGATTTGATGTTTATGAACACTAATTTGGGCTTTGATAACTAGACGCTTTCTCTGTAGCCGAATCGTATAGCACGTCAGATCAATTGACGATTCCGTATAGAATACAGGTTCCATTTCTGTCGGAGAACTCATATTTTCTACAAAATTTAAAAAAAATTCAGGCCAGTAAATAAAATTAATACTGTTTATTTTAAAAACAAAACAAAAGATCATTTACTTAAATAAACTGTAAACAGAATATATATATATATATATATATATATATATATATATATATATATATATATATGTATGTATATATATATATATATATATATATATATATATATATATATATATACAGTGTAACCCGGATATAAGAGAAACCCGATATAAGAGAGATTTCCTATGGTCCCAAATTAGAGCCTGTGTTAATGTATATAAAATAAACCAAACCCGGATATAAGAGACTTCTTCTCGGTCCCGACAAGTCTTTATATCCGGTTACACTGTATATATATATATATATATATATATATATATATATATATATATATATATATATATATATATATATATATATATATATATATATATTGTTTGAATGGCCAGTACAGAGACCCGGCGCACTATGTGCCACAAAAGTCCATAACTGGATGAAAAGAAGACAATTAATGCATTTCCCAAGGGTATTAGCACGTAATTCGAATTCGGCTCTCCGATTCCTCAGTCCGAGTCGCTATCCTCTCTCTCTCCTTTCTCTCTCTCTCTCTCTCTATCTATCTATCTATCTATGTCTTTCTAGACCAATTACCACTTAGTACTGAGATAGATCCTCATTTGGTTCTCCAAAGTTTCGGCCTTACGCCACATCTAAACTTTGCTTAGTAAAGCATCAACTAATTATATATATATATATATAAATATAATTAGTTATATATATATATATATATATATATATATATATATATATATATATATTTATGTGTGTGTCATTAGTTCACCTGAGAGACTCTATCAACATTACTATTAATAAGTGATTGATGGAAAAGACAGAAATAAAAGTTCTTGGTTTTAATATTTTAATCTTGTATTGTAAAAGAATTAGTGGATGGTTTCTTAAAATAGGTTTTGCGATTGAATCTAATTGTCTGTGTGTCTAATTAAAATTATAGACATTTTTTGCAACGTTTCTCAAAAAAAAAATCAAAGAATAATTTATGCTTTTTATTTTGGCAACTGACCGTCTACGCACTGTTTAAATATCGCTGCATATATATTGAATAACAATGTCACCATAAGTAATTACAAAGAGCAAACGTATAAATTTTTATCATCGAATGATTTACGAGAAACAGGTTCAGTTCTGGAAAGCTGGACAGAGTTGTTTTAAAGAATGATTTGATTAATTTCCTCCATTTTGCGATCAGATGGCTATTCAAAACAGAACTGCAGATTTCCTTTTCAAACAATTGCGCTTAGAGAAAATAAAAGTTGTTGTATTCTTTGATGCAAATAAAAGAATGAAAATAAATAAATAAGTAATGGAAGGTTTGACTGTGGCAGCAATTAATATCAAATAGACACACGTGTCTATTCAGTCATCGGAAAAGACTAGCGCCCAGACAGCCTTATACAAATACAACAACACAATGCAAACGAAAGGTAGCTGCTGAAAACGTTTGATAAATTCAAGATATAAACCAGTAATTTTATTTACAAAAAAAAAAAAAATCGTCTGTCTACAGACAAAACCCGAGGGCAGTCGATTCTTGTGAATTGTTTGACGAGAATTTATTTTCTTGAAATCAAATTTTATCCCTTCTGGAAATATTCATTTATGTCATATATGAAATATTCGCTGGTTTATTTTCAGACAAGACGTCAAAACAAGAGACTTTTTCTTCATTTGTGTCCTATTTTCTAGAAACTCTTTTTCTGGTTTGTTTTTAAACAAATAATAATAATAATAATAATAATAATAAGGAACATGAAAGTAGTAAGTGTCTTTACTCCGTAATAAAAGAAGCCAACAAATTCAAAATGGAGTTTCAAATAGGCGCAGAAAGAAATGCAAGTACAGCACAATACACCGGCTGAAACTGCAAAATACTTAAAAAAAAGACAGCAAAGACAAATGCAACCGACCAGATACAGAAGCGATGGCAAGATAAACCGCTTCATGGCCAATGCTCTGTCCGTACCAAACAAGCTGACGTAGACAAAACCCGTACCCATCAGTGGCCCTGTAGTGCAGGGTTGAAAGCTGAAACTGAAGGTTTTATCCTTGCTGCACAAGACCAATGCTTGCTAACTAGGAATTATCAAGCACATATACTAAAATATTGTGTAGCCCAAAATGCAGATTATGTGATAAATATCCAGAAACGATTGATCTTCTTGTATCAGGTGGCACGATATTGGCACCCACTGAATATAAAACCCGGCATGACAGAGTGAGTCAATATATGCACTGGAAAATCTGCAACTTCTACGGGAAGGAAACTAAAAGAAAATGGCATGGACACCACCCAGACCCGGTTACGAAGATAGGACCTGTTGCAATTCTATGGGAGTACACAATACACACTGCCAGAACAATCAAGGCCAACCGCCCAGATATTGTTATTAGAGACCACAAACAAAAAAAAAGTGCCTCCTTATTGATATGTCAGTCCCGGCTGACTGCAATGTATCTCTGAAGATATTCAAAAAGTTGTCAAAATATAGGGACCTTAAAATAGAAATCTAAAAAAATGTGGCATATGGGAGCGTCAACAATCCCTGTTGTAGTTGGATCCCAAGGATTGGTTGGAAATGATTCCAGTAGACTAATTGAAGGGATTCCTGGAATTCCATGCCTCAAGGAGATACAAAAAATGTTCTCACAAGTACAGCCCACACTTTACAAAGGGCTTTATCTATGTAATTTTTTTTTTTTGTCAGTGGAAAGTGTCATGATGCCATTTCTAACCTTAGGTCCCTGGGCCAGACCCGGAAAGAAATGTGTAAACGCCAGAAATCAAAGAAAATAATAATAATAATAATAATAATAATAATAATAATAATAATAATAAACATGAAATGAATTCATCAGTAAAATGACACGCAATTTCGTGTAAAGATATTAAAATTATGGTCCAAGATAGTAAATATATGAAATGGATTTGATGAGTAGATATTTATATCAACGGACTGGTGGTTGCTCAACTTGAAATCTCCACTTGATCCGGTCGTAAACAAGGGCCTAGTTGTGAGCAAAACCATTTACCCGACCATTCGATGACTTTGTCTAACTACGTCTTTCTTTGTTGCCCTCTTCTTCTTTCTCCTTGTAAAATCCCTTGTGGATGGTGTTAGCGAAACCTCGCCATTTGGTTACGTGGCCAGACCAATTCACACTTCATCTTTTCATGCCTTTATAAACATTTATCTGATGACTCACTTTTCTGTACACTACTTCATTCATCACACGATCGTTGTAGGAAATACCAATTCGCCTCCTTTGTACCATTCCTTGTATGATGGTCTTGGAGAGACCTCACGATCTGGTTATCTGGTTGCCATAACATTTCATCTTTCTCTTCTTTATGATGGTCAATACGTCTTTATAGCCATTTATCTAGTGACATAATCTTCTACGCTTGTACAAGTCTGAGGGCTTATGGGGCAGAGAGGAAGGAAGGAAGGAGGGAAGGAAGGAATTTCGGTTGACTAGATGAGATTTATGCAATATATTCACATTTTACGATGGAAACTCTTAAAGTAATATCTTCCCATATTCTTTAATACTAAAGTTCATCAAATAAAAGGCTTGAGAGACACTTAAAGTAGAGGATAACTGTTAAAATGTTTATGACAAAGGAAATGTGTGATATGAATGAAAGAAAAGGTGATAGGAAGTGAATATTGTGAAGATAAGGAGGACTGATAACGACTGGATTTTGGCTTGAAGAGAAGTGCACGTTGCGGAAGTGTCTTTCACACAGTAGAACATTACAGTCCTTACAATCTGAATACGGGGAAAATGAAGGTGATTCGACTCCGTGTAAGTACCATGGCGTGTCCCAGCTGTAAAGGCATAAACTGGTGAAACTAAAGAATGGATTTGCGTTATTTACATTGTTCGGACTGTTGTCCTCATCTTTATTGCCATATCCACAACGTTTCGGCCGTTGTACGCTTCGGCCTTCTTCAGTTGATGGTAAGGACATCGTAAAGTTGTAACACGCAGGGAAATAGAAAAATCAGGCGTAGCTGACCAACCACATATGGAGGGAAAAGGGAGATCTCCCCCTCCCCCCGTGGGATGAGGTAGAATTAATAGACATAGTACATCATTGAAAAATACGAAAACTTAAGGGATCAGCGCATATGCCTCGGCTACAGAAATCTCCTAAAGCGGCCAAGCATAGAAATGAATACAATATGGGAACCAGTAATATGGAGTGCTAGAGAAAAGCAAAAATAACAACAAAATTACAATATGAGCTCTGGTAAAAATGGTTATAGACTTTAGGATGAGAAGTCTAAAATCTTCATACACTGATATCCTCACAGTGGATAAAAGTATTGGCTGAATCTAGTGAATTAACCCAAAGAGTTGTGAGTTCCAACCGTGGCTACGGCAGTGAACAAAAAATCGGAGAGTTGAGTTAAAGGGAGTTAACTGAGATAAGGAGGGAGTTAAGAATAGGCATGGCACGTGGAACAGGTTACAACAAACACAGAATGAGGATGAAAGCATTGGTTGAAGTAACCGTTGTGGCCTGTTTAGGGGCCAGAAAAGAAAGACATGGAAGACGAAGGTAGGTTGAACAAGTGTATTGAAATAACAGATATATACAAAGCAAGATGGGCACCTCGACGTAATGTAATGGTTAGTAAGCTTGTCTCGCTAGAACAATTACGATTGAGTAGTGAGTTCGATCCTCACTGGGTGCTCTATACTTTCGGCCTTGTGCCACATCTAAGCTCCGCTTAGAAAATCCCTATTTACAAAGCAAGAGTGTTAGTAATAAGCAGATAGAGGTGTACGTCCGAATGGTAGGTTAACACTGCGTCTACGCTCCCAAACCAACTCTTGCTGTTAGTATTTATGAGAGGAGGAAGAGTTCATTCTACTGTAGGAGGGTTTAGTACAACAGTAATCCAATAAGTAACCCAAAGAGTTCTGAGTTCAATACCTGGCCACAGCAAAGGTGAATATACAACTTGGTGAGTTGAATTACTACTAAGGGAAATAACCGAAACTGAGATATCCAGAAAAGGCATGGCGTGTGGAACTAGAAGAGATTACTTCGGTGGACGAAATAAAAGGTTCGGTTTGAAATTCCAATCACCTTAAGAAGGTCGGAGCGTACAACGGCCGAAAGATCGTGAATATGCAAACAAAGATGATGACGACAGTCTGAATAATGAAAATAGAGCAAATATCAAGAATGGAACACGAATAATTTGCTAGCAATCTTTTTAGATCATTAGGTTATATTGCAAAATAATAGAATTCTGCCTAAGATGAAGCGGAATAAGAACTTCTTTTTCCAACAGCATCACAAGGCGGTTTGTCTGAGCAGTGGATTTAAAATATAGTTTGAAGTAAATATAGACAAGGAGTCTACAGAATAATGGAATCTCTTGACACCCTTTGAGCGACATCCTGTTAATCTGATGCCAATAAGAATGTGGACAAAGACTTATTGCCTCACAGGGAATACGCTAGAGATCTGTCTACTATGGACTTCTTTGAATACCATGTCTGATACACAATAACCACTTTAAGAGATTTGAATGAGAGAATGTCCAACGAAATATAAGAGATGATTGTCGATAAAGAGAAACAGGTATTAACGTCTAGAACAACACAGAAAACCAATACCGTTAGTTTAGTTAATATACAAAAAAAAAAAAAAAAAAAAAAAAAAAAACAAACAAACAAAAAACAAAAAAACAAACAAGTAATACAAAGATGCGTCCTTTCGCCGGAACTTTGCAACCTATATAGCGAGGTGATGCTGAGATAATTAGAAGTCCTACCAGGATTCATTATTGGCGGCCACAATCTTAGCAACAAAAGATAACGTAGATGACAGCGCGTTGATAGCAGACGCAGAAAAGAAACGAGAGGAACCCCCACAGAAGGTCGTGAAGGAAAGCCAGAAGAAAGGACTACGTACAAGAACACTGAATGCTTGATTCTTAGCAAAAAGAACAATCCAACATGCAAATTACAGATTGGAGATGTCTAAATGAAACAGGCGCATCAGTTTAAATATCTGGGAAGCGTGTTAAAGTGCGATACTGATATACGAAAGTAAATTGGGATGGCGAAAGATGCCTTCCAAAAACTGAGTAAAGTATTAAGAAGCAAAAAAATATCGCTAGAAACAAAGACAAACTACTAAACTGTTATGTAGCATGGGTGGGCATATATGGCAGTGAATGCTGAACAATCTCCTTACACATGAAGAAGAGACTTGACACAACAGAAACGTGCTTCTACAAAAGGAAGCTGAGAATACCATGGACGAACATATAAACAACAAACATAACGCATGCCTAACATCAGAAAGAGACAGTTCAAAATGTAGATAATAAGGAAAGAAGGCTTGGAAAATTTGACATTCACAGGATAGACTGAAGGTAAGACGGGCGTAGGAAAGTAACGCGCAACTTATCTGACAAGCTTGAGCAAATATATCGCGGAACAGGGTATTGGAGAGATGGCGAAAAGATAAAAGATATTAATAGCAAAAAGAACAGGAAATTGTGGAGAGCCATGATCGCCAACTTCCTGAAGGTGATGAAAAAGAATACCTATTTTATTTTTTATCTTCATGGTATGAAACTCCCCATATAATATTTATCACTTCCTGCGATCTGTAATATAGGAAATTGCTGTTTAGCTTTATAGAGCGTAATCTGGCGGGACCTATGAAGCTGTATCTATATACGTGTCTTTTGTGATGTCGACGAACACTCGTTTGACATTTTTGTAATGTCAACGAATTCTCGTTGTCACTTTCGTAATTCTCGTTTTAGTAAAGACTTTGTAATCGCAGATACAACTATAGTACGCCGCTGAATAATACTGGGGTCAGACATTATTATGTAAAAAAAAAACAAAAACGGCCATACCACTTTTAAACACCTGCACGATCACCGATGTTAAGCAACCTCGAGCCTGATTAATACCGAGATGGGTGACCGCTTGGGAATACCAGGTGCTGTAAGCTTAGATGCACAGATAGTGTAATGGATAATTTTGTGATGTCAACAAACATTCGTTGCCACTTTTGTGATACCAACGAATACTCGTTGTCACTTTCGTCATTCTCGTTGTAGTAGAGGCTTTGTAATCGCAGATACAACTGTAGTATGCCGTTGAACAATACTGGTATCAGACGCCATCGAATATCACTCGCACTAATAGTACTTGCTCGATTATACTCATTCAAATAGTAATTCGTATAGTGATCCGAATAGAGAAATAGTATAGGGAATAGAGTAGAGAATAGCGGTCCGTATAGTAATAGAGGATAGAGTAGAAATGATGATTCGTATAGTATAGAGGATAGGCTAGAAATAGCGATCCGTAAATAGTAATGGAAGATAGACTAGAATGGCGATCAATCTAGACGTCACGCGACTTCCTATATGTGCGTTTCCTCTATGGTCAGCGATCAACATAATTCAGTAATGGGATCGCCCGTGTTTGCTCACTGGCGATCTATGTTCAAACTCAAGTGTTGGCAGCGACACTTTTTTTCTTATATAACAGTCTCCCTGTGTTAAATATTTATTTAATATTTAATTTCACTGGTTTGGTATGCTTCCTTCGACGCCCCCCTTCAAAAAAAAACATCAACCTCACGCCTGTTATTCATTTTTATTCTAGGATTCACCAAATACAGAGCTCGAGAGTCACTCAAGCTAGATAGTTGCTGAATGAGGTGGGTGATATGAATGAAAGAATGAGTTGCAGCAAATGAAGATTATAAGGATAAGGAGGATATATAATGATTGACCCTTGACGTGAAGAAGTTAAGTGTGTAGTTTTCAGGGAATCATCCACACGGGAGCCTGTCGCACAAAGTGGGATTTTGAGAAAAAAATTGGAATTTTCTTCTTACCTTTGGAACAGGTAGGAAATGAGGATAATTCAACTCCGTGGAAGTGTCATGGCGTGTTTACTTTCTGTAAAAGTCTGAACTTGTGAAACTAAAGAATAACGTTTAGAGAAGCATCCAGGATGGAGTCCGTTCCACAAAGTATCAGTTCTTAAGAAAAGGAACTTTCCTTTAACATTTAGAATACGGAGGAAATGATGATGATTCGGCTCTTTGGAAGTAGCATGTCGTGTCTTAGCAGTAAAAGAATGGGCAAAAAGAGAACTCATTTGGACATGTGTCAGGGAACAGCAATGAGCTTGCGACGTTGCTTGGTTTGGTAGTTTTTTTTTGTTTTGTTTTACGGTATATCAACCTCAATGTGTTATGTAATGCCGACAAGATTTTTATTGCTGGTAATATTTTCTATCTATCTATCTATCTATCTATCTATCTATCTATCTATCTATCTATTATTTTTGGTTTGTTTTGTTTTACGGCATATCAACCTCAATGATTTATGTAATGCCGACAGGATTTTTATTGCTGGTAATAATCTTTTTGAAAAGTGTATTCTTGGTAATATTTTTTTGTTTGTTGGTAATATTTATTTTTTAATTTTTTAAATTTATTGCTGTTAATAATTTCTTTCTTCAAAAAGTAATTGCTGGTAATATTTTTACAAATATGTATTTATGGTATTAAAACCTACTTTTAAACTTTCATAGTGTTTTGACTCCAGTTTAGGGGGTTAACTATTTGCCCATAACAGAGTCCCTAACAGGTGCTACCACCCCGGCTCATGGTGGTCATGGGAACACCAGCAATTAAGAGGTGCTTCCACGCTCCTCATATCCTCCTGAGCAGAGGCCTTGCTGCCGGGTGTAGTTTATCGTCATACCCAGGAGTCTTACGACGTTGCAAAAGAGAAAGCAGTGTGAAAAATAAGACAGAAAAGAAGATCGCATGAACGATTTTTAAGTCTGTCAAGGCGGGAATGTGAGGACTGAGCAGTTTCGATCCAGATTTGGTGCAGTACTTTATTCTTAGTTTAATCGAACTCTTGTAAACATGAAGTATAACATAGGGAGTCGGGTACTTTCTGGCGGGGTATAGAATGAGCCAAAGATTTTACCAGAATTTCCAAAAATAACACTGCCTCAGAAGCCACTGCATGGCGGGCAGCACCTTTAGCGACTTTAGGAAGAAAATACTTTCGGTAGCGACTTCACAAGACACTGAGTCTTGCTGACAGAAACCCGGATCTAGACAAGTTGCAGAGAGGCCCGTATCTAAACATGACAAGCTGTTCTGCTGCTAACGAAAAAAACTCAGATGTAACTGATTTTGACAGACATCTCTGCACACGATTCAGGGCCCCGTTCGTCACAGCATCCTTTCCCCCATAAGTCAGAATGTCATCCTCATCACTTTCAAAGATTGTCCAACTCAAATGGTGCATTTCAAATAATATGCATATATTATTGACAATATCCATTCTTTGCCGCATATATATATATATATATATATATATATATATATATATATATATATATATATATATATAAGAAATGGACAAAGTCCGACAATTTATTATTATTATAATTTATTTATTATCTATAAAAAGAACATATCTTTAATATGTCTTTAATATATATATATATATATATATATATATATATATATATATACATGGATTGTTTTATAGATTTAATAGCAAAAGAAAATGTTGATTGATTTTGAAGCTTGAATATATATACAGTAATTTGTTTTAATACACAACTAATTATTAAATAAATAAACTGAAACAAAAAGTTCAATAAATGGTTGGGATATTTAAATTGATTTTATCCCGATGAAGATTACAGTTGATGATAAACTTGTGAAAAAGTTAAAGATTGTGAGACAGCATCATATAGAAGACCCGTTGGAAGAAATGTCAATAAAAGCAATTTTAAATGGTACAGACACGATATGAGACCAAACAATCTATCCCGCTGACAACCTACAACCTAAAACGTTACCCTTTAGGCAAAAGAAATAGATGCAGAGAGAAGGAAAGATGGACTGATAACATATCTGAATGGGCGTGAAGATCCTTCGTATTGGCACTTAAACTCGACATATCTGGTAATCAGCTGCGCAACGGCTTCACAACCAAATCCGGTCATAGGACTTACGATGATTTTACAAAGAGCATTCCTCATAATCGGGTTGACTTTTGCGTGTGTTTTGAAAGAAAAAAAAAATTACAAATATTTCTGGGTCACAATGTCACGGTTTCCATTCTTACAAACTTTTACACCAAATATGTACGCTCCCAGCGAAAACTTACTTTTTCAGTCATATTTTACAATCCATTTTCCGGACACTGTTGCTTCCTGTAACCTGGTTATACGGCGCCAGCAACAAGTAAATTTCAGTCGCTTCACCGCAGAGTAATAGCTAAGTTAAATAAAGGCGGATCAAAATTATTTGAAAAATAATAAGCGTGTCGTGCAATATAACAACCTTACCAGTAAGGGCTGGATATAAAAATGCGTCATCGTGTAGTCATTTGTATTTGGTAAACAACAATACTTAAGGTCTAGTGAAAAAGTAAGGTGTAATGGGTAAATTGTAGACATTTTATATTTTTAATTTCGTGCGTGCCCGTTGTTTGTTTTTGATTTATATATATAGGATGCGATAGGATAATAGTCACTATTTCAGATTTCTTAATTCCGCGCATGCGCGTTCCTTTTTGATTTTGTCGACTGCACAGTATAGTAGGGTCAGTTGGGCACCGTCTGTGCGAAAAAGAGCACCATGCCGCAATTCACTCCGCCAGAAATCTGGAAACACCATCCTGTAGTATTTAGCATTCGCGCTGGAAACTCCAATACGAAGATTTCAGTGTATTTGGGTGTCAATCTGAGGACAGTGCAGAAAATTCGCAAAGAGTTAGATGAGTCTAATGGTGATTACGAAGGTAAAAAGAATTTCCAAATTTATTGGTGAAGGCCTCAGACTCAATAGGGAGGCCTTCATCAAGTGCCATTAGGAGGTAGTGGTTCCCTGGGTCAAAAGGGTGGCTTCTGGAAAAACCTATATCTGACAACAGGACTCTGCACCATGACACACAAGCAAGAGAACGCAGTAATACCTGTCAGACAATTTCTCTGACCATATCATTTCTTACATCTGGCCACCTAATTGCGCAAATTGCAACCCCCCCTGATTATTATGTGCAGGGCGCAGTTGAGTGAGATACCAACAAAACTCGTTCAACACCAAAGATGAACTGAAGGCAAGGATGATTGCAGCATTTATCCCTTTAAACAAGGAGACCGTCCAGAAGAGTTGCAGGAGATTCCGAAGTCGTCTGGAGGCCGTAGTTGAAGCCAACGGCGATTTTATTGAATAAATTTACTCTTTATTATTTCAAGATATTTTTGTGTAATTTTGGTAAATATATTTGTTAAAATGAGATGTCAGTATTATTTACATTTGTGCGTAATTTAGAGGAAAGTTTATCCATAGGACCCTGTACTTCGTAAAAAAGAACGACAACAGAAAATAAAATAAGACAGTAACTTTGTTTCTTTAGTTATAAAAAATCAAAATCAACCGATTGTTTATTTTGTTCATTTTTCCCCCAGTAGTACTTCTATATTTCGGAATGTACTTGATTCTGATAAGCCGGCTCAATTTCTTGATTGATGATCGTTAGGCAGACTTTTCAGTCGCAAATGAATGTGTGGCCTGGACAGATGCTGACCTCTGTCTCGCGTAACTGTTTTTTATTGGATGCATTTATCATTGCTTACATTGGTGAAGGGCGTGCAGATATTTAGAGCCAAGAATGTTTTTCAAGTACTTAGACACATTTTGCGCCTGAGTATCGTAGTAGGCACGTCTTGCTTGAGTAACTCTCTTACAGCTTCATGCTTACCTGTCAACTACGACCTTCAAAAAGTTAAATTTCACGTCAATTTTCGTCTTTTGTCTTCTTGACTCCTTTTTTTATCCTATCTCAACTTTAACGTTTTCTTTCATGTTCAGCAAGCATTGCATCTTAGTCGCTTTATCGCATTGTCTAAGGTGGAATGATAAAAATTTCGAGGCAATATTAGGGCAAAAATGATGGAACACCACTGAGTATGGGATCCCGAACTCTAATTTTTCGTAGACTTTATGAGGAGTATGAGACCACAGGTTTCAATTCCTGTACACTCTCGGAAGAATGTGGGGCCACAGCTCTCAAGTCTCAGAGACACTACTTACTGTTCTAGGTTGCGTAGACTCGCTGGGGAGTATAGAGCCACAGATTTCAATCCCGTAGACTCGCTGTGAAGTGTGGGTCCACAACTCTAAAGTCTGGTAGACTATCTGACGAATATGGGCACACAGTTCTCAAGTCGGGTAGACTCCCTGAGAAGTATGGGGTGGCAGATCTCAAGTTTCGTAGACTCCATATGGAATGTGAGCCACAGTTCCCAAGTTGCGTAGATTATCTGAGAAGTTTGGTGAAACAGCTCTCAATTCCCATAGACACCCGGGGAAGTGTAGGGCCACAGATCTCAATTCCCGTAGATTCAACTGAGGAATATGGGCCACAGCTCCCAAGTAGCATAGACTACCTGAGAAATATGGGGCCACAGCTCTCAATTCCTGTAGAGTCTATGAGGAGTGTGGGGATACAGCTCTCAAGTCACGTACACTCCCGAAGGAGTACGAGACCACAGCTCTCAAGTCGAGTAGATTGCCTGAGGAGTATGGGACCACAGCTCTCAAGTCATGTAGACTACTTGGGAAGTACAGTGTTACAGCTCTCATGTTTATGATAATAAAACAGCAAGTGCAAGCATATATCGGGAATGGGTTGTGTTGATAGTTGCGAATTTTTACGTAAATGCGCATGAAACGCGCTCTCTTATAGACAATTCAAAAATCAACTGCTGAGAATATGTAAGGGAAGCAACTTAATTTATATTATTATTACTGTTTTTAAATGCTCAACCTGCAATTTTGAAAAAAAAAGAAAATATTTGAACACCCCAAAACATTCCTTCATAGATGTTTTAAAACATTGTGTCTATACACATAATTAATTTTATTTAGTGTCAGTTTAATTTTTCTATATAGAGCGGTTCCTGAATTTGAAGTTTCGTTTTTTTTTTATTTTCACGTTGGAGTATACTTGTATTGTGAATTAATATTTCTCTAAAACTGAATGTGCAAAGGAATGTTCTTTCAAATGTTGTGCAATAGAATTTGAATTCGACATGTGCAAAATAAGCAGTCTTGACAATGTTGTCGTTGTGAAACCAATATATATATTTACGTTTCTGTAAAAGATACAGAAGATTTAAATTGCTATAAAATGTTGGTCTTCTGCAAAACATTAGTTGACGGAGAAGAGGTGTTGCGCATGATTAAGTTGGTTGTATTAAATTTAGTATAGTATATAATTAGTATTAATTTTTTTTACTGAGTTCAGTGAGGGATCTAATAGTTCTTATGAGATTTTAGGATGTTTTCATCTTTGAGTGCATTTGATTGCGTTAAAATAAGCGGATATGTTTATGGATATTTGAAGAAGAATTATATTCTTTTAGGTTAATGTTAATATTTCTGATAGCTCTTTTAATTTGTTCATCTACAATGTAATTAGAAATGGATTGGTCGCTCTTATATAAGTCAGCTCTAGAGAGGAGAAACAGAGTGTCAGCGACAGCAGTCCAGATAAGGTTACCCGTTACATACCGTTGGACTATAGACATTGGATATTGTTTCGTACTAACCAACGTTCGTTCTACTAATCACTCTATTGTTAATTGCTTTTACAAATATACCTTGTATTTTCCTCTACAACTGTGTTTGTCTTGATTCATACACCGACACGCGGGAAACTCACAACATCTCAACAATTATTAATGCTTTTTTAATTCCGCGTAGAATTATCATATCCCAAATACCCAGTACTGTTTATCAATTAGGCAAAATTATTAACCAACTCATTACAGCATACATACGTAATAAATACAGCAGTAAATCTAAATCACTAATTACACCAAATCTAAATCCACATAATTAATATTTATCCATCTATATATCTATCTCTCTATTTCTGTTTGTATTTCTTACAGATCTTGTTTATTCATCAGTTTACATAGCTCTTTATCTATATCTTCAGTTACTGATGTAATGGAATAACCTATCACCCCTGACTAAACTATAGGTAGTAACTTACCTATAAGTATCTCTAAGTCAGAGCTAAGCTGGTTGAACTCTTTGCCTTTGGGCAGAGAGGAACCCGCATGAAGCTATGCCAAATAGCAGAGTCTCGTCCGGAGAGGTAGGCCAACCCAATCCCGTCTATGCGGGGTCTACGTGGATTTTTTGGCCGAGCCTACGAGCAAGGGAATCCCACATTAAATTCGGCCTTGTGCCACATGTGACTGCGTGGGGAAGTTGGTAGATACTCTAGCTGAAGTCTTTTCAGCTATGCTGTCGAACTCTCTGCTTCCGATCAAAGAGGAACCCGGACGAGGCTATGCCGAAGGGCAGAGTCTCATTCGGAGAGGTAGACCGACCCGATCCCGTTGAAGCGGTGTCTACGGGGATTTTTAGGCCGAGCCTACGGGCTCGGGAATCCCACATTAAATTCAGCCTTTGTCCACATGCGACTGCGTGGGGCAGTTGCTAGATACACAAGCCGAAATCTTTTTCGGCTTTTCTGGTCGAACTCTCTGTCTTCGGTCGGAGAGGAACAAAGACAAGGCGATGCTGAAGGGCAGAGTCTCATCCGGGAAGGTAGATAGACCCGATCTCGTTTATGCAGGTTCTAAGTGTAATTTTTGGCTGAACCTATGGGCCCAATTGACCCACATTAAACTCAGCCTTGTACCACATCTACCCTCGTGTTTGTAGGGGGAGGGGGGCTAGTAAATATTGACTAGCTGCAATCTGTTTCAGCTGTGCTGTCGAACTTTCTACTTTCGGCCAGAGAGGAGCATGGAGGAGGCTATGCCGAAATGCAGAATCTCGCTCGGGGAGGTAGACAGACCCGACCCCTTTTATGCGCGTTTTACGGGGAATTTTTGGTTGAGCCTACGGGCTCGGATTATCCCACATTAAACTCGGCCTTGTGTCACATCCTACGCCGTGGGAGGTTGGCAAATACTACCAGCTGGAATCTGTTCCAGTTGTAATGTAGGACTCTCTGCCTTCGGGCAAAGAGGAACCCGAACGAGGCTATGCCAAAGGACAGTGCCTTTTCCGTGTAGGTAGACAGACCCGATCCCGTTTATCTATCTATCTATCTATCTATCTATCTATCTATCTATCTATCTATCTATCTATCTATCTCATTCCGTTAATATATATCTATTTATCTGTCTTCGCTTACTTAATTAACTCTGTGTGTGTGTGTGCCTATCAATTTTTTCATATCTATGTACTATTTACCTATCTGGCTATCCATCTATGTAATTCTGTTAATATCTATCTATCTATCTATCTATCTATACACACACACACACATATATATATCTACCTATTTGTTTTTCTTACAGCACATTTATTCATCAATTTATCTATCTATATATATGCCTATATCTTCACATAGATATCTCAATATGTGTTTCTTTCATATCTATCTATCTATCTATCTATCTATCTATCTATCTATCTATCTATTTTTCCCAAAATCTCTATATCTAACTACCCATCAGTTTTGCTATATGCTTATAACTGAAGATTTAATATATTCTCAGCTGAAGTGTTTCTTTTCCATTTTCCCCCATCGTCTTAAAAGATATTTTACTTGCAGGTATAGCTTCGTGGTAAAAGAATAAAAATGACACTGAAATTTCATCATGGAACTCACACTGCAAAGCCAATTATCGTTCCCGTATTAATCCCAAAATAAGTAAAGCTAACCCTCGACCTTGTTCCTGTATAACCTTTAAGGATTTAAGAAAAATTCTCATATATTTAATTATGTATTTTTCACACGACACACAATATCCCACCGTGCTAGTAAATCTTTCTTTGAAGCATCTGTCATACACACCTATATGTGAAGAAAATATATATATATATATATATATATATATATATATATATATATATATATATATGAAGAAAAATATACTGAAAAAACAAACAAAAATCCTAATATGCGATTATGCTGTTTTAATGTTTAATGTCAACGTCGGACGTTTCGGTCTAATAGACCATCTTCAGGACATGTTCATAAAACATAATTAACATACACCATATACAATTCAACATGAAAAAGACGATGGGCATAAAAGCAATACCAATCCAAACAGATAACTGGAATCTTTTATAAGATCAGCGTTCCGTTTAAATATGATCACGTCGTCGTCACGTGGGCGACGTTGTGAAAACGTGTTCCTAAAATTTGAGTATTTTAAATGAAAAGTGAAAAGAATTTTATTTTGATCTAAAACTTATATGTACGTTTGTCGAGCATTAATCTTGCTAGAAAAGGGGAAATATTAAAGAAGCCAGGTCTAGTGTTCACCGTGCATGAGACACCTATATGTCTACCATTCGTCCATGCTTAGAATATTGCTGCCATTTATGGCCTGGTGTTCCTGCTATTTATCAAGAGGTCCTTTTTAAAATTCAAATAAGAATCAGCAATATTTTTGTCAAACTAATTACTGTCGTCTCAACTTCAGTCATTTTACCACTGCCGTTATTTAACCTCCCTGTGTCTTTTCTATAAATATTTTCATGATAATTGTTCCGATGTGCTTTTCGCTATGGTGCCTTGACTCTTTGGACTTATGCGTTGAATTAGACTAGCGTTGCGGTCGCATCATTTTACGGCCAAGCTGGCTAGATGCAACCGTAAATTCTATGCTAACAATTTCTTTTTCTTGCAGGTCTTGCTTGTGAATATCTCTTCCGGCTTGTGAGATGCTTTCTAGACTAGTTTGATCTTCAAAAAGTTGAACGCGATACCAAACGTTATCTATTGTCGTCTTGATTTCTTTTCTTTTGTATTCGCTTCTTAGCAATGTTTCTGTTAGTAACTCTTGCACAACCAGTAACTCATTGCGTCTCAGTGGCTTTACTGCCTTGCTTGGGGCGAAATTAATTTAAAAAAACAGACAGAAGAAACAAAGAATAATTTTTTTTATTAAATACCCATACCAAGAACGGAAAGACCTCGGTGTAATGGTTAACAAGCTTGTCTCGCTAGATTAGTTCATTGGTTTATGAAGGCTTTTAAATTTGAGAATGATCATGAATATTTATCATAAGATGGTTCAAAGGTTAGTCAAAGTATGTGGTTGAAAGGTCAGTTAAAACATTATGGCACTTCGTCTTCTTCACATGTTTTGACTGACCTGTGTGTGTGTGTGTGTGTGTGTATAGTAGGCCGATGAAATAAATAAACAACAAAAGTAATAATACTTATAATAAAACTAATAATATTTAATGTATATTAGTAGACCTTTTCACCAAACTAAAGCGTGATGAAAAAAGATGTTAAACAAAATTTTGGGACATGTCTGTGTCCTTTCCCAACGAGAAATACAAACAAATTTTCAAATTTCTGCTAAAATTCCATTAATTTTCATGTTATGTACATCACTTTCTCTCCAAGTATATCGAAGTTCTGTTGCATTATAATAGATAGATAGATAGATAGATAGATAGATAGATAGGAAAAGACCAGAATAGATATGAATAAACTGAGATAGATAGATAGATAGATAGATAGATAGATAGATAGATAATGAGAATAGATGGATAGATAGGTACATTTTGAGAAATCTTTGATAGATAGATAGATAGATAGATAGATAGATAGATAGATAGATAGATAGATAGATATGTGTTGTCTTTGTTCAAAATAACTGAGAAGTAGGATGGTCATAGTTAGAGAGAGTATCAAAGGCAAAGAAGACTATGTCCTGATTACTCCTTTTTTTCTGTTCTTGCTTCTTAGCAATGTTTCTGTTTCTATCTCTTTCACACCCAGTAAACACTTGTGTCTCAGTGGCTTTACTGCCTTGCTTGGGGCGAAATCAACTTTAAAATAAAAACAGACAGAAGAAACAAAGAATAAATTTTTTTTATTAAATACCCATACCAAGAACGGAAAGACCGCGGTGTAATGGTTAACAAGCTTGTCTCACTAGATTAGTCCATTGGTTTATGAAGGCTTTTAAATTTGAGAATGATCATGAATATTTAGCATCAAGTGGTTGAAAGGTCAGTCAAAATATGCGGTTGAAAGGTCAATCAAAACATTATGCCCTTCGTGCCCTTCACATATTTTTTTGAATTTTTTATTTATTAATCCTACAGATTTTTATCACTTAAAAATTGTTTGTATATATATATATATATATATATATATATATGCAAAAATTTAAATGCAATTTCAATCATCATCTACTGTCGTCTTGATTACTCTTCTTTTGTTCTCGCTTCTTAGCAATGTTTCTGTTTGTAACTCTTCCACACCCAGTAAGCACTTATGTCTTAGTGGCTTTATTGCCTTGCATGGGGTGAACTCGATAAAAATGTATATATGTATTAGAAATGCTTACTTTTATCAATGAATTAATTCTGTAGTTCCTTATATTTTTTTCAGTTAAAGTTTCACAAAAAATATGGCCGTATGTTTAAGCTGAATTTTGGCCCCCTCACCAATGTCTACCTGGCTGACCCAAACCTTGTGGAAGAAATAATTCATTATGAGCTCTTTCCGATGGTATCCAGACTTTTTAAATTTAAGCGCAGTACTAGACTGGTGATGAGGTCCCATCAATTTACAGTTGAGTTGGCTAGATGTAACCTTAAATTCTATGCTAACAATTTCTTTTCTCACTTGTGGAACTCCCTTACGGCTTCATGCTTTCCAACCAATTTTAATCTTCCAAAATTTAAATGCATTGTCAATTGCTATCTATTGTCCTCTTGATAACTCTTCTTTTGTTTTCACTCCTTAGTAATATTTTTGTTTCTAATTCTCCCACACCCAGTAAGCACTTGTGTCTTAGTGGCTTTATTGCCTTACATCAGGTGAACGCGATTAAAAAATGTAGAAACAAAGATTTTCTTTTTATGCAATATGCCAAAGAGAAATTCTTTTAAACGTATTTAAAAATATTTTTCTTTAATTGTTTCAGGAATTATTCTGGCCCTTTTTTTTTAAAGCAATTTAATTTAAAATTTTAAGGCAATTCACCCCCAGCACGCAAGGGGTTACAGAGGATTGAGAACAAGAGTAAAGAGGCATTTTGGGGGAAAGGTTACAGAGAAGGCCAGGGAAGAAGTTCAGCATGTCAGGTGTCGATTGACATTACACTTGAATATTTGAAGATTATAGTCATCGGGGAAGCAAGTAAGGGGAAGGGAGTTCCACAGACGGGAAGTGTGGGAGAAGAAGCTGTTTGAGTAGAAGATACGGTTACATTTAACCATTTTGACAGTGAAAGGGTGGGACCGAGATGCCAGCCTTAATTCATGCAGTCCGGAACCAGCGAAAGTAACTTGTCGGGACAGTTGCCATGAAAATACTTGTAGAAGAGACAGAGGAGGCCACGACACGTCTGTGGGATAGCGATTGTAGACTAGGAGCAGATCGGGACCTATCATTTTGTGTATTCGTCTGTGGATTTTGTCGAGGAACTCGAGACATACAGCTGGAACAACAGACCATATATGACAGCAATATTCAATACAATTCGAACGATTTGTATTCCTGGAGTTAAGAAGTGCGTTTCTGTGTCAAATGTTTTTGTGCCGATACGATTACAAAGACAAATTGAACAGTATCAAAACCAGACATATTTGGAGCAGGTTGTACTCTTCATAGAAGTAGAGGAAACCAGTTTTGAAAAGGTTCAATTATGCCATATCCGGCATGTACTGTTCCTGGAAGAAAGTTTATCATCATCATTGGGATGCTGGTTCAAGACACCATTGCTAAAATAACAGGCAAAAAAAAAAAAAAAAAAAAAAAATAGAAAGAAAGAATTGAACAAGTAAGTCAGAGATCTTTATTCATGGCTTGTCTGCTCTTTATTCTATGCGTAATCTCTGGTTCGACAAAAATGGAGAAAAGAATTTAGAGCTAAACGCTTTTTCCACATTTCACAGATAACCCCAAATGTCCAAAAGAAAGAAAGAAGAAAAAAAAAAAGAAACGAGAAAAATAAAAGAAACATAAACATCTGAAAAAAGTCATTGTACGTTAGCCCATCGCAAACAACACGTGACCCTGTCGAATTTCCGCCTGTGGGTGGAGTACAGAAAGGTCGAACGTCTCCCATTGTTTGAGAAGCAAAACTTGGCTTTTATCTTGGATGCCTGGGAAGAAACCATTCACTGGGGGGGGGATTTTTATCTTCTGTCTCGATTTCATTGAAATAAAATCTACTCTTCTTTTATTTATCTTTTTTTTTAATTCTTTATCGACAATTCACCTCAATATTCTTTTTATATATCTACTATTATCAGTTTTCTTTGAGTTACTTACATATAACTGTTCATATTGACCAATCACAGTCTGTCCCTTTCTACGTTTCTTTCTTTCTTTCTTTCTTTCTTTCTTTCTAAATCCGTTTGTATCTTTGAGATATGATTATACTGAGGTATTTATTCATTTTAAATAATTTCACCCCGAGCAAGGCAATAAAGCCATTAAGACGCAAGGGTTTAATGAGAATTAGAGAATGAGAAAGTATTAAAGAGAGAGAACAATAAAATAACTCGAGTTAAGGAGACAGACGATAACTTGCATTTAAATTTTTGAATTTCAATGTTGACTGGGAAGCAAGGAGCCGGAAGAGATTTCCAAAACTAAGATGTACGACAGATAAAAACTACTAGCATAGAATTTACGGTCACATTTAACCAATTCAACTATAAAATGATGAGACCTTACCGCCTTCTAGTACTACGCTTATATTCATAAAGTCTAGGTGCCATATAAGGAATGTAATATTTATTTTGAAAATAGAAATATATAGCATAATGCCAAAAAGGAAGATAAAGAAGGCTAGTCATCATTCTGTCTTATCTTGAACGCAACTAGTTCCAATTACTGACCCAAATATTCCACAGTATTACAGTATTTACATTAGTCGGACTATTGTCCTCATCTTTGTCGCCATATTTGTCACAACGTTTCGGCCGTTGTACGCTCCGGCCTTCTTCAGGTGGTTGGAATTTCGAACTGAACCCTTTATTTCGATCGCTGCGGTAGACTGTTCTAATTCCACGTGCCATGTTTGATGGATGTCAGTTATCAGTTATCTCCTGCTAATTTTCCCTCTGAAAGTTCTCCACTGCCTTAACCAGGAATTGAACTCACCTTCTTTGGGTCTGTCACTGGATCTAACCAACGCCTTTATCCACTGTGCCATGTGTCCTTGAGTTCGAAATTCCAACCACCTGAAGAAGGCCGGAGCGTACAACGGCCGAAACGTTGTGACAAATATGGCGACAAAGATGAGGACAATCGTCCGACTAATGTAAATACTGTACATAATACCTCATCTCAAAAATATAGACAAACTCCACAGTATTACTTACACCAAAACAACATATTCTTACTTACCATTCTTACTACAGACGCAATAATAGCCCAATGTCTCTTTGAAATCTTAACTTGTCCCATAAGTACAATTTGTTTGGGCTGGGTTAGACAAAACGACAACCATAGAGGAAAGTTCGTCAGAACATTTATCATGAAAGTAGTTATAGAAAAGGCACAGGGAAGCTACGTTAGGGCGGTAGGAAAGTGATTGAAGACGAGATGCCAGGTGATGACTAATAACATTACAGATTCTTCATTTTTTTTTTTAACAGACTAAATGTGGCAGTAATATTCAAAGCAAGAATGAATGGTAGACTTATAAATATGTAAGATAGATTCAGGAGAGAAAAAAATGTCAGTCACGACACAGTGAACCAAATTTTCCTAGGGACAGATCTAGCAACTGATTCAATGTAATCTTTCCACTTCATCTCAACGGAAAACGTTACTCCGAAAATAATACTGTAAACAAATAAAACAAAAATAAAATGGTTTAAAACTTAGTGGTTACATACTGAAATTGAATTTAACAGAGGCACACACACATACACACACACACATATCTATATATTTATATATATATAGGGTGCGATGGATAAATTGTCGATATTTTATATTTTTAATTGGATTTTTTTCGACTGCACAGTATAGTAGGGTCAGTTGGGCACCGTCTGTGAAAAAAAGAGGGCCATGATGTAATTGACTCCGCCAGAAATTTAGAAATGGCATGCTGTACTGCTTGACATCCCGTCGGAAGCCCCAATACGAACATTTCAGAGTGTTTGGGTGTCAATATGAGGACAGTGCAGTGAATTCGGAAAGAGTTGGAGGAGTCTAATGGTGATGACAAAGGTATAGCAGTATCGTCCTGATGAGAAAAGATCTACCGAATTTGTTGGTGAAGACATCAGACTCAACACGGAGGCCTACATCAAGTGCCTTGAAGTGGTAGTGGTGCTCCGTGGGAAGCCGGTACCTTCTGGAAGGCCCTATGCCAGGCAACAGGATTCTACACCATGCCACAAAGGAAGAAGAACCCAGTCATGGCTGTCAGACAATTTATGCGGCCACATCACCCCTTATACTTGGCCACCTAACCTCCCCTAGACTGCACCCCCCTTGATTGCTATGTGGGAGGCGCAGTTGAGAGACCATCAAAAGTCTTTGTAACACCAAAGATGAACTGAAGGCAAGGATTATTATATTCACCAACTTAAACAAGGGGACTGTCCAGAATTTATGCAGAAGATTCCGAAGACGTCTGGAAGTCGTGGTTGAAGCCAATGGTGTTTTTATTGGATAAATTTACTCTTTAATATTTCAAATTATTTTTGTGTAATTTTTGTAAATATATCTGTTAAAATGAGATGTCAGTGTTATTTTTTATTTGTGCGTAATTTAGACGACAATTTATCAATCTCACCTGTATCCCGTGTTTCTTTTTATATCCACTTGATGATTGTAATTCCATCAAACGTGGACTAGCTGATTTTGATATCATTGTGTGAACAATATTTTTTTTAATATATTATAGTTAGAAATTCAGCCATCGGTCTATTTTGTATTTTAACCCTTTAGCTTATTTTAAGTTTTAGCTCTTATATATATATATAAATATATATATATATATATATATGTGTGTGTGTGTGTGTGTGTGTGTGTGTGAGCAAATATATGGATATAGATCCGACAGTATGAAGAAAAATATACTGAAAAAACAAACAAAAATCCTAATATGCGATTATGCTGTTTTAATGTTTAATGTCAAAGTCGGACGTTTCGGTCTAATAGACCATCTTCAGGACATTGGTATTGCTTTTATGTCTATCGTCTTTTTCATGTTGAATTGTATATGGTCTATGTTAATTAAGTTTTATGAATATGTCCTGAAGATGGTCTATTAGACCGAAACGTCCGACGTTGACATTAAACATTAAAACAGCATAATCGCATATTAGGATTTTTGTTTGTTTTTTCAGTATATTTTTCTTCATATATATATATATATATATATGATAGGAATGGAGCCTATGTAAATATAAAAGTGGACATTGAAGTCATGGCCATGGCTTCAATGCCAATTTTAATTTTATATATATATATATATATATATATATATATTGCATTAACTGCATGAAGTAAGACAGACGTATAGAATGATATATATATATATATATATATATATATATATATATATATATATATATATATATATATATATGAAAATATATAGAAAATAGGACTGGTTAGGTAAATAATCCAAAGTCCTTAGTATTTTAGTTATTATTTTTAAAAATAGTGCTCGAGACAAAAGTAGAGCATAAATATAATTATTTATTTAAAAATATGATTCCAAATTGCGACATAAGAAGTCCCATGTTTCAAAAATAAGTGCCGAAAACATCAATATAATTATTTAAATTAAATTGAGTTAAAATAAGCTCTGTTCCATCTTCAAGCGAAATTTTCTTTTGAACTAAAAAAATTTCGCTTGAAGATGGAATAGTCAACACTCAGAGAGACAGGTTGTTTCATGCAAGACGCAGTCGGCGGCCTGGCGATTGCGTCTAGCATGAAACAGCTTGTCATCTCTGAGTGTTGAGATCAATATTCACTTATATATATATATATATATATATATATATATATATATATATATATATATATATACTACAGTTCAAATGGCCACACCTGGTAATTTTTTAAATTGGCACAAAATAGTTGTTTTTATAATTAAATTGTGAGAATTGATATAAACGGTACAAGAAAAGTGGGACATTTTTTTTTATTAGAAATATTATGATGACAAACAGAAAAGAAAAGTATTTCATGAATTAAATTTTGCTCTCGTCAAAATATCCTCCTGTAGCTTTGATTACTGCAGCACAAATTTTTGCCATTCTTTGCAAAAGTTTCTCAAGTATAAATTTGATAATGGATTCCATTCTTTTGCCATTGATTCTAAGAACTCTTTTTCATTTTTTTTTCACTTTTCTTGTAAGTTAATCCCATACTAATTCTTTGTTGCTAGACTTGTAGTTGACTTTATTTTTGGTCGCAATTCTCTTATATAGTCTGGAAGCCATTTATATAAGAGAATTGTAACAAAAGGTCAACTCCAAGTATAGCAACAAAATTCTTAAATGCTTGTAGCAGTAAAGTGTTATGTAAAATATACTAAATTTAAAAAAAAAATCTTTAAAAAACCCACATAAGTTACCCCCCTAGAATAGCGGTTAAAAATATTTTATATTTACGGTTTAACGTGCAACACGTCCATAGAAAATGGTAACTGATGAGATTGAATATACTTGTGAAAATAAAAATTATTTGAAAGAAAATTTGGAATTTTTCTTAATCAATTTTCTGAAGCCACCAAGAAATTAATTCGTGGACTTGAATGGATTAAAACTAAAATAAATAGACATAATACATCTAAGATTTTTAAACAAACATGTTTGAATTAAAATATGCTGCCTAGATATACATATATGTTTATATGTAACCCAAGTGAATCCTATTAACACAATATAAAATGTAAAATATTAAAACTGATTCACACATATAGCTCAATGTTTTATAATAAACAGAGCAATATATTTGATACAATCGGAAATATGATACCATTATGTAAATGATCATATTCACCTTGTAAAATTAATTTTACAGGATTTTTCAAACAGTCAATGGATGATACATTTTTTAAATAAAAAAACAGACAAGAAGAAGAAAAAGAAAGGAAGAAAAAACAGGGAAAAAAGAAGAGGAAGAATAGAAAGACAAGGAAGATGGCAAAAAACCGGAAGTGGTGTAAGTCTTGATATGAGTGGTGGTCAGAGGGGAAAGGAGAGAAAGAGATGACCTATTTAATGTTTATATTTTATTTTATGTTTATATATATATATATATATATATATATATATATATATATATATATATATGATAAAATTGAAAATATAAATAGAGAGATAGATAGATAAAGAAAAAAGTTTTAGATATATGTATATAGGTAGCTAGTTAGATATGACAATATTCGGATAGGTAATTATATATATATATATATATATATATATATATATATATATATATATATATATATAGAGAGAGAGAGAGAGAGAGAGATAGATGCCTCGGAATATATAGCCCGATCAATGTAAGAAGTGACTTAGCCAATCGACTGGCATTTTCTTGCTAAATAAATAAACAAACAGTGAAACGAAGGATTGAATAAAAACAGAGCAGGTCTCCTCACTTTAATGCATCCGTTCTTCCCCCCTTCATATCTGTTTGAGTGCATCTTAGACTGCCAAGCATTTTGGCAATCGGCATGGTTGGGGTTCGATGGGTATTGGTTCGAGGTGTGCAGCGGGGGCAGAAATGGAGATGGGTAAGGGGCGCGCTCGTGACGACAAATTGCCTCTCTCACATATCATCTCATTCTTACGTTTATCGATTAATCATGTCTGGCGAGACTGTGCAGAACGAAAATGTGCTTACAATATTGGCAGGAAGCACCAGGGCAAAAGCGCCGGAGAAGAAAAAGGTCGGGGAAAAAAGAGAGAGAGAGAGAGAGAGAGAGAGAGAGAGAGAGAGAGAGAGAGATAAAAAATGAATACATTAAGAGAAAAAAAACATTAAAAGTGGTAATAAGAGTGAGGTGGGAAGGAATTGAATATATAGTGACAGAATACATGCAAAGAGAGCGATCAGTGAGAGTGTTTCGAAAAGTGGAAAGAAGGAGAGAAGAGAAAGAAAGAGAGAGGAGATTGAGAGAGAAAAGAGAAAGAGAGGAGATTGAGAGAGGAAGGAGAGAGGAGATTGGGAGAGAGAAAAGAGAGAGAGAGGAAACTGAGAGGGAAGAGATAGGGGAATTTGAGAGAGAGGAGATTGAGAGAGGAAGGAGAGAGGAGATTGAGAGAGGAAGGAGAGGAGATTGATAGAGGAGGGGGAGAAGAGAGAGAAGGAAAAGAGAGAGAGGAAACTGTGAGAGGAGTTTGAGAGAGAGGAGATTGAGAGAGGAAGGAGAGAGGAGATTGAGAGAGGAAGGAGAGAGGAGATTGGGAGAGAGAAAAGAGAGAGAGAGGAGACTGAGAGGGAAGAGATAGTGGAACTTGAGAGAGAGGAGATTGAGAGAGGAAGGAGAGAGGAGATTGAGAGAGGAAGGAGAGAGGAGATTGAGAGAGGAAGGAGAGGAGATTGATAGAGGAGGGGAGAAGAGAGAGAAGGAAAAGAGAGAGAGGAAACTGTGAGAGAAGAGAGAGTGGAGTTTGAGAGAGAGGAGATTGAGAGAGGAAGGAGAGAGGAGATTGAGAGAGGAGGGGGAGAAGAGAGAGAAGGAAAAGAGAGAGAGAGGAGGCTGAGAGGGAAGAGAGAGTGGAATTTGAAAGAGAGGAGATTGAGAGAGGAAGGAGAGAGGAGATTGAGAGAGGAAGGAAAGAGGAGATTGGGAGAGAGAGGAGGTTGAGAGGGGAGGGAGAGACAAGATTGAGAGAGAGAAAAGAGAGAGGAGACTGAGAGGGAAGAGAGAGTGGAGTTTGAGAGAGAGGTGATTGAAAGAGAGAGAGAGAGAGAGGATATTGAGAGAGGAAGGAGAGAGGAGATTGAAAGAGAGAGAGAGGAGATTGAGAGAGAGAGAGAGGAGATTGAGAGAGGAGGGTGATAGGAGATTGAAAGAAAGAGAGGAGATTGAGAGAGGAGATAAAGAAAGAAAGAAAGAAAGAAAGGAAGAGAGGAGATTGAGAGGGGAGACAATGCCTTTATTTTGAAATCGTTCTAAAAACAGGATTTACTTTCTCGAAAATCACCCCCCCCCCATACATATATATATATTTTTTTTTTTCATCGAATAAATGATGAAGATGCATTAATTTTGTCTATCGCTTCTTTCTGGGTTTAGTCCAATATCTCTGGTGAAAAGTTTCGGTAGCATTAGACACTCAACACCGCTTATCTTCAAAATTATAGCGAAACGATTTTTTCATCTGCAACGTAGGACTGACTTTTTCCTGCTAAACAGACGACATTTTGTTTCATGCTTCCAAAAAACACCTATTTCAACCCTTAAAGAGGAATAAGCACTTTTTTCCCCTTTCTACCAGTTCGGAAGCAAATTGTCTTCAAGAACAGCTCGTGTTTTGGTGTCTATGGGGTTTCTCAGCATTTAATTGAACTCGTTACTCTTAATTCTTTTATAAGCAATAGCAACCAGTAAAAATATATGTCGTAATGTCCCGTGACAATTCTGCTTATCCCTTCCTTTCTTAGTTAGTTATCTAGTACGTTGCACGCTGCCATTGCCTCGATTAAATGAAGGACTATTACGTTTTGATCGCGAGGAAAGATTTTTTTTTTAATCAATTCGCTTCAAGCAAGACAACAATTCCACTAAGACACAGTGGAGCTATTGGAAGTGAAAGAGAATGAAAAGATTTTAGAAGTAACCGGAAACCCGATCCCAAACAGGAAATAAGGGGTAAACCTTTACTCTTGTTCAAGAGACCGGGAAGGAGTGTGGACTGGACGATGGAAGAAAAAGATATATCAGAAACGTTGTTTGGTTTTAGTGAGAAGAAAGAAAGAAAAGAAGAATGGGAAGACAGAGGAGGCCATAACGTCAACATGCGTTTAAACTTTGCATCAGCAAAATTGGAAAACCTTGTTAATTATGAATCTTTTTATTTGCAATCACATACTTATGATATATTTTTTCTTAAAATTTTTATCCTTAAATATTTATGAATGCAATAAGAAAATTTCTACGGGTAATTTAAAATATTTTTAATGGAGTATTTTTATATGGATTTTTAATGGAGTATTTTAAAAGAGTATTTTAATGGTGTATTTTAAACGTATTTCAATGGATTATCTTAAAGTAGTATTTTTACTTGAGTATTTTAATGTATTATTTTAAATATATTTTAATGGGTTTTCTAATGGAGTATTTTAAATGTACCTTTAATAGAATATGTTCAATGTATTTTATGGTGTATTTTAAAATAGTATTTTTAATTGAGTATTTTAAAATGGAGTATTTTAAATCTATTTTAATGCCGTATTTTAAATATATTTTAATGGAGTATTTTGAAAAATATTTTTAATGAAGTATTTTGAATGTATTTTAATGGATCGTTTTAAATATATTTTAATGAATTATTTCAAGATAATATTATTAATAGAGTATTTTAAATGTATTTCAGTAACTGAATAATCTCCATCTGTCAAATCAATTAATTAAAAAAAACTGAAATAGAAAACGGTGAAGTTTTCACAGACACACCGAGTTGAAATTATTCAACGTGATAAAGTAACTATAATAATGACGTCCTTCAACTACGTGTTTAAGTCTTTCATTTAAGTGTTTAAGTGTTTCAATTAAGTGTTTAATTGTTTCAGGTAAGCGTTTTAATTAAGTGTTTAATTGTTTCAGGTAAGTGTTTAAGTGTTTCAATTAGGTGTTTAAGTGTTTCAGTTAAGTGTTTCAATTAAGTGTTTAAGTGTTTCATTTAAGTGTTTAAGTGTTTCAGTTAAGATTTTAAGTGTTTCAATTAAGTGTTTACGTGTTTCAGTTAAGTGTTTCAATTAATTGTTTAAGCGTTTCAGTTAAATGTTTAAGTGTTTCAATTAAGTGTATAAGTGTTTCAATTAAGTGTTCAATTGTTTCAGTTAAGTGTTTCAATTAAGTGTTTCAGTTAAGTGTTTCAATTAATTGCTTAAGAGTTTCAATTAAGTGTTTAAGTGGTTCCCTTAAGTGTTTAAGTGTTTCAATTAAGTGTTTAAGTGTCTCAATTAAATGTTTAAGTGTTTCAATTAAGTGTTTAATTGTTTCAGTTTAAGAGTTTCATTTAAGTGTATAAGTGTTTCAATTAAGCGTTCAATTGTTTCAGTTAAGTGTTTCAATTAAGTGTTTCAGTTAAGTGTTTCAATTAAGTGTTTAATTGTTTATTTCTTTATTTCCAAACAAAAACGTGGAACGAAATCTGAAAAATGGAAAAATTTGAATATCATAATCGCTGACCGCTCGGTTGTGTACATTTTCCTCCCACCAAAGGCGCCTGGATTAATGTCTGCTAAGACTGTTCATTACTACTGTAAGTAGTGAGTTCAATCCTCACTATGTTCCTCATACAGACGCAACATTGCAAGCTATTTTCTTCATACACATGAAACGTCGCAAATCCATCGCTACTCTGTTGCTATTTCCAAAGCAAATATTCAGACGAACTACATTCTTTGGTTGCCACCAGCTCAGAACTTTACACCCAAGATCCGCCCCGCTGTAAATTCAGACTCAGAGTCACGAACACTCGTGAGGTTTTCTGTGGGAGTTTGGCTTGGGAAGTCACGCAGCAGCAAACAAACATGCACAGCTTCTTAACGGACGGCTTTCCTTGCTCGATAAGTGAGGTGTACAATTTGCGACACATATTTTCACGGGGGAAAGTGAACGATAACCGAATCGTGTGATGAAGGAGGTACTCGATAACCGAGATTTTACTGTATATAAAACAAAGGGAAACAGTTATTAATAGGAACAATCAGTATCATTCCACGCAAGGTAGTAAAGTCACTAAGGCACAAGGGGTTACAGGGTGTGGAAGAATTAGGAACAGAAACATTAATAATGGATGGGGAGCGGAAAGAGTAATCAGGAGGACAGTAGATAATGATTAACGTTGCATTTTAATATTTGCAGATTAAAATTGACTGGAAATCTGGAAGTTCCACAAGTAAGAAGTGCAAGAAAAGAAACTGTTAGCATAGAACTTGCGGTTACATATCGCTGTTTCAACTGTAAACGTCAGTCTAGTACGCGCTTAAATTCAAAATGTCTAGGTAACATAGACAAGAGTGATATTTATTCTGCTATGCACAGAAATGTGGCACAAGGCCCAAAAGAGTAATGGGGAAAAAAGGACGGTCTTGTTCTGTCTTAACATTAAACTTAGGTAACCACAAACACTGATCCAAACGTGTAACGATATTCCTTACACCACAACAACGCATTCTTACTATTCTTACTTCATCCATCATAATACCTCAGAATCTACATGAAGTCCTAACTAGTCCCCATATTTACAATTCATTGTCTGGGGGGAGGGGGAATAAAATAACAATTTAAACTTTATCCCCAATGTGTATATTTTTTTAAGCATTACGCCCCGAGCAAGGCGTGAAGCCACTAGGATGCAGGGGGTTGCAGAAGATTTGGAGCGAGAGCAGATAGGAGTGATAGAAGAAAGGATGAGGAGAAAGTGGATAGATCAAGGTAACTGGAGATGACGATTTACATTACATTTGCATAGTTGGAGATTAGAGCTCTCAGGGAAACAGTAATTGGGAAGGGTGTTCCACAGGCGAGAGGTGCGAGGTATGAAGCTATTGGAGTAGAAGAGACGGCTACATTTAAAAGTTTCTACAGTGTAAGGGTGGAAGCGGGATGCCAGCCTCGTAGGGCGCTTGAATTCATGGAGTCTGGGAACCAGTGAAAGCAGCTCATCGGAGCAATTACCATGAAAGTATTTGTAGAAAAGACAGAGAGAGGCGACGGTGCGTCTGTGAGAGAGCGACTGTAGGCGAGATGCCAGATCAGGGCCAATTATATTACATATCTGTCTCAGGATCTTGTCAAGAACTCCGAGGTAAATGAAAGCAAAAAAAAAGTATTTACAAGAAACTAAACAAAAAAATGTTAGTAGTAAAAAAAAAAATTTTAAGAGTGATATTTATTTGTAATTTATTTATCAAATGTGGCACAAGGCCAAAATGGGGAATGGGGAAAAGAACCGCCTTGTTCTGTCTTAACGTTAAACTTAGCAAGCCACAAACACTGATCCAAACATAACACAATATGACTAACACCAAAACAACGCATTCTTACTTACCTCTCTTAGTACATCCACCATAATACAGCTATCCTTAAGAGCTCATCTGAACAATTACCATGAAAGTATTTATAGAAAAGACCCAGAGAGGCAACATTACGGTGGTGGGCAAGTGACAGGCTGAGCCACCAGATCAGGACCATTAATATTGCTGATTCTTCTTTGATTTTATCAAGGAGTTCAAGGTAAATAGCAGGGGCACCGGACCATATGTGGCAGCGTATAGATATGTATAATAGATTCTGGAGAGAAAAAAATGTCTCGCACGTCACAGAAAACCAAGTTTCTTAGCTGTTCACCTAGTAATTGACTCAATATAGTCTTTTCCACTTCATGTCAGCTGAGAACGTTTGGCGCAAAGAGTCACTTTCCTGGAGGTTAGCATCAGCCATGCTGATTGAACGCAGATGATTAATGGAGAGAAGTTTAGTTTTGGAGGTGGTAACATTAAAAGTCATCTTTTGCCCCAGTTAACGACAGACTTGAGGCCGTTTTGGATATCGTCTGCCACTTTAACCTAGTCGGACTGATCAGCCTTACTATCGAGGCAGGGTCCCCCCACCAACTACGACCACTGTAATCTCAATGTGGCAGAAAATGAGGTTGACAAGTCGGAAATAATAATTCAGTATCTCTATCTATAAAAGGCAGGATGTGTGTGTGTGTGTGTGTGTGTGTGTGTGTGTGTAACGAATGCACGACCGCAATTTTCGACGGATTTGCACCAAAATTTACATGCACATGCTCCAACTATTTGCATTTCCCAACTCCCATCGATAGTGGAAATAATCGATTTTTCATGCTTCTACAGCAATTTTCATGTAATTTGCGGCCATTTTGTACTGGCCAGAACCTATAGCTGGCTGCCACGAATAGGCAGGAAGATTCTATTGGCCAGCGTGAGAGCCAACAGCTGACTGACACGAATGTTGACTAGCATGCTAGCATGCAAAAAAACTCGATAGCTGCATTCGTCACAAGTGGCAAAAATTTAAATCTGTATGGCACTTTACTCCAATTGGCTCATTCGCTTGCTTAAACTCAACGTTGATTCTGATTCCGCAGAACTGGGTTGGATGTAAAAAAAAGTATTTGTTGTTAACATTCTTTTTTCATTCGGTTATTCCAGTTACGAGTCCTTTTTTAAAGCTGATCGTTTTGTGTTCATTTTGTTTAGTTCTTTTTTCGTAACAGATTTAATGTTTAGTATAGAGCTTAGAAAATATTCGCAGTGTGAGATAGGCAAGAAGTAAGGCATGTAACAACATCAGCACGGCAAACGGTACTCCTTTAAAGGCAAGGAAGGGCAAAAATATTTTAAGTCAAGTGATAGAGAATGCTGTATGAGTCGTACGATTTTTGAATCAAGCACGGGCAACGCCGGGCCATGCTGCTAGTTAAATAATAAAAATAACACGTACATGCTCTCATTTGTAAGCAGTAACAAAAAGAAAGATAGGAACTAAATGCTAATGTAATTCCCCTAAACAAAACAAAAATGGATCGCTACGCCTTCTGGATAACTGAACTCTCTGTCATGTAATTGAAAAGTTGTATTAAAAACAAAAACAAGGGGGTATAAAAAAATCTTAATTTAAATTCTGCTTCATTTGTATTTTCATTTCTTTATATACATCAGAAGTCGGCGAATGTTCTCTACCATTACCGGTGTTGTATTCATATACACATCTCCAGCATATAGATAGCAGTTGATGCAACTTGGAGGCTAAACTAATGGTGACCTTGAAGACGAAACTGCTAGAGAAATAGTGTATACTGCTAAATAATTATGGTTCAAAACATTGTCTCTCAACCATTCTAAATTCACGGTGCACTTGAAGAATAACTAAAAATCTGGAGCGCATTTTAAATTTTAATATAGAAAAATTAGTCATGAAATTTGAAAATCTAAATCTAGATTTTTCGACACGATTGATATTATTCGGACTATTGTCCTCTTCTTTGTCGCCATATTTATTACAACATTTTGGCTGTTGTACGCTCCGGCCTTCTTCAGGTGGTTGGAATTTCGAACTGAACCCTTTATTTCGTTCACTGGGGTAGACTGTTCTAATTCCACGTGCCATGTTTAATGGATGTTAGCTATCAGTTATCTCCTGTTAATTCCCCTCTCCAAGTTCTCCACCACCTTAACTAGGTATTGAACTCACACTCTGGGTCCTGTCACTAGATCTAACTAACGCCTTTATCCACTATGTGTCCTTGAGGAAATAAAGGGTTCAGTTCGTCATTTCTACCACCTGAAGAAGGCCGGAACGTACAACGGCCGAAACGTTGTGATAAATATTGCAACAAAGATGAGAGCAATAGTGTCGAAAAATTTATATTTTCAAATTTCATGACTAATATTTTCATATTAAAATTTAAAATGCGTGCAGATCTTTAGTCATTCTTCAAGTGCACCCTGGCGTTTGAGTCCCCGGCAAAGAAGACACGGTTTGATACAGAAATATATGGGCTGATAAGGACTTTTAGACGAATGCAATCAATCATCTCCGAAATATAGACAGATACATTTAGCGTTGTTAAAGATTATCGGTATTGATTTCATTGAAATGGATTTATGAAGAATTTATTTTGTTTAAGAGAGGTCAATAATGACTGATTTAAACCTCCGAGGAAGGCAAATGTTAGAGGATTTTTCACTCTTTAAAGATTAAGGTACGTAGCATCTAGTTTAAAATATCAAATGAGAAACACTGAACTTAGACATGGAAGACATATGTTTGGTGTCTTTAGTTTTGTAAAAATAAGTTACTTTTCCGTTAACTTGGGCCGCACTTGGCTACTTTTCGGGGTGTAATAGTGCGCCGGGGTGCACAGGTTGGGAAACGCTTTAATAACAGTGAATAGACTCTAATCCTCTACTATTTATCTAATAGATTCGCCTTCAAATATTCTTATTTTCCAATTTCATGTCGAATTTTTCCTTATTAAAATTTTAAATGCACCCCATAGATTTTGATTACCTTCAAGTGGGCACTGAAGTTAAAATGGTTGAGAAACACTGGAATAGAAATAGAAATATGTAACATTGTCAAAAGCTGCAGATTTCTGGCTACTCTGGTTAATGTTGTGCATTGAAATACAAATAGTACCTGATTGCGGGCACATTCTGGCGCCCCAAGCTTTCAGCTATAATGGGTTAATTGGTAGTCATTATATAGGTAATGACTTTCGCGCCCCATATAAGCATAGGAAAGAGGATTGGGGTGACGACATCAAATTACCGCTAAAATTTTGTCATTCATTTTCGCACAAATAATTTTAGAATGATATGAATCCAATGATTCTCTTCCTATCTATGGGTTATGAGCATGGAAGATTGGGGCATCTATTTTTATTTGGCGGTCAGTCTGAGATAAGTACGGTGTTTAATTTAGAACCGCTTGTCCGCAGACAAGCAACTCCACCTAAATAAAAATATAGCAAATAAAAATATGTAGTTTATCACTATGTAATAAACTGAACATAAAACATTATCTGATTTACCCCCTTGTCATAAAATGAACATAAAACATTATGTGATTTACCCCTTATCATAAAATGAATATGAAACATTATCTGATTTGCCCCCTTATAATAAAATCAACATAAAACATTATCTAATTTACACCTTTGTCATAAAATGAATATAAAACATTATCTGATTTATACCCTTGTAATATAAAATGAACATAAAACATTATCTGATTTACCCCCTTGTAATAAAATGAACATAAAACATTATCTAATTTACCCCCTTGTCATAAAATGAATATGATAAATTTTCTGATTTATACCCTTGTAATATAAAATGAACATAAAACATTATCTGATTTATCCCCTTGTCATAAAATGAATATAAGTCATTACCTCAAATACCCTTATGTAATAAAATGGACCTAAATCTTTTTTATGAATTATCTCCATGAAATAAAATGAGCATAAATATATCTGATTTATCACTACGCAATAACATGAAAAGAAATTATTATCTAATTCATCCCTATGTAATAATTGCACATAAAACGCTATTTACATGATTCGGACTTTTGTCCTCATCTTTGTCGCCATGTTTATCACAACGTTTCGGCCGTTGTACGCTCCGGCCTTCAGGTGGTTGGAATGTCGAACTAAACCCTTTTTTTCGCTCACTGGGGTAGACTGTTCTAGTTCCACGTGACATGTCTTATGGATGTCAGTTATCTTCTGTTAATTCCCCTGTGAAAGTTCTCCACTGCCTTAACCGGGTATTGAACTCACACTCTTTGGGTACTGTCACTGGATGTAACCGACGCCAATAAATGTGGTGGAGATCTTGGAGATGGGAATTCAAATTCAAATTGGGGATGTGTCTCAGTTGCACCCAGTAGTTGTAACTAATATTGATTTTCGGGTGGGCTGACTTTATACTGAAACTGCTTTAATTGAACGGCAAAAATTCCCAGCGATGAAAGACCCGGTCGAAGGGGGTTATATTGCGAGTAAACATATAAGTTTAACAATAGAATATAAATGAAATAATAAAACTGGGTGTCTGACCAAATGGTTAGAATGATGAAAAATGGGTTAGAATACCACTCTATACATGCAACGCGACCCTCGTCCAAGCTTTCCACCGGCCAGAGAATGATTACCTCCACGTTGAATTCCAAGTCTTGATCTTGTTGGTGTTCGTCGAAAGTTGGGAAGGGCCTGATGCATGAAAACAAGATAAAAAGACGAAAGACAAATGCCAAGAAATAAGAATCTGAACTATTAAACACATAATAAAAAAGGGGACATCGAGGTCAATAATAAGTGGCAACAGTCTGTTTCATTCTTTAACGCCATAGAACGGACATATGTATTGGCTGAAGATCGTATTCAAGCGCAAAGGTACTGTTGCCGCTCAGTTGCACATACATTCTTTCTTTTTATTCGTGTTCATATCTATCTATCTATCTATCTATCTATCTATCTTAGCTTATTTGTATCTAGATGCTATCTATCTATCTATTCACGTCTGTATTAGCCTATTTCTATCTATCTATCTATCTATCTATCTATCTATCTTAGCTTATTTGTATCTAGATTCTATCTATCTATCTATATATCTATCTATCTTAGCTTATTTGTATCTAGATTCTATCTATCTATCTATCTATCTATCTATCTATCTATCTTAGCTTATTTGTATCTAGATTCTATCTATCTATCTATCTATCTATCTATCTATCTATCTATCTATCTATCTTAGCTTATTTGTATCTAGATTCTATCTATCTATCTATCTATCTATCTATCTATCTATCTATCTATCTATCTATCTATCTTAGCTTATTTGTATCTATCTATCTATCTATCTATCTATCTATCTATCTATCTATCTATCTTTTCATGTCTGTCTACGCCTATTTATGTCTGTCTGCGCTCTATCTACCTACCTACCTATCTATCTTAGACATTTATATTTTCTCTCTCATTGTTACTAAATGCACTCGTATGAAAGGCCTTATCAGCCCATATATTTCTGTATCAAAACCGTGTCTTCTTTGCCGGGGGACCCCAATTTGTCACTTCTTATTCTCCCCTTCCCTCATAATCCTACCGCGTGATAACATGTTTCTGTCCAAATGCTTTGAATTATCTCAACTAATCTCATTATGATTGAATTTTCATGACAACGAAATTAATTGCTTCTTATAGAAAATAATTTATTTTGTCGAATCTTCGCAATTTATTAAACTACGCGCCATTTAATGACATCTTGTGCTTCATCAGATGAGGTTCCTATGTTAGCTGTCTGTATCACAGATAATAGCTTTGTTGTTAGAGCATTGGCACTGAAACCATTCTCTGTATGGTTCAGGGTTTAATTTGGAGCTTAACAAAACTGTGTTCTCTTTAAATCTTTTTTTTTTTCAAATGAAAGGAAACATTTTGTGGTTGGGCGAAACGTTGCTAGCTTCTCGCTACCCTTTCGCTATTGTTCTGGCAGAAGTTCTGGTGAAATATATTCATTGGTTCCACCATTAGATATCTTGACAGCCAGGCTCTGTCAGGCCGACTATACCGAGTTTTCACATCCTCATCTCCTTCATATTATATTAGTGAGAAAGATGTTCAACTCAGACAGCTTGTTTAGCCAGATCTGTTGCATTTTGGAATGGACTCCTGAGAGGATGCTTCCTGGATCACTACAATCATCTATCTAACGTGTGGCTAGACGTCCGGTTGCATCTAGCTAGGATCGAAACCTGACTGAATTGGCGTCAGTCGGGATTCTATCACTAAGGGGGTTAATGAGTCATTAAGGCGAGGGTTTATCGTAGATATTTTCATAATATACACCTTTCGCCCTCTCATTTACAACAACCTCATTTAGTTGCCCTCTACCTTGAGTGATACTTGGGCCTTTTATTGGATCGCTAATAGTAAAAAAAAAGCACGAAAACTTATCTTATTGTTTTTCATTTGAGGTGCTGAATATTTGAACTGGGAATAGATTCTGATGTTATCATGTTGGGTATCATTGGAAAGCTTATTTTGTCTAGATTAACATACCATAATCAGTCCTTTTGTAGCGTTTGGGAAACAAATTAAAGTTACGTTCGTTTGAATTTATAATATATTTTTGTATACTTTACTGTCAATTTGCCAGAGATCAAGGTCAAACAATTGTTTTTTTGTGTTACTGTGTGTATGCATATCGTACGTCATAGGATATCGTCCGATACACATTCCTTTTTGAACAGGATTAAATGTTTATCCCTTGTTTCCTGTTTACGATCGGGTTTCCGGTTCCTTCTAAAGTCCACTTTATCTCTATGCTTCTAATGTAATAGATCAATTCGCCTATAATCCTGTTCACACTCCTCCCCGGATTTCAGAACAGGAGTAGATGTTTATCTGTTGTTTTCTGTTTACGATCGGGTTTCCAGTTCCTACTAAAGTTTACTTCACCTCTATGCTTTTAAGGTAGTAGGTAGGTTGGCCTGTCATCCTGTTCACACACCTTTCAGGATTTTTGAACAGGAGTAAAGGTTTTCCCTTGTTTTCTGTTTACAATTGTGTTTCAGGTTCCTTCTAAAGTCTTCTTCATCTCTATGCTTCCAATGTAATAGATAGGTTTGCTTAACATCCGGTTCACACTACTCCCCGTTTTTTGAACAGGATTAGAGGTTTATCCCTGTTTTTGATTAGATTTCAAGTTCCTTCTAAAATCTAATTCAACTCTTTACCTCTAACGTAGTAAATAGATTCGCTTTTCGTCCGGTTCATATACCTCCCCGGTATTTTGAACAGGGTTAGAGATTTATCCATTGTTTTCTGTTTATTATTAGGTTTCTGGTCCCGTCTATGGTTTACTTTAACTCTATAGTTCCAACATCTCCACCTGAACTCTGAAAATTTACTCCCTAAATCTTGATTTCTTCAAGCCTACAATTAACTATCTTTCCCGTTATTTTGCCCTTTTCTTATGTAAATACAACTCCACATAGTAACCTTCTAACTTGAGTGGACCTCAAGGACTTCAGGGCACAATTTTCTTATATATAAGCAAATACTAAGACGAATTGAAGATGACAATTTGAAACTGTCAAAAGTGACAACAACTCAAGTATAAGGATCTTATTATTCAAGGAATTAATAGTAATTTAATGTCTCATTAATTCCTGTTAGCGAATTTCGCCATTAATCACATTAACATTGCTATATAATTCTTTGTATAAATTGTTTCTTTATGATATAAAATATAAGCTACACACACACACACACACACACATATATATATATATATATATATAGTCATCCACAGACAGCCTTTTTCGCTGTATCACAGCTCATCAGTGTGGCTAGACGTCCGGTTGTCTCTAGCTAGGATCGAAACCCGACTGAATTGGCGTCAGTCGAGGATTCTAGTGGATGTTTTAAGTCAACCTTGTTTCTTATTACTATAGATGTTATATTTAGTGGATATCACAGTTGTCTTTTTTGAAAAAGGACAAGAGATCTAATGTTGTTCATAAATAAAATGTGCCCCCCCACACGATAGGAATTATGCCTTTATTCCTATTTCCCCTGAGGAACCACTTTACCATCAACGTCCAAATAAGAGAGGTGCATTTCTAAAGTAGAATAATTAATCCTTGCATTTCCGTAAAGCCTTCACTTGACTTGACGTGTATCGGTTTTCACCCTGGTCGGGTTGAACCGGCTTCCTCCCGAGCAAGTACAGCATCACGGGCCATCGCTGCCCACGTTCGCCGATCCTGAGCCAAGTCACACGAAATGGCGAACCAATCGCGATTCCATCGTCGAAGACCAACTACTTGTGGACCCGATAGTACTGCTAGGTCATCCTTGATTGTGCTAGCCCACGTCCTCAGCTGCCCACCGACACGTTTTCGCCAGCCAGGAAGAGAAGGAGGGAGAAGTACATCGCGGATGAGCTCTCCCTCCGGACCTCGAGCTGCATGTCGAACCATCGGAGACGACGCCGGAGCAGGATGGGTGGAAGAGGACGGAGACTCGGGCGACGACGTAGAGTGGCTGTGGGCATACGATCGATTCGGCGGCATCTTACAATGCAGCGAAGGCAATAGTTGTCGAACACTTAAAGCCTTCTCGTAGCTTGACTTGAAAATGATTTCCCAGTAATAATAAAGAGAATACATGTTCGATTCCTGTAGGAAGACACAATTTCTTTATGAAGGCTTTTGATTTGTAGGCCGGCAGACATAAATTTACCTTCAAAAATAGGAATTGGTTATTTGTTCTAATCATTTCACCCCAAACAAGGCAATAAAGCCACTAGGACGCAAGAGGGTTAATGAGCGTTAGAGAATATGACAAAAAAAAACTACTATTAAGGAGAGGGGACAATAAAAAAACAAGAATTAAGAAGACAAAAGACAACGGGAAACAGTGAATTTAAATCTTTAAAGAATAAACTTGACTGGGAAGCAAAAAGCAAGAAGAAAGTTCCACAAGCAAGAAGAAAGAAGAAACAACTTCTTGTTGCACTTTCAAGAAAAGTAATTCTACTTTTAATTGTGGCTGAATTGAAAGTATGGAAGCCTTTAAGGTAATAACCTATTATCTCTAGGGAAGTATTACACACTGATTTAGTGTCTTATAATGTTTCAGCTGTTGTAACAGACAAACTCCTTGAGGTATATGCATTTTTTTAAATCATTTCACGCAAGCAAGGCAATAAAGCCACTAGGACACAAGAGGTTACTGAATGTTTAGAGAATATGAGAAAAAAGGAGAGAGGACAATAAAAAATAAGACAGAAGATAACAATTGACATTATATTTAACTTTTTGAAGATCAAAGTTAACTGGGAAGTAAGAAGCTGAGTTCCACAATTGAGAAGTGTGATAGAAGAAACTGTTAGCATAGAACTTACGGTTTACATCTAGCCATTTCGATTCGAAAATGATGAGACCTTGCTGTCAGTATAGTACTGCGCTCAAATTCATAAATTCTAGGTACCATAGCGGAAAGTTTACCACACCAATTACTATGAAAGTATTTATAAACATGACAGAGAGAGATAACCTTACGGCGGCGCGAAAGTGACTGAAGCTGATCCGCCAGATCAGGACCAATAATATTGCTGATTCTTCTTGCTACATTACATTTTATTAAGTTAGCTTAATCCAGCTCAAGGACACATTATAAGGAACTTAGTGAATGTCTAAATCAATGCAGTGAAGTAATTTGCAAGTCTAGCGTGTTAACCATTTTCTTATGGAGTCCTGTTTGTCAAGTTTTATATATTTTTATAAATATTTTACATGCTCACTACTGTAATGATAACGGTAAGATTAGCTGTTTTTATGCAGGGAACTGTCGACATATAATGTTATTGTCTTTCTCTTAAAGTAATTTTTCAGGAAAAAGGGTTTCTTAAGTCCAGTAGCTGTTATCACTCTTTCCAGTACTGATAGCGGTTTCCTTCCTCAACTTTTATTTGAAGAAATGTGTGAAGATTTACTCCTTCCACAGACACCCAGTCTCAGCTAAACCGCCATCTTGTCAAAGGAAACTACAACAACAACAAAGAGGAGATCACTCTTAACAGACTTCCTTTTATCTATAGACAAGAGGATAAAACTGAACAGTCTTAACTCAGATTAACAATGTGGACTGTCAACGTCTTAATTATGTTAGTTTTCTTTTTATGTTAGCTGTTGAAAGTCTTCAAGTAATGCGCTTTCTGTTATTTGTTACAGTTCTTTGGTTGTGATTCTGTAGCAACAAGTCCACAAGGTTCGAAGAGGGATGGTCATCAAGATATGTAGGCTTTACTCGCTCAAAACCTTTTTTAAGCATGGATCTGAGAAAGCAGTTATATAGAGCTGTCAGTTTAGATATTTTTGAATGTGTTTGGTGTCGTGCGTGGCATTTATATGAAAGTCATTGTCCTTATGAGACTATTTAAGAACATGACTCAAGGTTTCAGGTTGCAGTTTTAGTTTTGTAACAATTTGTGGTGTTGGGCAAAACGGCCCCTAATAGAGCTTATTCTATGTTTCATTTTTTTTATAACTGATCCTCACACAAGGTTTCAACTAAAAATGTAGAATCTCTTCTGCTAATCTCTAATAATAATGTTAAGATTAAATGTTTCTTTATAAGGAAACATTCAGCATTCATTGACCAAACAACCTGTACATTTCTCGGTTAAAATTTATAAAATCATTTTCTTAAAATAATTTATCATAAAAATATGCTTCTCAATCCAGTAGCTGTTATCGCTCTTTCAAGTATCGTTGAAAGTTTCCTTCCTAGCCTTTTGTTTAAAGGAGTGTTGAAAGTCATAAACTTGGTTATAGCATTATTTGCTCATCTCATAATGTTTTTATTTTGGTAATTGATAAATCTTTTTGTTTGTCATTCGGTAGCGTCAGTCAAGAAGATCTGAAATATAATATCTGTAAAACGAAGATGACCCCTTCAGTCGAAGAAATTTTAATCATTTATATGAGAAAACGGTTGCATATAGATTGATAGTTTAGGCATTTCTGAACGAATTGTATGCCATCCATAATATCCATAGACCTTTTTGTTCAAGACATGCGGAATAATAAAAACCTATCAAGCTAAAAGCTTAAATTCGTGATGATAAAAGAGAGAAATAAAAACAGATATTTTGATCGGTCGGGGAACCTTGTATATATGTGCTAAAAAAAAGTTAGAAAAATCACCAATGACAAGCTGCCTCCGAAAAAAAAAAAAAAAAAATGAAAAAACATCTGGGTCTTATACGAAAAGTAAAAAATGTAGGTATATATTAAAGAGCTTTAACGATGAAGAATTTAATTTGCATTCTGCGATGGAAATATTTTGAATCATCACAGTGAATATTTTGATCTGCATAACTAACTCCAAAAAAAAAAAAAAAAAATAGAAAAAAAAGAAGACAGGTGTAAAAATATTTCCACAGAACTAGAAAATACACATTTTTAAAGAAAAATCATTAATTCCTAACATCATAACTTCACAAATGCGTATGATAATTCAGTATTTGATCTATCTATCTATCTATCTATCTATCTATCTATCTATCTATATACAGGGTGTCCATTTAAAAAATTATTGCTTAATTTGTATTTGCGATAGAAATAATTTGTAAAAACATTTTATAAAGTTTAATGTACCTAGTTTTAAGTGTAGCTACAATAACTAATGTGATTTCAGGCATTACTGTAAATCAGTTGGAAAATGTTTTCCGTGCACTGCAAAATCGTATTACCCTTAGTATTGCTAATGATGGAGGACATGTAGAATCTTAAAATTTACTTCTTTTTAATCCTTTTTACAAATTATTTCTATCGTAAATACAAATAAAATTATAAATTTTTTAAAGTGCACGCGAACTTTATGGACCTCATATATATATATATATTATGTGCTTATAAACTAAGTAGATTTCAAAATAAGTTATTCCAAAAATCGATTGAAAATGAAACAGTATTAAGGATTTTAATTTAATTCTAAAATTAAATTTAGATTTTTTTAGTTTCTGTTTTTGAATCATGGTAATTCCTGTGTAGCGATGGGACTATATTTTTAAATTAGTAAATTTATACTACACACACACACACACACACACACACACACACATATATATATATATATATATATTTATTATAAATTAACTAATTTAAAATATGGTCCCTTCAGGAATTGCCATATTTCAAATAATGAAGCTGAAAACTTCAAATATAAAAAGCATTAGTTCTGTTTCATCTTCAAGCGAATTTTGGAACCTTGGTTTCCAAAATTCGCTTGAAAATGAAACAGAACAAATGCTTTTTATTTAATTATATAATTAAATTTGAAGTTTTTAGCTTCGTTTTTTGAAACATGGTAATTCTTGTTTAGCGAATGAACCATATTTTTAAATCAATTAATTTATAATATTTTACTCTGTAAATTTGCATGGAGCATTGTTTTCGTAAAAATAAAAATATCAATAAGAACACCGGATTATATATCTTACTGTTCTTTCTTTTTACCATAATATCTATCTATCTATCTATCTATCTATCTATCTATCTATCTATCTATCTATCTATCTATCTATCTATCTATCTGTAGGGCGCGATGGTTAAATTGTCACCAAATTATATTTTTAATTTCGCGCATGGGCGTTGTTTGTTTTTGATTTTGTCGACTGCACAGTAAAGTAGGGACAGTTGGGCATAGTCTGTAAGAAAAAGAGCACCATGATGCAATTCACTGACCCCCCCCCAATCTGGTAATTGCATGCTGTACTGTTTGGTATTTGGCGGAAGTTCCGATACGAATCCTTCAGAGTGTTTGGGTGTCAATCTGAAGACAGTGCAGAGGATTCAGATAGAGTTGGATGAGTTTAATGGTAATTAGGAAGGCACGACAGCTCGCAAAACTCAATCCGATCGTTCCGATTAGAAAAGAACTCCCGAATTCTTTGGCGAGGGTCTCAGACACAACACGGTGGCCTACATCAAGTACCTTGAAGAGGTAATGCTACCCTGGGTCAAGAGGATGACTGCTGAAAGACCCTATATCTGACAACAGGACTCTGCACCATACCACACAAACAGGAGAACCCAGTCATGGCTGTCAGACAATTCTTGCGATCACATCAGCCTTAACTCCCCAAACTGCACCTCCCTGATTATTATGTCTGGAGAGGAGTTGAGCGAGAGACCAACAAAACTCCTTGTAACACTTAAAGATGAACTGAAGGCAAAGATTATGGAAGCATTCACCAACTTAAACAAGGAGATCGTCCAGAAGAGTTGCAGGAGATTCCGAAGTCTGGAATCCGTGGTTGAAGCCAATGGAGATTTTATTGAATAAATTTACTCTTTAATATTAAAGATATTTTTGTGTAATTTTGGCAAATATATCCGTTAAAATAAGATGCCAGTGTTATGATTGTTTGCAGTACAGATCCTTCTTTGGATTTTGTCAAGAATCTAGAGAGCAATGTCAAGAACATCAGACAAGATCTGGTAACAGTATTCAATGTACGGACGAATGGTTAGTTTTTAAATGTGCAAATCGAATCTGACAATTTTCTGGCACGATACAGTGACACAACTTTCCTTGCAGTAGATGCACCTGTTGATTCGCTGTAGTCGCTCCACTTCAAGACGGTTGAAAACGAGAGGCCAAGGAGCAGTGTATTGGAAAATCTTTGGTCATATAAACATATGTACGCATTTGCGCATACTTCGAATAGGTAACATATATATCTGTCGCATTCAGAATTTGGTTCTAGAAGGTGCGATGGAGTTATGGATAGTGGCTTGGATTGAGGGATCGGAGAGCAGAGTTCGAATTTCAGTCGAATCCATTACATTCACTTACGTGCTAATACTCTTGGGAAAGGTATGAATCCTTTTCTTCTTCCCTCACAGCAGACCTTGGATGGTAACCTACTGCGGGAAAAAATCTGCCTCGTCATCGAAAGATACATGATCGCCTAAGCGTGTATCACGCATGACAAATAACAATTTAGCTCTTGAAAATAGATTTCACTTGAGAACTGCTGAATGACAAGCTAATTCTACAAACAACATCCACCTGCGTTAATGCAAAGCTCTTCAGTAAAATGAATGGAACACTCCGGCTGATTGACATTTGTTTACATTCCTACAAATAATACGCTAGATTTTCAAGAAGGATTTTCCAGAATTGTGTATGCGGCCAGGCATGTTGTTTTAAATGTCTAAAAAACACAACTATACTTAAACATGAAAGCAATAAACAAAAACTAAAAATTCGTGAAGCTATATACACTGCGTGCCAAATTATTATCAAGATAACTTTTTTTCTAATATTTCAAAAACCGTCCAATCAATTCACACAAAATTTTCACACAATGTTGGCAACACTGGCTTGCGCAATAACTGAGATTTTCGTACTGATCTGCGAAATTTAAACAAACTGGCGCCATATTTGTTATCAACACGGGGATTTGAGCGTGCCACATTATTAGAAAAGTGTAAGAATTTAGTGAAAAGATGGGCCGTAAAAGCAGTTTAAGTGATGCTGAAAAGAAAACTATCACCTCAGAACACTGAAAAGGTAAATCTACCCTAGAAATTTCTAAAATGATAGGGAGGTGTCATCAAACAGTGAAAAAGTTCACCGTCGACCCTACACAAGTACGCAAAAGGGCAGATAAAGGCAAGCCGAGGGTTATTTCACGTCGTCTCATGTCACGACTTAAACGAGAGGCCACGAAGAACCCTGGACTTACCAGTCAAGAGCTTTTCAGTCGCATTGGGGATCCTACTATGTCTAAAAATACTCGGTGTCGGTATCTGAGGGAAATAGCAACAACAGTCAAACCTGTATCGAAGCCTCCGTTGGCGAGAAATTCAAAATCGAGTGAAATGGGCCGATGACAATATGAAGATTGACTTCTCTAAAGTTTTGTTCACAGACGAAACTCGAGCAACACTTCATGGGCCAGATGGATGGTGCAAAGGCTGGGTAATGAACGGACAGAATCGCCATCAGCGTTTGAGACGCCAACAAGGCGGTGGAGGCATAATGATCTGGGGTGGTATTATTGGAAAAACATTAGTGGGCCCATGGAGAGTACCAGATGGCGTCAAAATGACTGCTGATGCATACATAGCGTTTATGAAGGAGCATCTTAAACCGTGGATGAAAAGCCAAAGAGTTGCCTTCAGAAGGGCCATTGTTTTCATGCAAGATAATGCTCCCTCACATGCTGCTCACAAGACTACTGAATATTTGAAACAGTTAGGCTTCGATGGACCTCGAAAAATGAAGTGGCCAGCATTTTCTCCGGGTTTGAACCCAATCGAAAACCTTTGGAGCATTATGAAGCGAAAACTGTACGCCAACGGACGACAATTCAGGAGCAACGCTGAGTTGTGGGAAGCAATTCTTGACATATCTCGCGGCATTACAGCAGATGACATCCTACAATTAACAAATTCTATGGATCGTCGACTTCTTCAAGTAATTTCAAAACAGGGAAAGCACATTTAATTTGTTTAAAACTGAGCCTTTTCTTGTATCTGTTATTATTTGTTTGATTATCTTATTCATTAGCTTCTTTTAATCATAAACATTCACGTGCAACATTAATAAACGTTTTGTTTGCTCAATTCTGGGAATTTTACTAAACCTTTCTAATAATTTGGCACGCTCAAATCACCGTGCTGTTAACAAATATGGCGCCAGTTTGTTTACATTGCGCAGATCAGTACGAAAATTTCAGTGATTGCGCAGGTCAGTGTTGCCAACATTGTGTGAAATTTTGTGTGAATTGATTCGACAGTTTTTGAAATATTAAAAAAAAAGTTATCTTGATAATAATTTGGCACGCAGTGTACATAAAACTGTTAAAACCTCACCTGAACAAAATAAACTACGAAATCTCCACAAATATTCTTAAATGCCTATAACTGATAACAGAAGCCATTGGTTTGTACCAACGGCTTCCCATAATTAATACTTCTCGTTTTCACTCTCACGTGGTTATGTATGACGTCACGAGCTGCGATGTGATTTTCGCTTCCGCGTCTCGTATACAGGAGTTAGTCGTTGCTTTGAAATTTTTCATGAAACAAAAACAAACTATCATTATTGTTTCGTCCGTGTATTGGTTGATATAGTGAAAAGTAATTGTATATTAGATAATAGCTTATGTAGGCTTAAATTGGATTTTTCCTTTCGTCTTTCAATGATAATGTTATTAAGTTTATCAGACAATATGAAAGGAACTTACTTAAAACAAATAGACAAAACATATCTATATTATTTAATGAAACATGCATCAATGAAAAATTGCTGCCTAAATTGTACGCAATATATATA
>CAHIKZ030003474.1:400000-530000 GCA_903632075.3 Acanthosepion pharaonis | reverse complement strand
AACTGAACTTTTGTCTACGTTTTGGCTATATTAAAAAAAAAACTGGTGAATGAGTCCATTTTTAACTCTGGTTTCAAACCGGATTTATGGCTAACTTTTTACCTCAAGGTTAAAATCGAACTTATGCCTACCTTTTCGACACTAGTGTATAATCGGACCTATGTTTATATTTTTGGTTCGCGTGTTTACTTTTTGAGGTGAGGGTAAAATCGAGCCAATATCTACCTTTTTGAGTGTCTTGTGTAAAACTGGACCTATGCCTACACTTTTGACTCTAGTCTAAAACTGAACTTAGGTCCAGACCAATGTCCCCTCCCTTTTTAACTCTAGTGTAAAACCAAATCTATGCTTTCTTTTTTTTGTCACGAGCGTAAAACTGAGCAAATATGTACCTTTTTGAGTATCTTGTATTAAACCGGTCCGATGTTTACCTTTTTGAGTCCCGTGTAAAACCTGTACTTAGGTCTACTTTTTTGACACGATGGGTAAACCGAGCCAATATGTAGCTTTTTGAGTGTCTTGTATAAAACCAAACTTATGTCGACCTTTTTCACTCTAGTGTGAAACCGGAGATATTTCTACTTTTTTGACAAGAGGGTAAAACAGAGCATGTCTAATATTTTGAGTTTATTGTGTAAAAACCGGACCTTTATCCAACCTTTCTTAGTCTAGTCTGAAACATGACCAAGATATGTCTTTAGGATTCCAGTGTAAAACACGACCTGTGTCTACCGTTTTGACTGTGGTATGAAACCTGATCTAGGTCTAATTTTTTTTATATTCTTGTTTAAACCGGATCTATGTGTGCCTTTATTGTTCTAGTTTAAAGCCAGATGTATGTTAAATTTGTTTTTATTATTTAATTGTGAGAAACTTTATTTTCGAGATTAAATAACCCAAATAGAGTTGTTATGTCGATAAATTAACCCATCAAAATCTAACAATGGCATACCACTTCGTATCTTTTGAGGAAGAAATAGCCATATAGATCAATGTTTCCGAAATAGTCTAAACGCATCTTTCTGTATTCTGGGATACAGGATATTATGTTTTTTTTTGTTTTTTTTTTAAGTCGGAATTCCTCTCATAAAAAATGATTTAACTACTTTTAGACATTTGCATTACTTCGCTTCTATGGCTAAATTAAATTAAAAATGTCTGTGTACAAATCACGCATCAGTGGAAAAATTATATTGGATTTCTTGAAGGCTTCTGATAGGACATCAATTAAAAACCAATTTAATGATGGGCGAATATTTAATTCGCTGATGTGAGGAAGATGATTATCATTTTGAATTTCCACAAGTTAATCCTACTACAGAAAATAACACTCCTAGAAAAATTGTCAGCGTGTGCCTTTTGTACTTTATTGGCAGATAATAAGCTGATCTTGAATTCAAAAGCAGCACAGACAATGGCAGCTGTCGCAGACTTGAGAACCATCTGGAAAGACAAGAATATCTGCCTGAAATAACAGATCCGATTTTTGCGTACGTTGACTTTCTGTAAATCTTGTACATTAACAGCAGAATTGGAGCGAAGAATGTAGCCGTTAGTAATAACATGATACACTAATGAGTAAAGACAGAGTAATGGTAAAATAATGAGTAATAATAGCGTAATGAGATGTTACAGAACCATTCTAGATATTCCCTACGTTGACGCAGTGGAATGATACGCCAGACACAATTAAAATAATGAGTAATGATAGAATAATGAGATGTTACAGAACCATTCTAGATATTCCCTACGTTGACGCAGTGCAAGGATACGCCAGACACAATTAAAATAATGAGTAATGATAGGATAATGGGAAGTTACAGAACCATTCTAGATATTCCCTACGTTGACGCAGTGGAAGGATACGCCAGACACAATGAAAATAATGAGTAATGATAGGATAATGAGATGTTACAGAACAATTCTAGATATTTCCTACATTGACGCAGTGGAAGGATACGCCAGACACAATTAAAATAATGAGTAATGATAGGATAATGAGATGTTACAGAACCATTCTAGATATTCCCTACGTTGACGCAGTGGAAGGATACGCCAGACACAATTAAAATAATGAGTAGTAATAATAGGATAATGGGATGTTACAGAACCATTCTAGATATTCCCTACGTTGACGCAGTGGAAGGATACGCCAGACACAATTAAAATAATGAGTAATGATAGGATAATGAGATGTTACAGAACCATTCTAGATATTTCCTACATTGACGCAGTGGAAGGATACGCCAGACACAATTAAAATAATGAGTAATGATAGGATAATGAGATGTTACAGAAACATTCTAGATATTCCCTACGTTGACGCAGTGGAAGGATACGCCAGACACAATTAAAATAATGAGTAATGATAGGATAATGAGATGTTACAGAACCATTCTAGATATTTCCTACATTGACGCAGTGGAAGGATACGCCAGACACAATTAAAATAATGAGTAATGATAGGATAATGAGATGTTACAGAACAATTCTAGATATTTCCTACATTGACGCAGTGCAAGGATACGCCAGACACAATTAAAATAATGAGTAATGATAGGATAATGAGATGTTACAGAACCATTCTAGATATTCCCTACGTTGACGCAGTGGAAGGATACGCCAGACACAATTAAAATAATGAGTAATGATAGGATAATGGGATGTTACAGAACCATTTTAGATATTCCCAACGTTGACGCGGTGGAAGGATACGCCAGACGCAATTAAAATAATGAGTAATGATAGGATAATGGGATGTTACAGAACCATTCTAGATATTCCCTACGTTGACGCAGTGGAAGGATACGCCAGACACAATTAAAATAATGAGTAATGATAGGATAATGAGATGTTACAGAACCATTCTAGATATTCCCTACGTTGACGCAGTGGAAGGATACGCCAGACACAATTAAAATAATGAGTAATGATAGGATAATGAGATGTTACAGAACAATTCTAGATATTTCCTACATTGACGCAGTGGAAGGATACGCCAGACACAATTAAAATAATGAGTAATGATAGGATAATGGGATGTTACAGAACCATTCTAGATATTCCCGACGTTGACGCGGTGGAAGGATACGCGAGACACAATTAAAATAATGAGTAATGATAGGATAATGGGATGTTACAGACCATTCTAGATATTCCCTACGTTGACGCAGTGGAAGGATACGCCAGACACAATTAAAATAATGAGTAATGATAGGATAATGAGATGTTACAGAACCATTCTAGATATACCCTACGTTGACGCGGTGGAAGGATACGCCAGACACAATTAAAATAATGAGTAATGATAGGATAATGAGATGTTACAGAACCATTCTAGATATTCCCTACGTTGACGCAGTGGAAGGATACGCCAGACACAATTAAAATAATGAGTAATGATAGGATAATGAGATGTTACAGAACCATTCTAGATATTTCCTACATTGACGCAGTGGAAGGATACGCCAGACACAATTAAAATAATGAGTAATGATAGGATAATGAGATGTTACAGAACCATTCTAGATATTCCCTACGTTGACGCGGTGGAAGGATACGCATAGACACAATTAAAATAATGAATAATGATAGGATAATGAGATGTTACAGAACCATTCTAGATATTCCCGACGTTGACGCGGTGGAAGGATACGCCAGACACAATTAAAATAATGAGTAATGATAGGATAATGGGATGTTACAGAACCATTCTAGATATTCCCTACGTTGACGCAGTGGAAGGATACGCCAGACACAATTAAAATAATGAGTAATGATAGAATAATGAGATGTTACAGAACCATTCTAGATATTCCCTACGTTGACGCTGTGGAAGGATACGCCAGACACAATTAAAAAAATAAGTAATGATAGGAAATTGGGATGTTACAGAACCATTCTAGATATTCCCTATGTTGACGCAGTGGAAGGATACGCCAGACACAATTAAAATAATGAGTAATGATAGGATAATGAGATGTTACAGAACAATTCTAGATATTTCCTACATTGACGCAGTGGAAGGATACGCCAGACACAATTAAAATAATGAGTAATGATAGGATAATGAGATGTTACAGAACCATTCTAGATATTCCCTACGTTGACGCGGTGGAAGGATACGCCAGACACAATTAAAATAATGAATAATGATAGGATAATGAGATGTTACAGAACCATTCTAGATATTCCCGACGTTGACGCGGTGGAAGGATACGCCAGACACAATTAAAATAATGAGTAATGATAGGATAATGTGATGTTACAGAATCATTCTAGATATTCCCTACGTTGACGCAGTGGAAGGATACGCCAGACACAATTAAAATAATGAGTAATGATAGAATAATGAGATGTTACAGAACCATTCTAGATATTCCCTACGTTGACGCAGTGCAAGAATACGCCAGACACAATTAAAATAATGAGTAATGATAGGATAATGTGATGTTGCAGAACCATTCTAAATATTTCCTACATTGACGCAGTGCAAGGATACGCCAGACACAATTAATATAATGAGTAATGATAGGATAATGGGATGTTACAAAACCATTCTAGATATTTCCTACATTGACGCAGTGCAAGGATACGCCAGACACAATTAAAATAATGAGTAATGATAGAATAATGGGATGTTACAGAACCATTCTAGATATTTCCTACATTGACGCAGTGCAATGATACGACAGACACAATTAAAATAATGAGAAATGATAAGATACTGGGATGTTACAGAACAATTCTAGATATTTCCTTCATTGACGCAGTGCAAGGATACGCCGGACACAATTAAAATAATGAGAAATGGTAAGATAATGGGATGTTACAGAACAATTCTAGATATTTCCTACATTGACGCAGTGCAAGGATACGCCAGACACAATTAAAATAATGAGTAATGATAGGATAATGGGATGTTACAGAACAATTCTAGATATTTCCTACATTGACGCAGTGCAAGGATACGCCAGACACAATTAAAATAATGAGTAATGATAGAATAATGGGATGTTACAGAACCTTTCTAGATATTTCCTACATTGACGCAGTGCAAGGATACGCCGAACACAATTAAAATAATGAGTAATGATAGGATAATGGGATGTTACAGAACCATTCTAGATATTTCCTACATTGACGCAGTGCAAGAATACGCCAGACACAATTAAAATAATGAGAAATGATAAAGATAATGGGATGTTACAGAACCATTCTAGATATTTCCTACATTGACGCAGTGCAAGAATACGCCAACACAATTAAAATAATGAGTAATGTTAGGATAATGGGATGTTACAGAACAATTCTAGATATTTCCTACATTGACGCAGTGCAAGTATACGCCAGACACAATTAAAATAATGAGTAATGATAGGATAATGGGATGTTACAGAACCATTCTAGATATTTCCTACATTGACGCAGTGGAAGGATACGCCAGACACAATTAAAATAATGAGTAATGATAGGATAATGGGATGTTACAGAACCATTCTAGATATTTCCTACATTGACGCAGTGCAAGGATACGCCAACACAATTAAAATAATGAGTAATGATAGGATAATGGGATGTTACAGAACCATTCTAGATATTTCCTACATTGACGCAGTGGAAGAATACATGAACACAATTAAAATAATGAGTAATGATAGGATAATGGGATGTTACAGAACCATTCTAGATATTTCCTACATTGACGCAGTGCAAGGATACGCCAGACACAATTAAAATAATGAGTAATGATAGAATAATGGGATGTTACAGAAACATTCTAGATATTTCCCACATTGACGCAGTGCAAGGACAGGCCAGACACAATTAAAATAATGAGTAATGATAGAATAATGGGATGTTACAGAACCTTTCTAGATATTTCCTACATTGACGCAGTGCAAGGATACGACAGACACAATTAAAATAATGAGAAATGATAAGATACTGGGATGTTACAGAACAATTCTAGATATTTCCTACATTGACGCAGTGCAAGGATACGCCAGACACAATTATAATAATGAGAAATGGTAAGATAATGGGATGTTACCGAACAATTCTAGATATTTCCTACATTGACGCAGTGCAAGGATACGCCAGACACAATTAAAATAATGAGTAATGATAGAATAATGGGATGTTACAGAACCTTTCTAGATATTTCCTACATTGACGCAGTGCAAGGATACGCCAGACACAATTAAAATAATGAGTAATGATAGGATAATGGGATGTTACAGAACCATTCTAGATATTTCCTACATTGACGCAGTGCAAGAATACGCCAGACACAATTAAAATAATGAGTAATGATAGGATAATTGGATGTTACAGAACCATTCTAGTTATTTCCTACATTGACGCAGTGCAAGGATACGCCAGACACAATTAAAATAATGAGTAATGATAGGATAATTGGATGTTACAGAACCATTCTAGATATTTCCTACATTGACGCAGTGCAAGGATACGCCAGACACAATTAAAATAATGAGTAATGATAAGATAATGGGATGTTACAGAACCTTTCTAGATATTTCCTTCATTGACGCAGTGCAAGGATACGCCAGACACAATTAAAATAATGAGAAATGGTAAGATAATGGGATGTTACAGAACAATTCTAGATATTTCCTACATTGACGCAGTGCAAGGATACGCCAGACACAATTAAAATAATGAGTAATGATAGGATAATGGGATGTTACAGAACCATTCTAGATATTTCCTACATTGACGCAGTGCAAGGATACGCCAGACACAATTAAAATAATGAGTAATGATAGGATAATTGGATGTTACAGAACCATTCTAGATATTTCCTACATTGACGCAGTGCAAGGATACGCCAGACACAATTAAAATAATGAGAAATGATAAGATACTGGGATGTTACAGAACAATTCTAGATATTTCCTTCATTGACGCAGTGCAAGGATACGCCAGACACAATTAAAATAATGAGAAATGGTAAGATAATGGGATGTTACAGAACAATTCTAGATATTTCCTACATTGACGCAGTGCAAGGATACGCCAGACACAATTAAAATAATGAGTAATGATAGGATAATGGGATGTTACAGAACAATTCTAGATATTTCCTACATTGACGCAGTGCAAGGATACGCCAGACACAATTAAAATAATGAGTAATGATAGGATAATGGGATGTTACAGAACAATTCTAGATATTTCCTACATTGACGCAGTGCAAGGATACGCCAGACACAATTAAAATAATGATGATAAATAATGGGATGTTAGGATATTTCCTACATTGACGCATGCAAGGATACGCCAGACACAATTAAAATAATGATAATTCCTAATGGGATGTTACAGAACAATTCTAGATATTTCCTACATTGACGCAGTGCAAGGATACGACAGACACAATTAAAATAATGAGAAATGATAAGATACTGGGATGTTACAGAACCATTCTAGATATTTCCTACATTGACGCAGTGCAAGGATACGCCAGACACAATTAAAATAATGAGTAATGATAGGATAATGAGATGTTACAGAACCATTCTAGATATTTCCTACATTGACGCAGTGCAAGGATACGCCAGACACAATTAAAATAATGAGTAATGATAGGATAATGAGATGTTACAGAACCATTCTAGATATTTCCTACATTGACGCAGTGCAAGGATACGCCAGACACAATTAAAATAATGAGTAATGATAGGATAATGAGATGTTACAGAACCATTCTAGATATTTCCTACATTGACGCAGTGCAAGGATACGCCAGACACAATTAAAATAATGAGTAATGATAGGATAATGAGATGTTACAGAACCATTCTAGATATTTCCTACATTGACGCAGTGCAAGGATACGCCAGACACAATTAAAATAATGAGTAATGATAGGATAATAGGATGTTACAGAACCATTCTAGATATTCCCTACGTTGACGCAGTGGAAGGATACGCCAGACACAATTAAAATAATGAGTAATGATAGAATAATGAGATGTTACAGAACCATTCTAGATATTCCCTACATTGACGCAGTGGAAGGATACGACAGACACAATTAAAATAATGAGTAATGATAGAATAATAAGATGTTACAGAACCATTCTAGATATTCCCTACGTTGACGCAGTGGAAGGATACGCCGGACACAATTAAAATAATGAGTAATGATAGGATACTGGGATGTTACAGAACAATTCTAGATATTCCCTACGTTGACGCAATGCAAGGATACGCCAGACACAATTAAAATAATGAGTAATGATAGAATGATGAGATGTTACAGAACCATTCCAGATATTCCCTACATTGACGCAGTGGAAGGATACGCCAGACACAATTAAAATAATGAGTAATGATAGGATAATTGGATGTTACAGAACCATTCTAGTATTCCCTACGTTGACGCAGTGGAAGGATACGCCAGAAACAATTAAAATAATATGTAATGATAGAATAATGAGATGTTACAGAACCATTCTAGATATTTCCTATATTGACGCAGTGTAAGGATACGCCAGAGACAATATGATTCCATTTGAAGACCCCATATTCACCATCAAGAAGAGAGATTTGAACTGTTATGGATAAGAAATTACTGCCATTCTACAATGTACCACCTTTGGAAATAAAGTGGGCAATCAGAGTATGAGATGGTCTAGCAACGTTGCTGAGTGGATTGGGAGAGTTTTCACAGGCAATGACAAGCAAGCAAAATATATGGAGAGAGATCGTCAGCTGCTCAGCGACCCCAGCTTGTCATGGGACATGATGATGAGTATGACAGATATAATTTCCTATCACTTCTCAATATTCAGAAGAGCGCAAATGAAAGTATGAACTAAAATAAAAACATCGCTAAGTATATTTTAATAGTCATGATTGCTTTTACACTGATTACCCCCTTCTCTCTATATCCATCGACACTCAGAAGCATTAACTATTAATACGGACACAATGTGTTTACCGTGATTTGGAAATAAAACATTCTTACAATAATAGATACATATATAACACAAACCAGAAATTCAATTAAAAAAAAAAAAATCATCCTTGATAATAGCTTAAAGAATAGCCGGAAGCGCTCAAACATGCATAAATTTTGGACAATTTTTACATGCTTTCTGTCCAGAAAAGAAAACGTAAATAAGAAAAATTAAATAAAAAGCTTAATCGCAGTACCTTATCAGTCGTCTTTAACGAAAAGGGGATTGCTGCCTAAATACAATATATATAACATATATATATATATATATATATATATATATATATATATATATATATATATTAGACATTTTTATGTTTATACTTTCTTTTTATATAGGATTGATGCATACGGAATAAATTCAATAACAAACAAATACTATTCTTAAGAGTGCTCAATACAGAGTAGAGCAAATATAATCATTTATTCGAAAATTATAACATAAAAATGTTATAAAAATCACTAGAAAAATAGCCACTCGATAAGACACCAGAAGTGTTGAAACAAAATGGCTATTTTTGTAGTGATTTTAATAAAATTTTTATGTTGTAATTCAATTAATGATATATATATATATATGAAAAATATATAGAAAATAGGAAAGAACTCGTTAGGTAAATAATCCAAAAGTTCTTTAGTATTTTTTATTATTATATATATATATATATATATATATATATATATATGTATTATATATATATGTGTGTGTGTGTGTCATATATTAAGAAATGGACAAAGTCCGAAAATTTATTTATTAAAGTCATTTTTTATGTTTAACGTTCTTTTTATAGATACAAGTATTTAAGTAAATGCTCTGTTTATAATAAACAGTATTAAATAACATTTACCGGCCTGAATGTCCGAGAAATTTTCATAGAAAATATTCGTTCTTTGACAGGATTCGAACCTGCATCCTATACGGAACCGTCATTTACGCTGATTCATGGAAGATTGAAGTTTATAAGCAGTAAATTCGACCTTGTCTACCGAACGCTTTTTTGTGGCCGATCGGTAAGGCACGTCAGCGTAAACAGAGCATTTACTTAAATACTTGTATCTATAAAAAGAAAGTTAAACATAAAAAATGTCTTTAATAAATATATATATGTGTGTGTGCGAAATGACAAGGAATAGAATCCAATTCAAACGTTCGTTACATTCAATTTAAAGGAGGGCTCAATACAAGAGTAGAGCAATATTCTTTATTTTAGGATATTACATCAAAAACATGTAAAAACGCTACAGAAATACAATCCTATTTCGATGTAATATCATTATATATATATATATATATATATATATATATATATATAATGGGTAATCAACATTGTTCGCTACAAATTAAATTGTGGCCTGTGAGCAGCACACAAATCAATACTAGTTAGTCACACAAAGCCCACACTTTGATTATTTTTGACCAAAAGCAACTGTCATTCAGAACTTAGTCCTCATCCTGACTATAGAAAGGAATCAGTATAAAATTGAGGTCTCTAGAAGAAATCTCTGCGAATGGTTGATGCTGCAGAGTTCACGGTATACCTAACATACATGGGGAAAAAAGAAGCGTGTATATTCTGTCCTAAGGTTGGGGCGGGGTTGTTATATTTCTAGCATAGCCTACTTTATATATCCAGAGTATTAACTCACGTAGCCTAACTTATTGATTGATTTGTTTGTTATATTTTGGATGGGAAGGATCGTTGCAGGTTATTTAAAGCCTGAAAATATTTTTAGACTGTAAGAATATTTAGAGATAATTATGATTTAATTATATATACTAATTAACCCATAACTGGAGGGGAGAAAATGTGAATTCATATCTTTTCCAATGGTCTGTGCGCGTAACTGAAAATAACGAACTCGAGTGAAATTGAAACTTTCGATCCCTTATGAATTCATCCACACATCCGAGCTCACGGCACCTACTATTCCCATGCGGTTCCCCCCTCTAGGTACTGACCAGGATCGACGTTGCTTAACTTCGGTAATCGTATGAGAACCGAGGCTTCAACGTGATATTGAAATAAGCCATACCACTCGAACATCCAAACTCTCAGAACTTTTAATTCCCAATCGGTCACCCATCTAGTTACAGACAAGGCTCGACGTTTCTTAACTTGGGTAATTGTTCGTCGCTGTTTTGAACGTGATATGACCGTAAATCATATCACCCACACACCTAAGCTTACAGTACTCGATATTCTCATATGGTCACCCATCTACTTACTGACAAGGCTCGACGTTTCTTAACTTGGACAATATCACAAGAACCGGTGATTGAACGTTACATGACCGTAAGCAATACCACCCCTACATTCAAGCTTATAGAACCTTCATCTATGAGGAAATTGTCCAGCATTCACTGCCGTATTGGAGGATTGATATTAAATAATAGTTCAGCACTGTTTTTGTTTGTTTTTTACGAAATTCTGTTATAAGAAACTATTCCTTTTCATTGTATTAATCAAATGTATTCATAAAGCAAAACCCATTTAACTAAATCTACTTTCGATAAACAATATTCCTTCCGTCTGCTCCTATTTAGGGAAACTCTTCATAATCTTTTTTTTTGTTTTGTTTTTGACGAATTTTATTTTGAAGAATTCAGAATTTGCAACTGCCAATTTCACTTTTGTTAAACGCATCGCGAATTCATTTTCATTATTGAAGTCCGGTTTTTGGAAGCAGACGACAACAAAAGACGATATGGCAAGCGATGATTTCCTTTTTGAACGCAGGTGTATTGTTTGTGAGACATCGGTCAATATTTGTAAAAGCTGATTATCTCAAATCCCTCCATTTCTTCCCCCAACCAAATGATCGAGAGACTTTATTTGGCGAACACAGTCAATAGGTAACACAACCCTAGCTGAGCAGATAATCGGACTGGAATGATAAGAACGTAAAGATGAATGAAGCAACTATTGGAATAAGAAAGAAAGAAAAGCCAAGCAACAAAAACAACAACAAAAATATAATAATTTCTTCCCATCGTTCCAAGCAAAAAGATGATTAAAATGAAGTCAAATAAATCAGTTTCTATTTTGGACGGCCATTTTGGGCAAGAGAATCGAGCGAGTTCTTGGTGATATTGGTCATGGCGAATGGGAGAGAGGTAAGGCTTACAAAAATTAGAATTCTTAAATGGGAAGTTCCCCCCACCCCCTCGGGTGCGTGAGGAACCGGGTAGAGAAAATGAAAGAAATATTTCCAGGGCTCGGGAAACTCATTTCTTTCTTGTAATGAACACTTTCCTATCATTTTCAAAAATGGTGCTGGCTTTTATACTGTCTATCTTGAGCTAATATTTTCTTATTTATAGATGGTGATAGGCGTATCTCATCTGTTGTGTAATGGAAAAAAGCAACTATTAGGTAAACTCTTTATAAACACGGTCTTTCAAAAATCTAAGATCAGCGGTGAAATTTTAAATTACAATGAGAGAGAGAGAGAGAGAGAAAGAGAGAGAGAGTAATTCTGAAATATCAAAAAATTGCAGTATTTTCCATTTTGTTAGAAAGTTAAAATTTAACGGTATTGATATAAATTGATAAACGTTTGCATAATATATATATATATATATATATATATATATATATATATATATATATAAGTAATTAGTAGCGTCGATTGGGCACTTCTACGTAGTATAATGATCAGAATGCTTGTTTCGCTAGATCCATGACAACTGAATTGTGAGTTCACTGCTACATACTTTCGACATTGTACCACAGCTAAGCTACACTTAAAAATTATTTTGCCGCAATTGTTTTACTCGGAGCCGTAAAGAAAGGTATTTAGAAGTGTCGTAGTCGTAGTGACTGGCCGCTTGTAAACGAGTGGGCCTCCCTACTAGAGCAGTACGGATTGGCAGCTAGCCTATCCCTGTTGCAGACGTCCGCTCAGGCACATTTGTTTTTGTTCAAAACTAATAGAGTCCACCTTCTCATGCAGACCTTAGTTACAGTATCTGGGAGAGAGCGCGTTATCTGGCTTTATCAACAGTCTGAAAAAAGCCAGTACACTGAAACCCTCGCTCACGATGACTCCGACCTTCGTGCTATCACAATCATCGATGGCCCTCAAATATTTCCGGCTAACAAATTTCATTTACAAGACTTAGACCAACACGTGATATGGTTATCAAACATTTTTCAAAGGTACCGCAGTCTGGGGTCACCTGCCCCCAGACCGATAACCTCAAGAAGTCACATTCCTAACAAATTCATCATGATGAAATTCGAACCCGGATGTCATCATCGAAAAGCTAAGCAATCGGACACGCACCGATCCTATATGTATTTACATATATATTTACATAATATATATATTTACATATATATTTACATAATATATATATTTATATATATATACATAATATATATATTTACATATATATGTATTTATATATATATATATAATTATTTATTTAAAAATTATAACATAAATATGTTATAAAATCAATGATTTTATAACATATTTACATTATAATTTTAAATAAATAATTATATCTGCTCTACTATATTGAGCACTCTTAAAAATAGTGATTGTTGGTTATTGGAATTTATTTCGTATACAACAATCTTATACTTGTACATATATATATATATATATATATATATATATATATATATATATATATATATATATACATATATATATATATATGTGGTATAGAGGGCGCGATGGATAAATTGCCGTCTATTTTACGCAAAAATGAAAATAACACTGACATCTCATTTTAACAGATACATTTACCAAAATTACACAAAATATCTTGAAATACTAAAGAGCAAATTTATTCAATAAAATCGGCATTTGCTTCAGCCATGGCCTCCAGACGACTTCAGAATCTTCTGCAAATTTTCTCTTCTTTATTTAAGTTGGTAAATGCTGTGATAATCCTTGCCTTCAGTTCATCTTTGGTCTCCTGTAACTCTTCTGGACGTTCTCCTTGCTTATGCTGGTGAATGCTTCCATAATCCTTGACTCCAGTTCATCTTTGATGTTACAAGGAGTTTTGTTGGTATCCCACTCAACTGCACCTTACACATGATAATCAAGGAGATTGCAGTCTAGGGATTTAGGTGACCAGATTAAGGGTTTATGTGGTCGCAGAAATTGTCTAACAGCCATGATTGGGTTCTCCTGCTCGCGTGGCATAATCCAGAGTTCTGTGGCCAGATATAGGGTCTTCTAGCAATCATCCTTTTGACCCTGGCACTTGATGTAGGCTTCCGTGTTGAGTCTGTGGCCATCAGTAACATATTCGGGAGTTCTTTTCTTATCAGAACGATCTGAGTGTGTTATTCGAGCTGCCGTACCTTCTTAATCATCATTAGACTCATTCAATTCTTTTCGAATCCTCTGAACTGCCCTCAGATTGACACCCAAACACTCTGAAATGTTCTTATTGGAGTTTCCAGCGCAAATGCCAAGCAGTACACATGCCATTTCCAAAAATCTGGCGGAGTGAATTGTGTCATGGGGCTCTTTTTATCACGGACTGTGCCCGACTGATGCCATTATACTGCGCAGTCGACAAAATCAAAAACAAAAAAACAAGCATTAAAAATATAAAAATGAAAAATCTTTCATTTTAGCTTTATTTGAAAGCTAAAGGATTTAAAATTTACTATTTCTTTGTAGGCAAAATACTCTGTGCTGCATTTCAAACAGAAATTATATTGATCGGAATCGATTTTTTTCATTTATATCTATGAAAACTGCCATTTTTGACACATCTGTAACAAAATTCTCAATTTTAAAAATCTTGCAAAAATAAAATATATACTTCTGAAAAGTTATTTCAGAAAATTAGCAAATTTAAAGTTAAATTAATCTGATTTGAGACAAATATTACTTATAGCATAAAATGTCTACAAACATTCCTTCACTACGCTGTCTTTTCTGATGTGTTAATCGATTTATTTATATCCGATTGACAGCCGAACGTGTTCATAGTTAAATATGGTGGAGATGACGATAAATTTTGAGGTATTTTTTCACCGTAAGGTAGCGGGGTGGGGGGACAAGCCTTAAAATACATGACCTTTAAATGCTAGATTTAACGGTCTGTACAACGATAATTCAGAAATTCCGCACTTAATCACACAGATTGAAATTCTTTGTAACTTTAATTCTTTGAAATTCGTGTTAGTCAGATTGTAATAAGCTTGATTAGTAAATATAATTTCATTTAATAACAATATTTCCTAAGAATTATGTCACTGAAAATGAATTTTAAAGGATTAAAATTTTTTATAAAATGTTCAATTTAAAATTATAAAAAATAAAACAATTTCACCACGTTATGCCGATATTTTAGCGTTTTCTTGAAGGCATTCATATATATATATATATATATATATATATATATATATATATATATATATATATATATTTTGGTTGGATAGATGTGAGTTTGTGACCTGGGTCACAAACTCACATCTATCCAACCAAATATGTTAGCTCTATCTCTGATATTGAGCGCTTTCTAATAAAGTACCGCGCATATAATATATAAATAATTATACATATATATATTTATTTATATTTATATACACTTTTTCACACACACACACACACACACACACACACATATATATATATATGGAAAGTGTGCTTGATATCGGAAATATATATAGACAGTGTGGGTCTATGAATCAACAGTGCGTGGCGACTATCAGGCTTCAGCGTGGCCGTCAAACCAAGATTTTGATTCCCATGCCCAATTTATCTATCTGAACCATGTATATATATATTTATATATGTGTGTATGTGTGTGTGTGTGTTTGTGTTTGTGTGTGTATGCGGTATTTAGTGGAAAGTGTTCAATATCCGTGATTGACCTAACAGATACGGTTGCATGGAGAGTTGTTTGTGACCTTAGGATTCACGCTTCCGCGACCTTCAGAGAAACCACACACACACACACACACACACACACACACACACACACACAGACACGGACACACACACACGCGCGCACACACACACACAGGCACGCACACACACACACACACACAGAGACATGCACACACAGACACAGACACACAGACACAGACACAGACACACACACACACACACACACACACACACACACAGAGTTTTTAAAAGTTTGTTTGACCGAGAAGTTTTAGCAGCCCACGTATGTATATGTTTATATTTCCTATGTATACTATAAATTTGTACATATTTGAATATATCTTCCAATATATATATATATATATATATATATATATAGAGAGAGAGAGAGAGAGAGAGAGAGAGAGAGAGAGAGAGAGATAAAGAAAGAGAGAGAAAGAGGGAAGGAGTGATTGAGAGAGGGACATTTCCATATATTTGAGTATATATGTGTGCGTATGTGTGTGTTGATTGCCAAGATGAGAATTTATTTACATTGTATTCTCTGTTAAACAAACATAATGATCGCAAAAGGAGATGTGATAAAATCAGCCTTTAAAAAGCCTCTGGCAATCAAATTGTGTACAGATAATTAATCTAATTAAACAAATTTTGTATGCATAAAATTATTAAATATTTACGACAATGCTGTAGCAATATGCTTCATTAACTGACAATTGAAAGTAACCATGATTGGAATTGTAATGCAAAATGAACATCTGCTTGGTATGTAAACAATATCATATTATACATTTCAGTGACTGAAGTTTCGCACACACGCACGCGTACACACATTCGCACACATACTCATAAACAGTTAAACGTAACCGCCTCTTCTACTCCAACAGCTTCTTCTATCGCACTTCCCGACAGCGGAACTCCCTTCCTCTTACTTGCTTCCTTGATAACTCTAATCTTCAAAAATTTAAATGTAATGTTAATCTTCTGATATCTTGATCATGATCTCAGTCCTTTTCTTTATCCTTTCGTCAAACACCTGTCTTTATTCTTACTTTCACTTACTCTGAAACCCCTTGCGTACTTCTGGCACACCCACCTTGCTTGGGGTGAAATACTTATTATATATATATATATATATATATATATATATATATATATATATATTAGGTGTTCCAATAACTGGGACCGAATTGTGAATTAAGTTTAAGCGTCTGATGATTTTTTTTCGTTTTCTTTCCCATTTAGTAACTTAAGTCTTTGGCAATTTCAACCATGGAAAGATTAACAATCAAACAACGTGTTAAAGTTATCGATGCTTATTACGAAAATGGACGTTCAAATAGAATTTAAATAAGAAGTTACCGGGTCGCATCATTTGTCGAAACAGCGAAGTCAATTGGTCACAACGATCGTGCAACTTGACGCCTTTAGATTTCTTCCTTTGGGGGTCATCTCAAAAGTAAGGTCTATGCCAACAAGCCAACAACAATTCAACAGCTGAAGGATGAGATAATAAAGCATATTAGTGAGATCGAGGAGAAACTATGAAGAGACATCATCAAAAATTTTGACCATCGAGTCGAGGTGTGCCGCCGTGGACATTTGGACGATATTATTTTTCACACATAATTGCCATGACTGAAATAATATGATCCAATAGGGAAATAAATAAATTTTCACAAATAACACTGATTTATTTAATGCTGACTTTGATCCGTCTTAATGAAACGCTCTTTATATATATATATATATATATATATATATATATATGTGTGTGTGTGTGTGTGTGTGTGTGTGTGTGTGTGTATAAACGCAAATATAAAAGTTGTTACTTATATAATTTACCTAGACTATTAAAAGACTATTAAATTTTATTTTAAAAACAAATAACGCCATTTGTACTTATTTTATAAGTACTTGTAAAATAATAATCCTTGCATTTGCCTTGATGTCTGTCAAAGGAAGAAACATTTCAGATAAGTTTTCCTCTTTTCTTTATTCATATGTAAAAAATTCAGAATCCATCTACTCCTCACTTAACGACTTGTCAGTGTATCGACCCCGCATTTACGACCGTCTAGAACGTCACATAAAATAAAAATTAAAAGAAAATTCAACTAGTCGGAAGTCGATGCTGTGCGTAAACTTTAATCACGATTCCAAAAATGGACCCGATTATTTTTAAAGTGATATTCACCCTGCAGAAGTCAAAGAGACACTTGAGGTAGAGGTTTACATAAAGAAAAGGTTTCAAAAGGAATGAGAAACACAATTATAAATAGGAAACAAGGGATAAACATCTGCTATTGTTTAAAAGATAGGAGAGGAGCGTGAACCGGAAACTAGGCAAACCGATCTACTCCTATTGAGAAACGAAAAAAAGTAATTCAGTAATAAAAAAAAGTTCATATCTTTGTGCGGAGACGCTAGAAGACTACAGTTCAAGTAGACATTAGAAGGAACCGAAATCCAAATCCTAAACAGAGAAGTTTAAATCAGTCATTATTGACATCTCTAGAACACAATAGATTCTTCATAAATCCATTTAAATGAAATCAGTACCGGTAATCTTCTTTGGCAATGCTAAACGAAAAAAATTATCTGTCTATATTTCGGAAATGAGCATTATTTACCTTATTCGGAGTAATGTCCTCATCTTTGTCGCCATATTTATCACAACGTTTCGGCCGTTGTACGCTCCGGCCTTCTTCAGGAGGTTGGAATTTCGAACTGAACCCTTTATTTAGCTCACTGGGGTAGAATGTTCTAGTTCCACGTGCCATGTTTTTGATGGATGTCAGTTATCAGTTATCTCCTGTTAATTTCCCTCTGAAAGTTCTCCACTGAACTCACACTCTTTGGGTCTAACCAACGCCTTTATCCACTGTGCCATGTGTCCTTGAGGTTAAGGCAGTGGAGAACTTTCAGAGGGAAATTAGCAGGAGATAACTGATAACTGACATCCATCAAAAACATGGCACGTGGAACTAGAAGAATCTACCCCAGTGAGCGAAATAAAGGGTTCAGTTCGAAATTTCAACCACAAGAAGGTCTCGTACAACGAAACGTAAATATGACAAATATGACTCCTTCAGAAATATAGACAGACTCCTTCGGAAATGAGGTATTATATACATTATTCGGACTAATCTCCCCATCTAAACGAAAAATCTGTCTGTATTTCTGAGATGATTGTTACTAACTGCATTCGTATAAAAATCATTATCAGCCCATATATTTTTGTATCGAAACCGTGTCCTCTTTGCCGGGAACCCCAATTTGTCACTTCTTATTCTCCCCACTCCTCTTTCCTATGCTTATATGGGGCGCGAAAGTCATTACCTATATAATGACTACCAATTAACCCATTATAGATGAAAGCTTGGGGCGCCAGAATGTGCCCGCAATCAGGTACTATTTGTATTTCAATGCACAACATTAACCAGAGTAGCCAGAAATCTGCAGCTTTTGACAATGTTACATATTTCTCTTTCTATTCCAGTGTTTCTCAACCATTTTAACTTCAGTGCACACTTGAAGGTAATCAAAATCTATGGGGTGCATTTAAAATTTTAATAAGGAAAAATTCGACATGAAATTGGAAAATAAGAATATTTGAAGGCGAATCTATTAGATAAATAGTAGAGGATTAGAGTCTATTCACTGTTATTAAAGCGTTTCCCAACCTGTGCACCCCGGCGCACTATTACACCCCGAAAAAGTAGCCAAGTGCGGCCCAAGTTAACGGAAAAGTAACTTATTTTACAAAACTAAAGACACCAAACATATGTCTTCCATGTCTAAGTTCAGTGTTTCTCATTTGATATTTTAAACTAAATGCTACGTACCTTAATCTTTAAAGAGTGAAAAATACTTTAACATTTGCCTTCCTCGGAGGTTTAAATCAGTCATTATTGACCTCTCTTAAACAAAATAAATTCTTCATAAATCCATTTCAATGAAATCAATACTTCTTTGGCAATGGTAAACGAAAAAATTTATCTGTCTATATTTCGGAGATGGGGTATTATACACACTATTTACATTATTCGGACTATTGTCCTCATCTTTGTCGCCATATTTATTACAACGTTTCGGTCGTTGTACGCTCCGGCCTTCTTCAGGTGGTCGGAATGTCGAACTGAACCCTTTATTTCGCTCACTGGGATAGACAGTTCTAGTTCCACGTGCCATGTTTAATGGATGTCAGTTGTCAGTTATCTCCTGTTAATTACCCTCTCCAAGTGTTCCACTGCCTTAACCGGGTATTGAACTCACACTCTTTGGGTCCTGTCACTGGATCTAACTAACGCTTTTATCCACTGTGCCATGTGTCCTTGAAGCATGGCACTTGGGACTAGAATAGTCTACCCCAGTGAGCGAAATAAAGGGTTCAGTTCGAAATTCCAACCACCTGAAGAAGGCCGGAGCGTACAACGGCCAAAACGTTGTAATAAATATGGCGACAAAGATGAGGACGATAATCCGAATAATGTAAATAGTGTACATATTACCTCATCTCAGAAATATAGACCGATACATTTACTCCTGTTCAAAAGAACGGGGAAGAGTGTGAACCTGACGATAGGCGAACCTATATACTAGGTTAGGAGTGTAGAGTTGAAGTAGACTTTAGAAGGAACCAGAAACCCAATCGTAAACAGTAAACAAGGGATAAACTTGTAACCCTGTCCAAAAGGCCGGGTAGGTGTGTGAACTGGAGGATATTGGAAATTATCTGCTACGTTAGAAGTATAGAGTTGAAGTAGACTTTAGAAGGAACCGGAAACCAAATCGCAAACAGTAAAGAAGGGATGTACCTGTACTCCTATTCAAAAGAACGGAAAATGAATAAATAAAATGTAAATTAAAATGTATTTGTACCCTATTTACCGAAGTAATGTAAAGTATATAGAACTGATTTTTGAATATATTTATTACGCTGCCTATTCAAAACCCAACTCTACTGTACAGACATTCATTCGTAAATAGTGTAAATAGTTGCAATACCCCATCTCAGAAATAGAGACTGATTTTAAAGCTTGGCATATTTATAATCTTAATAAAAAATAATTAGATGTCAATTCGAATAAATATATAAGAACTATATCAATTTTAATTGAAGAGTATATTGATACGTTACTTAGAGCGGCAGCTCAAGAATCGATCTACAAATTGGAGACGCCAAATCAGGTAGAATAATCTATCATGGAAGTGTTATAATAGACGATAGAAAATAAGACACAGAAATGAGAAAGTGTTTTGGAATAGCGAAATATGTCTTCCAAAAGCTAATGAAAGTATTAAGAAATGGGAAAATTTCGTTAGCAACAAAGAATATCGTAGTGAACTGTTATGTAATATCAGTCATACTATATGATAGGAAACATTCGGCATTCATTGACCAAAATATCAGGATACTTCAACGTGGTCTAATGTTTAGCAATTATAAATGTTGCAAATTGTTCAAACGTAACATTAAAAATATCTGAAGCTGGGTAACATGTGTAGTATAATTGACATATTCAGCTTAGACCAGACAGCAGTTTCGTTCTCAAGGTGCAGTTTCTTCCACTCAACGCTTATGACTTAAAAATAACCCTTAAGTCACATCGTCAACCAAGAATTAAAACCATCGGATTTTGGCGCAGTAAGCAGATTTTATTTTCTGAGGCAGAGGCGAAGCGTAAGTGAGGGGTAGGTGAACAGTCAGAAGGGCGTCTTCCCATTCGCGTCTCTCTTGAGATCTTTTCGTCACTCTCTGTGGGTCCCCTTCTTCTCTCTGTCTTTGGCTGGCTGTGACCACTGTCATATAGGCTACATTATTCCTTTGCGTGTCGTCTTGTCTCTATCTAAAAAGTAATATTATCTTCATTCAGTGACCTATTTTGTCCGAGCCGCTTGCTATGAGACTTGTGAAGTCCGCTTCACTTAGTTGATAATCATCGGGAAAATAAACACCCGAAACCATTTTTGTGACAGGCCAGCTGTTTTCCTTTTAACAAGATATCGACTGACACTGATATCACTACACATAGTCACTTACATGTTATCCCTTGGAAACCAGTTGGTTTTGCGATCCGTTCGTTGCAATATAACCCGATCATTGAGTGTAATTAAATAAAACCAAGCAAAAAGAAAAAAAAAAGAAAAGAAAAATAAACAAAAAGAAAAACACCAGACCTATTATTAATGAATAGATAATTATTATAAGAATTCCGAATAACGCCTGATAATTATAGGAGCCTTGAAATGTCAAAGGATTTAATTTGGAAGACATTATAAGAAGGCCTTATTAATAGCTAAATGGAAATATTTGCTTTTTCGAATTTTGCACTTCCTTGTCGATAACATAAGCTTTTTGTTCTTGATAGATTTTCCCAGATTTTCAAAATAATTAACTTCTTTCTAAATTTCATTTTCTCAGAGAATGTTATGATATCGGATGAGCTTTTTAATGATTGTCTTTTAATCTGTCTTTTCCCAGTTTGAAATACGAGCTTTTGTTTTTCCCATGGTTTCTTAACGAACAAAACTGAACTTAAGAAATTTATTGGGTATAGCACACTATAGTAGGGGTTCCCAACCTTTTTGCGTTATGGCCCACAAAATTTTCCCACCGCCTATACTAAATATATAAAAGCATTGCAAAATTGTTTGAGAGAAGTTTTGTTTTTTTAATTTCTATTTTAATTTCTGGGATGAAGTATTATCATTATTTATACTCTATTGTCTTTTTGTTGTTGCTATCACAACGTTTCGGACGTTTGGCCATTTGGCTTTACTCAGGTGTATAATGATCTAGGTAAACTATAGGGAAATCTGAATTGAACCCTTTATTCAATCTACGAGGGTTGACTTTTCTCGTTCCACTGACCATATCTAAGGATATCTTGTCTAGTTCTAATTTTTATTTAGTACTATTTTATTGCCTGCCCTTTTCAGCAAGTACACACTACCCGACCCAGGGATTGTACTCAATTTGGTGACATAACTTTTTTAGGATTATGATCCAGTTATTCCCATTTAGCCTATTGATTTTTGTTTTTGCTGTTTTTGTTTTTGCTGTTTTTTTTGTTTTTTTTATACAGGATCTTTGCATATCACCTTTGAATATTTTTCGAGTAGCATGTTACAATACATTTTTAATACTTAAAATCCTATATTCCTCACCGAAATTTCCAATCGCGCACCATTTTCTGTTCATTTACACATCGCCCACCCAACAGCTGAAATCGGCCACCGGTGTGAGATATCGCCCTGGTTGGAAAATCCTGCCAGAGAGCAATAGTTAGACTTGTAGACCATTACCACTGTAAAGAGTTTAGTTCTCATTAGATGTTCCACAATTACCGCCTCGTGTCAGTCTGAGACAAATTAGTAAATATCAAAAAAACATTCATGAAATTACCGTTTACAACGCGGTAATGATTTTGGGGTTCAAGATTTATCAGATTTTTCAATTAAAATCTCTGAAGATTTACCAAAATCGTACATTCAGTAGCGTCCTAGTCATCCGAATATTCTCGAGAAGATATCCTTAAAAAGTCTTTGAAGCCGTAAGTGTTCCAAGTACGCGTCAGATTTGAGACATTTTTGCCATTTTCTAATAAAAAACACGATAAAAAATTGGCGAGACGGATTCCTCCAAAATATTTCATCGCATGAAATCAGTCTTTCTGTCTTTAATCGAATGTGATTTTGTTGGATTAGATCTGATACTAAAAAATGGATGAATTGCTATTTCGTTTTCTTACAATTGCATCTGATTATATCGACCTCTTTTGGAACAGACATAGTTAAGGAAAGAGTAAGATAGATAGATAGATAGATAGATAGATAGATAGATAGATAGATAGATATGAAGAGTGAAATAAATCGATCGATAGATTGATATGAAGTGAATGATATTGAAAGATAGATACGAAAAGAATGAAATAGATCGATTGATTGATAGCTAGCTAGCTATCACTCAACATGGAGTGAATTACATGGATAGATCGAAAGAAAGATAATGAAGAAAATGAAATAAATCGATAGATAGATAGATAAATAAGATAAAGAGAAATAGGAAAGGTTTATCAAGCTAACATGTTTCCCTTTTATTAAAGCTTCATCAGAGAATGAATTATGGAGAAAAAGTAAGAAATTCCAGTATTTTTATGTTTGTTTGATTTTCATTGGTTAATCAGGTTTCACGAGCATTCGAATTTTTAACCAACGTTAGTGTAATTTGTGACGTTCCGAATTCAAAGATAGATACACTGTTAGAGACTGAGATAGATAGATAGATAGATAGATAGATGAATAGAATAGGTTGTCTGAGTGACAGATTTTAATATCTCACACTAGTGCAGTCGATACCGCCTCGTCGTTGTAACCAACACGTTTGAGAATTTTAAAGTTAAACTGACTCTAAAACGAATTTCGTCAATTTTAGTTCCTTCATTGAAGTTAACTTATCCCAATGACTGCAATGTCGACGCTAAATGAATAATCCTACATTTCTTCATGAAATTATACAGTTTCTAAAGCGCACTTTCGTCTTGGCCATTGTATTTAATGACACTTCACTGAAACATGGGTTTTTTCCTGGCTCACTGCATCTATCGCGACAAGTTCTATCACGTTGTATCAATTAACGGTATATCAACTCAATATGGGTCATTTAATGCCGAAATTTTATTTTCTTGTAAGATTTGGCAATTTCTCTACATTATTCGGACTGTTGTCCTCATCTTTGTCGCCATATTCATTACAACGACACATCTGGATAAAGGCGTTACTTAGAGACAAAAGAGTGTGAGTTCAATACCCGGTTAAAGCAGTGGAGAACTTAGAGAGGGGAATTAACAGGAGATAACTGATAACTGACATCCATTAAAACGTGGCACGTGGAACTAGAACAGTCTACCCCGGTGAGCGAAATAAAGGGTTCAGTTCAACATTCCAACCACCTGAAGAAGGCCAGAGCGTAAATAGCCGAAACGTTGTAATAAATATGGCGACAAAGATGAGGACAATAGTCCGAATAATGTAAATAATGTCCTATGATATTTCCAACCTCTTTACCTGTGTCTTTCCTGCTGAGACTATTGATATATGTGCTGATGCCTTATGTCGTTGTCAGTTGTCCTCTCCTGTTATTCTTGAGGATGTTTTTGTCGAACTGATGAAATTTTCCACGATGTCAGTTGAATTTAGTTTCTGCGGCGTCATGCATAGTCAAATTGATGGTGTTTCAATGGGTTCCCCTTTGGGACACATCTTAATAAATATCTTCGTTGGATTCCATGGATTTTTTGTCTCTTCGATAAAGAGACTGAAGCAGACCATTTTCATTCGTTCCTGAATAGTTCTATTACGTTGTATCAATTAACGGTATATCAACTCATCATGGGTCATTTAATGCCGAAATTTTATTTTCTTGTAAGATTTGGTAATTTCTTTACATTATTCGGACTATTGTCCTCATCTTTGTCGCCTTATTTATTACAACGACACATGGCACAGTGGATAAAGGCGCTAGTTAGAGACAGGACCCAAAGAGTGTGAGTTCAATACCCGGTTAAAGCAGTGGAGAACTTGGAGAGGGGAATTAACAGGGGATAACTGATAACTGACATCCATTAAAAGGTGGCACGTGGAACTAGAACAGTCTAGCCGAGTGAGCGAAATAAAGGGTTCAGTTCGACATTCCAACCACCTGAAGAAGGCCAGAGCGTACAAGGGTCGAAACGTTGTAATAAATATGGCGACAAAGATGAGGACAATAGTCCGAATCATGTAAATAGTGTGTATAATATCTCATCTCAGAAATATAGACAGATAATGGTAATTTTTTTCCAATAATGTATTGTTGGTAATTTTTATTTTTTTTTACTATGAAAATTTATTGGTGGTAATGTTTTTATAATGTATTTTTATATTTTCATATTTTGCCACCCGTTTGGCGGGGGGTTATTTGCCCATAGCTGTGACCCTAACAGGTGCTACCACCCTATGTCAGGGCGGACTTGGTGAACAATAGCAATTAAGAGGGGATTCGATGCGCCTGAAAACCTTGCTGGGAATGCGTAGATGAGCGAACGGTCCATGGCAAAATAACTGTATTGACAAACCTCATTGAAACTTTGTTTCGAAAGTTTGTGTTCATTTCGCAGTAATGCTCAGGAAGAAAAAATAAATCAACTTATCCCACCGCCAAGCTATGTGCAAACAATAGAGACGTTGAAAACTTATGATACTGTAAGGATAATACGATTTGGGTGTCCGGCTGGCACACACTGGTTAAGAAATCAAAATATACGCCAAGACTTTATATAACTGGAGTATTAGTTATTCAAGACCCGGGGATAAAATAAACTACGTCAGAATAGTACTTAACAAGATCTATGTAATTTTCCCATCTAATAAAATGTATATTATTTTATACATATACAGTCGGGTATTATATTATAATATACTATTGTTACAGAATATGAAGGTCAGGGTCAGAATGGTCAGCGATTGACTGGAGTGTATCGTGGACGGAGCATTCTGATGGATTGCCATTATCTGGGTTTTGAATATAAGTCCAAAACGGTGCGAAGTGAACAGAGTGCCTCAAGGATTCTGAAGCGTTGATATGCCTTCCACACCCAGGTTTGCGACCGGCTACGGATGGACGCTGAACAAGCGTGCGATATGAGTTCCTGTGACGTCAGCCTTCTTACTGCCTCTTACAATCCACGCTGTCACTCTTAATAAAACGAATACCTTGATAGCGTTTTATGAGCAGCGTAGGAATTCCGAGACGACATAGAATGCAACGCTATGTATCATATTATGTCATCCATCCGCAGGGTTTATGGCCATATCACGTTGAAACACCGGTTTTTGTCGGATCACTGAAGTTAAGCAATCACAGTATCTTCAAACGCTTTACATTTCGATATCAATCTGAACAAGCCATCTGCATGTCCCAATTTTTTTGACAAATGAAATTGGATCTTGAAATCAGAGTCCAATAACGCTTTCTTAGACTAGAATATACTTAATAATGGACGATAATCACTTTTCGGTTGGAATTTTCTTCGTAGTATCATCCTGTGAAATTTCTTTACATAAAAAATGATAGCAACTTCTTCCTTTTTAATTTGACTGTAGCATTTTTCCGAATTTGTCAAACTTTTTAAGAGTGAGCGACTGTTTTTACCTTACCGTCGTCGAATTTATGGCCTATTACCGCTTCTATGCTGTATTCACTCGCGTCCGAAACAACTATTATCTGTAGCTGTCTTTCATAATATGGTAGAGATAACTGATTTTAATTCCTTCAAAATCTTTTTGAAATTCCGCCGACCAATTCCATTTCATACCCTTTTTAATAAAATTATTCAGAGATGCTCGCAATTTGTACATGTCTGGCGTATAATATAATATTTTCCTCGTTTGAGAAATGATTGTAGAGTCACCAAATTTGTCTTTAATGGCATTTGCTCTAGCGGGATCTGGTTTTCCTCCTTTTTCGTCGATTATCTGACCTAAATATTTAATATTATCCGTAAAGAATTGACATGTTTATTTACTGAGTTTGAAACCGAAATCATGTAGTCCTTTGAAATACTTCCCGAATCAGTTTTACGTGCCGTATGTATGTAGCGCTTTTAATCAGTATGTCATCTATGTAAGCGACGGCGCCGTCTCGTCTAGCCAGCATCTTATTCATTATTTGCTGGAAAATACCTGGGGCTATTTTTTTTATAAAGAAGGATAATCTTCTAAACTTGTAAAATCCTTTATGCGTATTGATAGTCAATAACATTTGGCATTCCTCATCCACTTCGATCTGAAGATATGCCTCAGACAGGTTCATTTATGAAAAAAAATTACCTCCATTTAATTTGGCAAATATATACTCTGGTGTTGTGGGGGATATACATGTGAAAGGAGGCAGTCATTCAGCCCAGTTGAAAAATCTGCACATAAACGAATCTTATTATTTTTCTTTCTAATATAAACTGCTGGTGTGGCCCATTCTGAATAATGTATTTTCCCATAACTCTGTGGTTTTCTAACCGATCAAATTCGGTGGCAATAGACTCCATCGCAGTAAAGGGTATTTTTCTTTTAAGCTTAAAATCTGGTGTCATGTTTTCTCTTAATTTGAAAAATTCCTTTGCCTTTGTACATTTTTCAAACTCTTCTGAGAAAATATTCGGGAATTTATTTTTTAATTTATTCAGTGTTTCTTTAGTTGTAATCTTTTTTCTGAAGAACATTAATGTTTTCGCAGAATGAAGTAATCGGCCAATTCCATAGTTAAAATAATTCTAACCAATCGACGCCTAGTATATTAGGCTTGTACTTTTTTAATGCATACACACCTGCTGTTTTAGTCTTACATGCAAGAGCGATGATACCTGTAATTTTTCTAAGAAAAATTAATTTCTTGCCCGATATTGCTCTGGCAACTTTGTCATTTTTTTCAAGTTAGGCTTGCTAATTCTGTTCAAAGATTATTCATCAATAATTGTAATATCACTGCCTGTGTCCAATTGAAATCTCACAGTAGCGTTATTCATTTTTACTCTCAAAATTTTCAATTATTTGAACTTTCCATTTTTTTCCTGGTAGCACTACTTTCAGTAAGTTAATTTGTTTATTTCTTTAGAATTTTAACTTGCGGTTGCGTCGTTTGTGACCTGTTTTCCACACTTAAAAAACATTTTTTGGTTTTAAATGGACAGTCCTTTCTGAAATTAAGCACATGGCAGCTATAACATGGGTTAAGTCTAGCAGTATTTTTATCTTCGTATCACTGTCTTTTTACGAACTACTTGTACTTCTGACGTGCCATTTTGTTCGGTTGTTGCCGTACCGTGCCATAAATTGACAACTCTTCCTCAACAGTCTGTATCGTTAACTTTGAATCCTGTTCAAGTTTTGTAAGTATTCAGAGCGTATTTCCGCATCGTTGCTTCATGTTATACCTTTAATTAAGATTAGACATTTAAATCTGTCTGGGGATAGTCGACCAGTTTAAATTTATCAAACTCACGGCATATGACAAAATCTTAATTTTCGTCTTTAGTAAGGTGCATGCATTGCCATGAATTCTTTCGACCAAAAGCGTTTGATAATATCGTCACTGTTTCGTCAAATGACACTCTTTCTGGAGTATTCGGCTAAATGAAATTCAGATATTTTTTATGTTTAGCGGTGCACAATTTTCGTAACAGAAGACGTACTTTCTTTGTATCTGATCATCCTTGCCATTCTTCTCTGAAAATGGCTTTGTACCTTCTGAAGTACGATAGGAATGTAATGTTTTCTTCTGGGACGTAATTAAGCAAATTGAGTTAGCGACTGAATCTGGCAAAATTAAAATTGACGCAATGCCTGCTCCTTGCTTTTCCAGGATTGCCTTCAGCTGTTCTCGATATTCAATCCGCTTCCCCTGAATTGATTTAATACTTGCTGAATAATTATCTTCAATTCTTCCATAGTGTATTATTTTCGTACAAATTGTTCTTAATGAGAAATATTTTTCTCCTAATAGCAGTATCTCATACTCATTTAGAATTTATCAACTTCCGCGTTGCCTTATAAATATACACGAACTCCACAAAATACTTTTCCGTGAATTTTGAATTTTCTTTACCAGCTATTTATGCTAAGCGAGAGAATTTTTTTTTGTGTGAATTCAAATCCTCGTAGCAATGTTATGGTTTCATTCCATTCAGTGAAGATAAAACAATCATGGAATATAATGTCGCTTGGAGCCGACGTAGTCTTACTGAATTCTGTAGTAAGTATATAAGGCTCACTCCAGACTAGCTTCTCTGCTAACGGTACTCGACGTCAGTATATATGCTATTTGGACGCGTCCAAGTCATATTCTGGAGCAGTGTGTTCACCCCCACAAATATATATATATATATATATCATTGAATACGACAGACAAGGTTCTTTGATTTATTTTTTTATACTATTTCTCATTTGATCTAATATTTTTTTTCTTTTCGGATGATAAATTATATAAAAACTATTTACTATGCATTTAGCCATTTTCAAGGATTAAATATTTTAACTGTTAAATAAGAAATAGTTTCTTGTATGTATGTAATTATATAATGTTTTCTTTCATTTTTGTTCTTTCAAAGAGAATCACACGTACTGCATCTATAAAAGCAGTGGTGTCTCTTCGATAAGATAGCCTGACGGAACCCATCCCCCTTCAGACTGGTTTTGAAATTAGAGTTCTAGACTCGTAGCCACCTTCAGGAAAAATAGCCTAGTCCGCTCTGCTAAGTAATCCATAGCTGGAGGGAAATTATTTCATGTCTTTTCTAACGACATTAGCGCAAATTGAACTAAAGAGAATCGAACAGGAATTGAACTTGTTACAAAGACTTACATTTCCAGACCAATAACCTTTACATCATCCGCGCATCCCAAATTGTCTTCTGGCTAATTAAATACAAGTAATTTTTGAAGCAACTCCAGGGATTTAACTCCAGGCTTTTTTTAATCTCCCAGTAATTTATTTGTGCGCCATGATTTGATTTCCCTTCGCTTTAAATGAAAATTAATAATGTATTATTTCTGATAATCACATTTGAAATAAAATGCCTCGTTTCCTTCAGGAAATTTTCAATATTCTTTTCATGTAATATTTTTTCTTAAGTCCTTCTTGAATCGGCAAGGAAGCAGTTTCGGTTTTTTTTTCCCGACTCTACGTTCGCTATAAACAAAGTGCACCTGTCGTAGAGCGATAATTGGTGAGCCAATAAGGTCATTTCAGACTGTCGCGTGGCCATCACACCTCGGTCGATTTGCTCGGAATAATACTTCTAAAACATATCGGCCTCTGAAAAGAACCCCACGTTCAGTACCATTGAGAAGCACCTGAAAACCCACAACCAGTTGGGCCAAGTCTTGTGAGTAAAAATGCGGCAGGCAAAACTGTGCAGAAGCCGTCGATAGTTGTGCTAGCAAGAAGTCATAAGTCATCGTGACCGAGGGTTTGATTGTTCCGGTATTTACTCATTCTCCCACGAGAATGAGATGTGATGACACAAGGTCGGATTAATGTGGGTACCCGAGCGCGTACACCCCTGTTTGATTGTTCTGGCCTTGTTCAAAATTGTATTGCTGGAAATATTTTATACTTTTTCAAAAATGTGCCGTCCAGGGTAAGACGATAAACAACATCCGCGCCCTGCGTCTGACGATAAACAACATCCGCGTCTAGAGTAGATGAATGGCGGCATAACGTAGCGATCACTAGTGATCACTCCAAACACCTTCGTAATCAACATCTGACTCATCCAACCCTTTCCAAATCCTCTGCCCTGACCTCAGATTGACAGCCAAATGAAATGTTCTTATTGGATCTTCCGGCGCGAATGCCAAGCAGTAAAGGATGTCGTTTCCAAATTTCTGACTGAGTAAATTGCGTCATGGTGCTCTTTTGCTCACAGACGATTCCCAGCTGATCCTACTATACTGTTCAGTCGACAATATCAATATATTTATATAAGGTGCGATGATCAAATTGTCGCCATTTTATATTTTTAATTTCGCGCAGGCGCATTGTTTGTTTTTGATGTACTAAAGAAAAACCAACGACGCTGGTGAAACAGACAATTTGGCAGACGACATAACACCTTAGACAAGAAAAAATATTGAATAATGAAAGAAAAACGAAAGAAAAACCAAAAGACAAGCACCTACGTACTCAGTAACGCACCAGACAGAGCAAAAAACGCTTCACAACGTCAGCATTTCAAAAAGGACTGATCGATGTTTCACGCTCTCTTGATCTTCACACGTCTAGTACGCCTATATATATATATATATATATATATATATAAATTTCCTCACGAGAGCGCACGAGAGCTCAACCTCTCGCATGCTTTTCTTTAAAGAATTAAAAAAATGTAACGCAAACGCTGATTAATAATGGATTTCCTAATCAATTGTTGGATTTCCACATTAGGCGTTTCTTGTCTAAGGTAGCTAATAGCAATGGCGAGAATAGAAACATAAACAATAACATTAATATTTTTTATAAAAATCAGATGAACGAAAATTATAAACAGGATGAATGCAGAATTAAGAACATAAAAAAATGCATAACACCAGTTGACAATAGCAAAAACTTAGATTTATCATTTATTATAAAAAAAATTAAAACCTAACCTTATAGTTAAAAATAATAATTCACCTCCTAGAACAAAATTAAATAGGTCAAATATTATTTACGAATTTAAATGCCCAATAAGGAATTGTATTCCTGAGCAATCAAAATTCGTAAATAATTATATAAGCCACACTACAACATGTTTGACATGCAGACTCATTCTACACCTTTCTGACCATAGCTCAATTAGATCTCATTTAAATATTCATGGAGACTTACCGGACATTATTTGAAATATACTTGTCGACAACACTAATATAATAGCATCATCTACATGCAAAAAAAAAAGGCTAAAATATTGGAAGCCTTATTAATAAAAAGAAACAAACTAACTGTTACGTTGCTCAGAGAAGAAAGCTAGTAACCTTTCACTAAGGCTTTACTGAACTTAATTCACAGCAGCAATCAACAAAGGAAGAAGAACGCAGCTTTTAAAGAGGAATGGGGACGTGTGAAAGTCACGTGGACAGTAAAGATAGTTTCCTATTTTACGTGGACAGTAAAGATAGTTTCCTATTTTCTTTTCTTTTATTTTCTTTACGAAAATATAACATTCTCCCCCACTTGCAAAAGAGATCGTAATTGAATAGGTTTTATAATTCCAGTCGTTGGATTGGTCTACGAATCCTGCTAGACCGGCGTAGAGGTAGTTCACCACTGGAAGAGCCAGACCTCTGAGAAGGCTGGCTATTATTCACAGATTCATTTTCCGTGGAAGGTGAAGAAATATTAACGGGACCATGCATCAGGCAAAAGGGTTGAATCTGCGTGGTCCACGTCGGGTTGAGTATTTTCAGGTCCATTTTGAGGTCCATCCGGGCGTGGAAAACGTGCCAACCGTCTCAGCGCCACCGAATCTTCCCGGCCATCATTGTGACGTATTTTGGCATGCGTAGGATTGGCCTCAATGAGTTCCACCACCTCAACGATAGGGTCATATTTACTTCTGCCATCGAATCGTTTTAATAATACCTCCCCAGGCTCACAAAGCCAAACAGGCAACGCAGTACCGGAGGAGGACCGCCTTTCAAAATTGAACATTCGTTCGTGGGGGGTTGCATTCGTAGTGGTACATAGTAGAGAGCGGATAGCATTTAACACATCATGTAGAACATCCTGCCAAGCACTAATTGGTAACTGTTTCGATTCCAGGGCCAATAATATGGTATTCCAAGTTATGCCGTTGTAACGTTCGCATTGGCTATTGCCTCTAGGGTTATAAGCAGTAGTATTACTGAATCCAATTCCAAGTCGTGTTAGAAATTGTTTAAATTCTCCTGACACAAACGAAGTTCCTCGATCGGAGTGAATGAACGAGGGAAGCCCGAAAATGGAGAAAATACTTGTCAGGCACTGAATAGCAGTTTGCGAAGAGCAATCGCGGCAAGGAAAGGCAAAGGAAATCGACTATATTCGTCGATGACAGTAAGTATATATCGGTAACCTGTCAGGGGATACCGGGACAGGCCCTTTGTAGTCTATGGAGAGACGCTGAAATGGCGCAGTAGAACGGATGAGAACATTACTAGTAGAATCGAAGAATTGGGGTTTTATTTTGGCACAGGTCGTACATTCAGAAGTCACACGTCGGACTTCATCAAGCGAATACGGCATATTCTGAGACCTTACAAAATGCCAAAAGCGCTGTACCCCAGGATGTATTAAGGAATCGTGTATCGATTTAAGTTCCTTCAAGGAAGAAGCAGCAGCACCACATACTCTGGATAAGGTATCCGCAACTGTGTTTTCATTTCCAGGACGGTGTTTTATGTCGTATGAAAAGGGAAGAAGTTCCATTTTCCACCTTATAATTTTACCGTTTTAATTTTTCCGCGATTAGCAGGTTTAAACATAAAAGATACGGCTTGTTGATCAGTAATAATAGTAAAATGTTTACCGGCAAGGACGTCTCTCCATTTACGAACGCATTCGACTATAGCATATGCTTCTTTTTCGACTATGTGAAGTCGTATTTCAGAGGGGTTTAGCGACCGAGAAAAGAATGCTACAGGTCGCTCAGCTTGTAAAAGAGTGCCTCCAATAGCCTTTTCTGAGGCATCGATTTCAATAGTAAATGGCAATTCATCATCAATAACTTTTACAGATGACTCGGCAATGTCTTTCTTAAGTTTTTCGAAAGAATTTATAACTATAGGAGGCATAGGGAATTGTTTATTTTCGACCAGTGGACGAATTTTGTGTGAATATTTAGGTATCCATTTCGCATAGTAAGCAAACATACCAAGACACCTTTTTAACGAATTTGAGTCGGGAGGAGGAGGCATTTGTAAAATTTTGTCTGGGAGAAATCGACTACCAATCGTTTCTTTTTATTAGGTGACGAAGTTACGACAATTTGAGCACGCCACGGAGAGTAACTTGTTTCAATTATATCATCCTTAAGCAGTTGTAGAATTTCTTTTTCAATGAACCGAACATCCTCCGCACGGTAATTTCGGGATTTAGTAGCAATAGGTTTGCAATCAGGGGTCAAGTTTCGGAACAACTTAACAGGAGCACAACTGATCTTGGTTAGAGCGCAGATTTTTAGAATATCCTGAGATCCACCAAAAGAAATAGTGATACTCTGGTGTAGTTTTAAGAAGGGCACTCCGGTATAATATCCATACAGGAATCAGGAAGTACTGTAAAGTCAATTTGTTTATATTCGTAACCATTGAAGATAATGTCCTCAGTACAATATTCAGATAGTTTGAGGGAAATGGCAGATGATGCCATGGAAATTACGGAATTCCGTTTAGAAGTAGACAGTTTCATTGTTTTAACAATACGGGCACTGATAAAGTTATCAGAACTACCGGTGTCTATGAGGGCAGTTAATCTCTTTCCTTTTAATTCTAAAGTTTTAGTAACTGGAGGAGACCTATCATCGTCTTTAGCACGGGCTACTATAATAGCTGAAGTAGAACGTGAAGGTGCCGGCATTGTAGAACGGCAAACTTTAGAAAAATGACCAAGTTTGCCACAGTTTCGACATATCTTATCACGGGCAGGACAATAGCGACGATTATCCTTAAAATGACGTTTTCCTCCACAGTTGTAGCACTTGCCACGAGCAAAGGCAGCAGACAATTGTACAGAGTCACACTCCGTACGAGAATCAGTTAAGTCCTAAAGCATTTTTTTAGTAGTAGTAATGGAAGTGGCATCCTCGGCAGAATCAGTAACCACATTTTTAGTCATAGTGGTAGTACAGCAGTTGATCCAATCTGAGGAGTGTATGACTCAGCACGAAAGTGAGCCTGTTCTAAGGCTCTAGCACATTGAGTAGCCTCCTTGAGAGTTAGCGTATCATTTTCAAGCAGTCTGGCACGTATTACGAGGGACCGGAGACCACGTATAAATGCATCACGGACAGATTCATCCCTGTAAGTAGTAGCAGTAACAACTTGGAAGCAACAGTCAGCAGCAAGTCGATTCAAGGCCTGAAGGTATTGGTATACAGACTCATTTTCCTGCTGCAGACGTGTAGACAACAAATGTCTAGCGTGAATAATACTTGGAGACTTGTCATAAACACTTCTCAGCAATTCAACAGCATGTTCAAATCCAGAACAACCCTCAATAACATCAGCAACGGTAGCACCGATATTTAAATAAAGGACTTCGAGTTTGTCAGGGTTTAACGAAGCAATAGTTGATAAGTAATAATTAAAATTACGGTACCATAGTCTCCAGAGCTTGCTAGCCTGAGGGTCTGCAGAAGATATATCAAACTTGTCCAGACGAATAATCTTGTCCATGAGGAAGTAAGTTCAGTAAATTGTTACGTTGCTCAGAGAAGAAAGCTAGTAACCTTTCACTAAGGCTTTACTGAACTTAATTCACAGCAGCAATCAACAAAGGAAGAAGAACGCAGCTTTTAAAGAGGAATGGGGACGTGTGAAAGTCACGTGGACAGTAAAGATAGTTTCCTATTTTACGTGGACAGTAAAGATAGTTTCCTATTTTCTTTTCTTTTATTTTCTTTACGAAAATATAACACTAACACTTAATAATATTAACTTCGAACATGGACATAATATCTTGACTGTGTTTTGAAACACAAAAAAAAAAAAAACAAACTGCAAACATTTAAAAAAACATACATACAACAAACGTTTTCTAATTTTAACAGTTAAAATATAATCCTTGAAAATGGTTAAATGTATAGCCGAAAGCACTTGGATAAAAAGAACATTCAGACGTGTTTTATATAATTTATCATCCGAAAAGAAAAAAAATTATTAGATCGCATGAGAAATTGTATAAAAACTAAATAAAAGCAGCTTGTAAAGGCAATAATTCCGTTGGTATATAATCCAAGTGGATCCTAGTAATATAAAATATTAAAACTGATCCACAAAAAGAGATCAATGTATTTATTATAACATAGCGAATAAACAGTATTACACAACAAAATCCCAAATTGCCTCATGTGCGGTTAGATCTATTTCAACTGTATTCGGTCCTTCAAAGGATGTGGTTGGTTCCACACAAAGCCTTTACCAATATAATCAAGTCATATATGCCGGTGTCTAGGAACTGAACAGCTTGACCTTCATACGTTGAATACGACGGGAGAGTCCACCACTATATATATATATATATATATATATGTGTGTGTGTGTGTGTGTGTGTGTGTGTGTGTGTGCAGGTATGCAGAAGAATAGGAAAGAACACATTAGGTAAATAATCTAGGGTTCTTTAGTATTTTTGTTTTTATTTTTAAAAAACAGTGCTCCATACAGAAGTAGAGAAAGACATCATTTGCTTTGAAATAGAAACCCCACCCTACCTCAGCTTGACCTCTCCCTGGAGGTGACTGATATGTGGATAAAAATGGTCGCACGAGCCGTTTCCATAGTAACGAATGAACACGCTTATAACGATACGTAAATTTCAAAATTTCCAAAATTGGTTATTCCTAAATTTTCGGTTGAGAATGAAACAGAGCTTGTTACTTTAATTCAATTTAATTTTAATAATTATATTGAGGGTTTCGGCTCTCGTTTTTGAAACATGAGAACTCTTGTGTAGCGAAAGAATCATATTTTTTTAAAAATAAATATAATATATATGTACAGGATGTATATCGAGACATTATGAGTTAAAACTTTATTGATAGTAATATGAAGCAAGAATGACAACTGCTCACACATAATTTCTGCGTATAGTATGGTCACCGGCTTCGACCGCGTAGTTTCAAAATAATAATAATCTTATTCCTAAATTTTCGCTTGAGGATGAAACAGAGCTTATTACTTTAATTCAATTTAATTTTAATAATTATATTGATGGTTTTGGCTCTCGTTTTTGAAACATGAGAAGTAGCGAAGGAATCATATTTTTAAAAAAAATTATTATATATATATATATATATATATATATATACGTCAGATTAATGATGAAGAAAGGCATTTCTTTTAAACAACAAATATTGCTTTTACAGCGGTTATTTTTTTTCTTTGGCAATGTATTTACTTCAGAATTGATGCTATAAGTCGGACACAATATATTTAACGATTCAGATCAATATTCAGGTAATATTTGTGAATCTCTACCGATGTACTGATGCATTCGCAAGTGTATATATGCACTTGTACGTCATCTAAGTATGCATCCTAAAAATGCAGATTAAAAAGTACATCTCGCAAATGGCTGCTTCTGTGTGCGACTTAACACCTTATTTTGATTTTTATAGATAGAAATAAACACATTAAAGCTAGCTTGACACTGGCGATTTCAATCTGACATAGAACGTGTATTCTTCTTGTTTGTGTTGTGTTCCCTCAGGACGTAGGCGATCATGGCTCTCCACTATTTCTTGTCCTTTGTACCACTTAATAGATTTTGTTTTTTTGTTATCGCTCCTAAACCTTTTCCCGCTATCCATTTACTCAAGTTCGCTAGGTAAATAAACGCGTTGTTCTCCTCTGTCCCTCTTGCATCCAATCTATCCTGTGAGTATCAAATTTTCCAAACCCTCTTTCCTCAAAATGGGCTGAGGAAATTTCAACTGCCTCTTTCTGGTGTTAAGTATCCTTTTTGCTGCTATTGTCTCTAGAATTTTGTCGCTGGTCACATGTTATTTTAATGGTATTAAATAACCTGAAAAAAAGCTGATTGGCCGCAACAAACAAATCAATCAATCAATCTTTTTGCCATCGATATATCCTGCGAGTATCAAGTTTTCCAAGTCCTCTTTTCTCATTATGAACTCCAGAAATTTCAACTTCCTTTTCCTGATATTAACTTTAAGTGTCCTTTTTGTTTCCATTTTCTCTAAAACTTCGACGTTGCTCACATGTGCTATTCTCATCATCCTTCTGTAGAACCACATATCTGTTGCTTTAAGTATTTTCTTCATCTATGAGGAGAGCACTTACTGACTTAGTTGACAATCTAGCAGTGCGCTTAAATTAATGCTGTTGAGGTACCAAGGACGAGAGCTCATTACAAAAATCAACATGAAAATATTGATAGAAAAGACAGAGAGCAGCCACGTTATAGAGTTGGAAAGAGACTGAAATCAAGGTGCCAGGTCAGGACCGATAATATTACAGACACTTCTTTGGAGTTTTTGAGAATCTCAAGATATATAGTTGGTACACCCTATCAGATATGGCAGCAATATTCAATGCACGAATGAATGTTAGATTTACGCACGCGCAAAATGAAGGCTACGAGTAAAATTGTCTTGCACGACACAATGAACCAAATTTCCTAACAGCAGACTTGGCAAATGATTCAAATGCATTTAATCCACTTCATGTCAGTGGAAAATGTGAGACCAAGAATTTCTCTCCTGGAGGTTAGCACCAGTCATGCTGATGAAAGGCAGAAAAGGTTCTTTATGGCGATTAAAAAATTTCGTTTTGGAGGTGTTATTTGCAAGCCATTTCCTGCACCAGTTAACAAATGATCGGGGACTATTTTTGAAGGCAGCTGCCTGTTTTACTGTGTCGGTTCAATCGGACTTACTATTAAGACAAAAGAAAACTGTTGTGCCATCATCATAAATATCTCTCTGGTAACAAAAGTTCGTTGATGATCATAAGAAACAAAGTACATCGAAGGATAGAGCCTGCATTAATCTGAAAAGATCACGAAGCATGGTCGTTCAACAGGAAATTATTTACACAGTTGCTTAAGAACGATTGGATTAAGTCAAATATTCGGCCAGAGACACCATACACCTTGAACTTGTGAAGAAGACCAGTATGTTGAACGCTGCCCTCGGGATATCTAAACCAAGAGGCCTCACTATTTTTATCTAAATCTTGCTATTCAGTCATAAACGTTAACATATGGATGATTGGCCTAGCGAAACGGAATCCATATTGTTTAACTGAAAGAAGCTCGTGTAGGTATTAGCATTTTCGTATGTCAGTATTGTGAATTAATGAACGACAAAAACGTACATTGAAAATGAATTACTGAGAATACATGCATAATTGAAAAATAAAGATGAAATAAAATGCGTTAAAATGAGATTGATTTTTTAGAAATATCTCTGCTGTCTTGAAAGATTTAACTGCTTGCACCGGGTTACCCTGATAACTATTTGGGAAAAATGAATTATATACGTTTGAAGAAGTTTTGTTTATAAAAGTGAAGAAATAAATTTTCACTACTCGATGAAAATATAATCACGACAATTAAAGTTAATAAAAGAAGAATGTTTCTAAAAAAATCGGCGAAAATATAAAAAAAAGGAAAAATAATTAAAAATATATTCATTAACCTCCGAGCTACTAAAGTCTTGAAAAACAAATTCGCAGATTTCTGTTTATGACTATGAGGTATGTACAAAAGTTTGTTGTTGTTATCACAACGTTTTGGCCGCTGTGCCATCAGCAGTGCCATCAGCAGTATATCAATCTGGGTAACCTACATACAAAGAAATAGTCAAAACCAGATCGATATAAAACTGATGAAGCCCGAAGGGTTAAAAAAACGGGCGAAACGTTGTGATAACGACAAAGACGACGACAATAGTACCAATGTAAATAGTGTAAATAATGATAACTCCTAATTCCAGAAATTCAGACAGAAAAAAAGGACATATGACCCACTGAATAAAACCGTTGTTTGAGTAGAGTGACTTGACCCAAAAAAGTTGTGAAGTCAATTTTTGGCTAAAGCAGAGGTGAACAAAAAAAAAAATGCAAAGTTGAGTTAAAGGGAGATAACATATACTGAGACACCCGGAAGTGGCATGGCACGTGAAACAAGAAGAGTTTACCCCGAAGATCGAAATTCCAATTGTGACATCATTGGAAAGGCGCTAGTAAGCTGAAAAAAAAATAGTAAACAGAAAAACCTAATTTCCGATAGACTGAAGATATACCAATGACCAGACGAAGGAAAATGAAAGAAAAGGATTTTTTAAAATTGAAAATATATATATATATAAGACAGAAAAACACTAATTTTCGATTGACTGAAGATATACTGATGACTAGACTAGAGATAGTGACTAGACTAGGGATAGTGATTCGATCTATGAGCTATAACAGGTACTACTTCTGCTTACACTGAGGTAACCCGGCCCGGGTATGACGATTTACTATATCCGAAAGCAGTGTCTCTGATTGGGAAGTTTTTAGTAGCGTGGAAACAACTCTAAATTACTGTTGATTCCAGGTTCACCCTGACCTGGGGTTAGTAGCACCTGTTAGCTTTCCAGCTATGGGCAAATAGTTAACCCACCGAAACTGGGGCGAAAACACTAGGAAAGCATAAAAATACATTTTTATGGTAAAAATACATTTTTTATAGTAAAAATACCTGAAATGTATTTTCACGGTAAAAAAAAATTACTAGCAATATTTTTTCGTAAATGCTTTCTAAGAAAATTACATTTCTGCTTTAAATGACCCAATAGGAGTGGATATGCCGCTAAAAAAACATTAAAAAATACTCAAGCTGCAGTAATACCCGTTGAGTGGTGTTCGATCATGGCGTCCGGAAAATCGATTGCTTTATTGTCACATCGATTTCGCGAAACTGCCAGACTAATTCGCTGTGTGCAACATAACGTCACTATAAGTTTTTCTAACAGTTGTTGATGCTGGAGAGATAAGACATACGAATAATTCGCAGGTCAGCAGTGTATTATTTGTTACTGCGTGACTTCTTCTTTATCGGAAAAACGGATAATCCGGTAATTAACTGATAGTAGTGTCCGGGAAAATCAGTAGTATACCGTCGGCTTTGTTCAGTTATCCATCTAGGAAAAGTCACTCTGATATAAAACCTGCAACATCTACTACATCCAATGGTAAAGATTTGTTCTTCCTTTTGGATAAATACAATTCGAATAATAGGATTAGTAGCCTACGAGGTTTTTCATCACTTTAAAATACCTGAAGAACAGGAATTGGTTTTTAAAAGTAACATCAGAAGAAGATGTGTATTTCAAACGCCGAATAGTAACTGAAAATGTCATTGGAAATGAATGAAAATTAAGTTCTAAAGAGTGTAAATTCCAGACCGATCTCCAATGCCACATTTCTCTGCTAAAACAATGGTTATACTCAGTAATGGGAAGACGGACGTTATGGTAACTAACGAGAAGGTAATAATTTACATTATTTATATTCGAACTTATATACTCATCGTTTTTGTTATTATCACAACATTTCAGCCATTTTCCTTTAGATCTTCTTCAGGTGTCTCTCGATTCGAATAACCTTTAGGGAGTTCTAACTGAATACTTTATTTTAATTAGGTAAATTATGCACCTTCTGATGTCTAAGGAGATTATCGTCTTGTTCTTCTTCAGTACTGCTCAGTTACTGCTAACACTTTTTCTACTGAGAGCCAGAGATTTAACTCACAATTGCTATACAACCAAGTTCACGAACCAATTCTTTAATCATCTAATCTATTATTCCGTGGAATCTTTCATGCGGGTGGCTATTGTAAATTAAAAAAAAGGTATTCGGTTAGAACAAAATTTCGTAGCGTTATTTGATAAGTTTGAACACGTTATTTCGTTTCACACATGACTTAAATTTAGGCTATATAGATTTGATGTAAATATTTCGAAAAGTGACAAATTGACACGTCCCACTATATTTTTCGGGTGTGGACTGTAGAAGTTAAATGACGTCTGCCAGAAACACTGGTAATGTCTGAACTATATAGAAATGGCTTCAGAAATTTCGTTCAGTAGACGAGAGCACCGAAAATAAAATATGAGAAAGATCTAATTCAGTCTTAAAAAAAAAAATGATCAATGCTTTGCTTAGACAAAATACGAACACAGCCAACTCGTACTTCAACGGAACTGAATAAATGCATGAAAAATTACAAAGGAAAAAAATCCAAGACTAGTGAATAAAGATAATTGTGCTTTTATGATAATTCCCGTCATCACACTTCACGGTTCACCGGGGAAAAAAAAAGTTGCGTTGTCTATGAGATTATGGGACATCGACTTTATTCACCAAACATCTCTCATCCACAGATTATCACTTATTTAAAGACAGTCATTTTTCCATCACGACAGAAGATTATCATATAGTGAAGAAGTAGTCGAAACATTTGAAGAGTTTATTAAAGCAAAAGACGAAGATTTTTTTTATAATTAGGAAACATAGGTTAGAATCATGTTGGAAGAAAACGTAGTGCAAAAACGTATATTATTTTGATAAAATGAAAGTGCATTTTATTTGAATTAAAATATGTTTTGGAATAAATTCAAACACTAATTATTATATAGAATAAATTGATATATATTTACTTATAATATATATATATATATATATATATATATATATATATATATATATATATATATATACATATATATCGTTAATATATATATATCAACAATATATATATATATATATATATATGTGTGTGTGTGTGTGAAAAGTGTGTGTATATAAATATAAACATATATATATATATATATATATATATATATATATATATATATATAATATATTATACATATTATATGCATGGTACTTATTAGAAAACGCTCAATATCAAAGATAGAGCTAAATCAAATATATATATATATATATATATATATATATATATATATATCAAACGTAGAAATCACACTATACTTGGCTAAAGGAATAACCGAAAGCGCTCGGAAATACAGAACATTCAGACACTTTTTACATATTTTACGTCCATAATACTGTTACAAGAAAAATTAAATATAAAACCTAACCGCAGTACCTTGTCAGACGTTAAAGAAACTTGTTTGCAATATATATATAAAGGAATGGATATTTTTACTTATTTATCCGACATATTTTTTTTTTACGTAAACGTTATTTTTAGTGGATTCTCGTGTTTGAGTAGACGTTTCATTTATTTATTAAACTGTAAAATTATTCATTTTTGTCGACCGTTATTGTGACGTCCTTGTCGCAGCGCCAGCTGTGACGTCCTTGGTCGCGGCGTCAGCTGCGACGTCCTTAAACACAGCCTTCGCTCGCTCCTCGCTGCTCCGTTCGGGTGTCGCCGCTCCAAACGTGACGTCCGCCTGTCGCGTCAGTCGTGTTGTCTCGTCCTGTGACGACCAACTGGCTTGGTATCGGGCGCGGCACCCAAATGTGACGTTCTAACCTTTTGGTGATTCGGATGGGAATCTGGTTAGATTCGATATCAGCCTCGTCGTTCCCAACTCGCCTCCAACGCCTGGTTACCAAAGTAACTGCATTGATCTCCAGTCTGCCTACCCACGTTGTGAATTGATTTTAGGCAGACAAGATCAATCAGTAGTTGGGGCCGTAATGCAAATCGGGTTCAAACGGGGGATGACACCGCACAAATATGCATAAAATAAAATAAAATGATAACTCAAAAATTCAAGGTATCAAAAAAAAGGATAACAAACTTTATGTCTAGTTGTTGGATACATAGGACTGCGTCTATTTCCCGACCCGTTCTATGGATTGTGACACGTTGTTTTCCGTTAGGCGAGTTTTAACGCTTCAAGTTGTTCGCTCTTTAAGAAATTGGTTTTTCGGTGTGTCTTCGGGCGAAAGTCGAAAAAAAAAACAAACTTATTTTGGTGGTCTGGATCTAAGTCGCTCTTCAAATTAATTGTTCTTGGATTGAAGAGGAGTCCGGAATTTGCGGGAATCTTTCAAGTCAGCTATCTGCGAGGTGGAACCAACTTCCACTGCGAACTTCGAACTCTCTGCTGGAACTGGAACTGAAACTCTAACTGAAACTGATTTCTGCTCGCTGCGACTTCGCTTATATGGACGCCGACCAAAACCGGGGTGGGTTTGTTGGCGCCGGGGGTCCTTGATAATTCTAAATACATATCCACCTCTTTTATTTCTGGTTAGGAATTTTCCACTTTTTTTTCCATTTTTGGGAGCCTTCTCTTACTCCCACCTTCTCACCATACTTCAGAGGGGCGTGAACTGCCCTCCCCACTTCTTCGTAGCAACCTCTCATACCCATCCTCTAAATGGGTGGTGACAGCTTCCTCCGTGCGTCACGTGATCACCACTCGACCAATGATGTCTAGTCGGGCGTGTACGATCCCGCGGCTTTGTTTCAGGAAAAAAAATATCTTTCTTAACAAAAAAAAAATATATTTTTTTTTTCCTTCTCTTTCTTTTAATCGCTGTCATCATTTTCTCTAGCCGCAAACAGAACAATACGATCGATGGTGGTCATAACTCTTGTTCTCACCTGGGCTTCGTCAGTCATCTTATCGCTAATTATCAGAATGGGTGGTCTTTTTAACACGGCCAGACCGTCGCCTCGAAAAGAAACATTTCTAGGTTCCCATTCATTTTTTCGGTACACATTTCTGATAACACAGTTTTATTATCGCAGGCTAAAGATGTTCTGTCGAAAGAAATCGGTCAGTGGCCACGTCGTGTGCGGCTTTTGACACAATTAATTTTTCATATCTATCCAAAGCCCTGTAGTCCACCTGTTTTTCGTCACTTATCAAAATAACATTTTCATTTGGATTTTTCTTTGGCTAGTCGGTCTGTGGTTTGCCAATCAGATGCCTTCCCGCATTAGCGGTTTGTTTATGTATCCCAATAACACAGCCCGTCGTCAGAACACACCCGATTCCTTTATCCACTCAGATTTTTTTTTCGTTGTTATGACACTCTTCGCCATTTGTTATTTATCAAAATATCCTTTATCCATTGTCTCTTAGCCGTGGGTGTTCTGCTTATCATCCACGCTTTGGGTCTTCGCCTCTCTTTTCCTTTCTTTCCTTTCTTTTCTTTTTCTGCCTTGGTAAATGGTGCCACAATCCTCCCCTAACCGATTTGTCATTTACTCGTAAATTACACCTAAACCCAAATACACCATTTAGCATGCATCATGCATTTGTCCCATGCAATTCTATACTACTTTTCTACATGCAATGTAATGTTCTCTTTCAACTTCTTTTGTTCTACATGCAATGTAATGTTCTTTTTCCTCTTCTTCTGTTTTACATGCAATGTAATGTTCTTTTTCATCTTCTTCTGTTCTACATGCAATGCAATGTGTGCGTGTGTCTGTGGGTGCAGATGTGGTTACTATGGCTCGTTCTTCATGGTCAATGTTTTTTCTCCGCTGTGGGAGGTTTTTCCGCCGCACGTGGCGGTCTCACGCCAGCCTCCTCCGCCGGTCTTCCTGCAATCTCTTCGCCGATTCTGTATTAGTAAGGAACACTGCTCAGCATCTCCCTCTCGGGTTGCTGCATACTCATTTGATTATCGTTCGTTAATCTCCTCTTACTCTTAATCTTCCATATTACTATACCCCCGATGGCTATAACTATGAATGTACCCATCACTACCGACCAACCTATCGCGATCTGCTCATCGTCTTCCCAAGCCATACCTTCATTTTCCAACGCACTTAACTTGTCCCTCAATTGATCCATATCGATCTTTTCTAGCGGCTTCATTAGTACTGGCATTTTATTCAAGGTGACATTGGAGAATCCCTTCACTATTGGCTCCCACAATTCTGTACAATTGATTAAGCCTCTGCCAATCATTTCTATGATTGAATCTTTCTCTTCATATCTTTCTTCTTCCTGGTAATAGGGGTAAAGAAATAGATATCCCAAATGCCAAACATCCCATGGGTAATTTTAACAGGGATAATGGTGGCCTTACTCTTAATGTCCTTGTGGACTCTCCCCATACCCTAGACAAGCTGATAGGGTTTCTGTGTGGCCACTGCCCACACCCGTCTGAAAACACTGATAGCTTGTGGTAATGCCGTGTTTGCTAATACCTCCACTTGGCAGGTTCTCTTAATTCCCTCTCTCTTCCTTTCAAACAATTCTAGTATGCACATTTTGCGGATACCAGTTATATAGACAGGGCTTAACGAGGTACAAGTCCCTAGAGCATCATTTCTACACTTTCTAGCTTCTTCAGCTGTTAGCAACATGAATTTCGTTCTCCCCGAATTTAAAGCTATGTATTCTGTTTCCACCTTGTACCTTGCTATATTCCCAAACCTTGATCTCTTCTGGGGTAGGGAATGGGTAAATTTATAACCTGGTATATCTTGAATATACTCTCTCTATCTAACAACAGAACAGATATCACAACCAATAGTCGTCTATTTTCCAACAAGGTCACACACCCCAGTGCATTATAATATTTCCACAATTCTTTGGTTGGGTCCACTGGCAGCCTTAAATGGTGGGGTAACTCGGCCTGTATTCCGAGTAGCACTTTCCTTAGGTGACCCGAGTTTACTATGCTTGGGGATAGGTGTCCCAATGACAGCATGTCTAATTGCGCTCTCACATGTTCCAGCAAGGTCGTCAACGTCTAACTAGTTCGTCGTACCTTATTCGTAATTGTCATGAGTTGGAAATATTTTTGCATGAATCCGCTCATTTCCTGTAATTCGATCATTACAGTTTCTGTATCATTAATTATCTCTTGTCTCAACCCTGCCAGGTTATCTATTAACGAATTGATTCTGGCTCTATTTTTGGCCACTTCTAACCTTGTCACATTTAATATTGTCACACTCTCCCTTGCCACTTGAGCAAGCGTCCTCTGGTTTATTTCCACTTCTCCCAGTTTCCTTCTTATGAATTTAACGTCATCTTCAGTCACTGCTCCAAACAGGGCATTTAACGCTTTTCCCACAATCGGAACTACTGATCTCTTTTCCCGCGTCTGCCGTAACTCTAGTCCCTTCAGGTAATTTTGCATGTTCCTCCATTGAGCCTCTATCATACTGGCCTCTGATTCTAGGGAGTGTAATAAACTAAGATACCATTTTTCCTTGGGATAATCTTGCACTACCTTCAACCGGGCTGCATCCAGCTGCGTTAGCTCATGTCTTTTTCGAGAGTCGAAGAAAAATTTGTTTTTAAGGCACTATTCCCACTTCGCTTAAATATACTGATTAATAAATAAACGGAGCGTCTACTCAAGTGCAAGTATACACCAAAAATAACGTTTAAGTAATAATATATATATATATATATATATATATATGAATGATAAAGTTACTTAACTGAAAATATCATTTATTAATGTTGTTTCCCCGACTTCGAGGTTTCTTGGAATTGTCAATTCTTAAAGGGATCTGTCGTTTCAATAAGTTTATTTCTAATCTGTTTTAGTTTTTTTGAACTTTTTCACGTTTATTTAATCCGTTGTGTACACGTGCATATTCATGAGATTTATGTTTGATATATATATATATATATATATATATATATATATATATATATATATATAAGTGTATAACAACGAATGGCGACAGTCTGGTTCATACGTGAAAGCAATTTTGACGCTATTACTATCAGACAGTAATAGTTGAAATTTCAGGGACGCATAATGAGAAAAGAATACCTGGTGAATTTGAAACTCACAAGTCTTATTGAAAGCAAGAGAGGCAGGGGGAAACTGCGGGTAACCTACCTATGAAGCTTGTGTAAATGGATGGCGGAACAGGGCATGGGATGGATACTGATAAGACGAAACTTACCAAGAGCTACAAACGACAGGAATTTTGGGACTGCTATAATCACTCAAGTCCTGAAGGAACACGGTAAAGAAGAAGAAGAATTAAATTTTTTCACTTTTGACAGCTTTTCTATTCTGAAGTGGAAGGATCTTATTTCCTGTCGCTTTGGTTCTTTTTATTCGAATGGAATGGTACATCTTTTCTGTAGAGTTCGAAAGCCTTTTTTTTTAAAACAAATATTCCCTGAATTATGTCTTCTATTGTGATGTATTGAGTGCCTAAACGGAGCCACCAAGGAAAACCTTCTGGTCTGAACGAAGAGCCTGAGGGAAGTTGCGTAGACTCAATGATGTGTGATTGGAATGACGACTAAAATAATTCACCCATTTTGGTCAAGGCGCCCGGGTTTGCTGCAGCTGCAGAACAGGAAGAATGAATGACGAAGATTCAATCTGTGAGGAAATAAGTTGACACTTCCCGGTTGCAATACTGCGGGGCGTGCACAAAATGTCAACTTGCACATGCATTAAAAGGGAAGAATGTCGAGAAAAGAATAAGTATTTAGTTAATCTAATATATATATATATATACATATTATTCCTCACCGGTAGCACAATCGAGCACTATTTTATTAACACCAGAACTCAATGTGCGATATCATATATATATATATAATAAAAAGGCTTAAACACTAATATTCCATGGTCGTAATTTATTCCATTGGAATCGTAAATACGATCCAATTCATCAGACTTACAAATTCAAAAAGAAAACAGAAAAAACAACTCCGAGAATAAAAAATAAAATTTACAGAGAATGTAAGTACGAGAGTTATAGAGAGGGGTAACAGACGAGAGAAAGTCGGGGAATAAAATTTAACAGTGAAAAGTTTTAAAGAGTGGAGTGAGCTGGACATTGAGTTCTACCTGAATTCTATCCTCTTGGAATATTTTTTTTATACAGATATATTTGTATGCGTATATATGTAAGTATATATATTTATATATTTTGCATATGTTTGTGTATATTTACCACTAATATTATCTATATCTATCTGTTGAAACTTGAATAAAGCATGGAATAATAATAATACAACACAAAATGTACTTAAACAAAATGTATTGACACAAGAACGTGTACACAATATTTACAGATAGTTTGGTATATTCTTGGGAAGACCGTTCCTGTAGAATGGGTTGACTTAGTCGCAGTCGGGCAGAGTCTCTGGATTGGATCTCTTCTTCCTCCCCACGTCTTCCCGGTACCAACCATATTTATATGGTCGGTACTCCACTATGTAAATTAGGTGGATCGTACCACAACACTATCTATCTATCTATCTATCTATCTATCTATCTATCTATATTGATTGATTGTTTATGCGTTTTTTTAAGTAAAGTCTCTGTTTATAATTATCAGTATTCACAAAAATTTACCGGTTTGAATGTCCGAGAAACCTCAAAGAAAATATGTGTCCTCGGACAGGAATCGAACCTGTATCCTAGACGGAACTGTCATATAGCCTGACGTGCTATACTATTTAGCTACAGAGGAGGCGTCTGGTTTGCGAGGTCGAATTACGCTTTGTATCTATAAAAATAAAGTATAAATAATGAATATATGAAAAATGGTTGTCGGATATCTATCTATCTATCTATCTATCTAAATATATATATATATATATATACACACAACGATAAACTACATCCGCGTCCTGGGTATGGCGATAAACTACATCCGCGTCCTGGGTATGGCGATAAACTACATCCGCATCCTGGGTACGGCGATAAACTACATCCAACAGCAAGGCCTTAGATAATGTTTTCGGAAAAATAATGTTGCCAGCTATATGTTTTTGAAACAATAATGTTGCCAGCTATCCGTTTTTGAAACAATAATGTTGCCAGCTATCCGTTTTTGGAACAATAATGTTGCCAGCTATCCGTTTTTGAAACAATAATATTACCAGCTATTCGTTTTTGAAACAATAATGTTGCCAGCTATGTTTTTGAAACAATAATGTTGACAGCTGTACGTTTTTGAAACCATAATGTTGCCAGCTATACGTTTTTGACTTTTAAAGTCACTCAAAATCATTTTCGGCATAAAGTGACCACTAAGGTTGAGATGCCGTTAAACAAAACAATCAACAATCAACAATGAAATGGAAATTCTTAACAAAAAATACCTAGGATTATTTTGCAGTGTGCAAGCAAATAAGCTCAAGCTTGCTAAAAATGTTCCATAGAAAATAGGCATTTAAAATTCATATATTTGGCATATATATATATAAACTGGATTTGGCATGAAATAAGCCACAGTGGTTGATATGCCATAAAACCCAAACAAAAAAAAAACAAAAAAAAAAAACACACACACACACACATATATATATATATAAAGGAGACACGGTGTTAACACACTTTTGAAGGGTCGAATACAGAGACCTGGTGCACTATGTGTCACAAGGTCCCCAAATGACCCTCCGCAGGTTTTGAATTCAGAGTTGTCATCTAGACTAGTTCCTATCAACAGCTATAAAACCCAGCATGCCCTGCTATTTAGCAAATAGGTGAGTAGAAAAAAAGAGGATTCATGCCTTTCCCAGGGGTATCAGTACGTAAGTGAATGTAATGGATACGACTGGATTTCGGACTCGGCTCTCCCGAGTCGCTATCCATTACGCCACCGTGCTTGCTTGCTTTCTTTCTTTCTTTCTTTCTTTGTATATATATATATATATATATATAGATAGATACACCTAGTGAGCCAGAAAAACCTACCTATAAATATGTGTTTCTCTTTGCCTCGTTAGCCAAACTTTCCTTGACGATCCGTTTAGGTGAAACCTAGGTAGGTTTGTCTGGCTCACTAGGTGTATCTAGGTCTGCTCTACGGTTGTATTGAGCTCTTTTATTAGTTAGTTGTTTACTCGTATCGGGGTTTTTTCTTTGGGCTTCAGACCTGCATTTGTGCGATTTTTTTGTCGGCAGAAGTTCATGTTTGTAGCTCTTTCTTTTTTTAAAACATTTTTTTTTCCTCGAGATTGATTTGATTGGCAAATCAAAATTCGAGGGTTTTTCGAAACGAGCCTAGTTATCTATATTCATATATATATATATATATATATATATATATATATATATATATATATATATATATATATATATATAAAAGCGGTTTCTTCAAAAAGAAAGAGATTTGAAAATTTTATAAAAGCAAATTCAACGATACAGTAACATATTCAACACATTACCAACTAAAACTTCATTTATTTTGATATTTTTTCCTATACAGTTATGTGTAGAATCTGTCTCTTAGAATTTGTTTCTATTAAGTTTTTGAAATCTGCTTTTTCCTTAAAAAAACAAACTATCTATATATAAATATTGGCATCCACAGATAGACTGTTTCGCTGTATCACAGCTCGTCAGTGTGACTAGACGCCCGGTTGCCTCTAGCTAGGACCGAAACCTGGATGAATTGGCATCAGGCGGACATTCTCCCCCAAGCCATTGGCACACGGGAGGGATGAAGGTGAATTTAAGTGTATTTATTTTTAGATAAACAAATAGAGACTGAGAGAACTCGATTCGCTTTACCGAAGAGCCTTGCATTATTATCAGTAATAACCACCGTTTACAAACTCACACTTCCTCGTCAGAGTGCTCAACCGAAATAAATTTTTCAGGAGCTTATATATATATATATATATATATATATAGGGTGTATCAAAAATACTTTTACAAATTTTGGAGACGAGTTCGTCACACCAAGACAAGGGCAAAAGTCCATATAAATACATGTCTGCAAATCCTTCGTTTTAGATGTATTAAGTTTAAAATTTACGGTAGACGCTGTTAAATGTACAATCCAAGATATACTTCAAAAATATTTTACAAACTTTGTGGGGGCGAGTTCCTGTCATCAAAACAAGATAAAATGTCAATATAAACATATTTCTAAAAGGACATCATTGTATTTCAACACAGCAACTTATAAAAAATGTTCAAAATGTCTTCCGCCTACTTCTCCATACGCCTGCACCCGTCGGATCATTGACTGGCGGAGTCTGTCAAATACTCCCACACGGTTTCGAATGGTTTCGAAGACCCCAATGATTTGTCATTTTGATCAATCTAAAAGTGTTAGGCAGGGCTATTGTTACTAGTATGTGTCATGGGGGTGGTGGGATGGTAAAAATTGATGAAGCTAGTTATATGTTGGAGAGAGGGGAAGACGTCTCACGAGTAGCAAGTTGTAGCAAAAATTGGCAAAACACGTGGTCTAGTGTTCAAAGACGCGACTATGGTTAGAATATGATGAGGTGAAAAGGAGGAAAGAAAAAGGAAAGAAAGAAAAAAGAAACAAGAAAAAAGAGGGTTGGGGAGGGAATATATAATAATAAAATAAAATGACAAGAAAATTGAAGGAACAAAAATATAGATAGAAATGTAGAAATCTATTGTTATTATAAAGGGTTTAATAAAATAAAGGAACAACTAAGAGGAAAAAGCGTGTACATATATAAATAGACGTGAGTACATATATTTGTAGCTTGTGTACATTTACACACTATTATGTGCACATATGTACGCATGTGCATCTATATATGTACAGGTGTGTCTGAAAATTGCGAACATTTCTCTCCCTGCCTCATTTTTCTCATATGGTTAATATCTAATAAATGGTTATCGTGCTGACTATATTGGGACCCTTTCATTTGTCCTTGTTGTATTAACCAACCTTTCTATTTTACATATTATAAGAAGCACACGTGGACTACTTTTTGTTTTAATTATATATATATATATATATATATATATATATATATATATATATATATATATATATATATATATAAAAATGACAATAGGAAAACTGGTAATTGCTGACGCGTTTTCGTCCAATGTGGACTTTATCAAAGCAAAATACGAAACGCGTCAGCAATTACCAGTTTTCCTATTGTCATTTTTATTCATAAATATTGTCTTCTCTACTGGTTAAATCAGAGAAATTTTCATATATATATATATATAGATCGATAGATCGATAGATAGATAAGTAACTTAAAAAATTAGGAAATCAGTTGAATCCACTACCTTGGTTTTAAACTTACGGTATCCTCAGGCGATTTTTATCAATTGACCCCCCAACCCTATATTTAAAAAAATAAATAAATAATGAACGGCATATAATTAATGCGAGAAATCAGATATAGCAACGGTATTGAAAAAAACGGAGGAGAGCTCCACAGGTGGGAAATACGAGAAAAGAAACTGCTGAAGTAGAAGTGGTGGTTGCATTTAACTATTTCAACAATAAAAGATGGGAATCTAGTCGCACGCTTAAATTCATTCCACGGGGGGGGGAGCTCATCAGAGCAGTTGACATGAAAATATTTATAGCAAAGATGGAAGGAAGCCATGTCGCCGCGTCGGTGAGAATGTGACTGAAGTGAAGATACCAAGTCAGGATCGATTACATTATGGATCATTCTTTGGATTTAGTTAATGACCTCGAGATGAATAGCAGGAGCACCAGACCAGATATGTCAACAGCATTCAGAAAACGGGGGAGAGTTCCACAGGTGGGAAATGCGAGAAAAGAAATTGTTGAAGTAGAAGTGGCGGTTGCATTTAACTATGTCAACAATTAATCTAGTGGGAATCTAGTAACACGCTTAAATTCATTGATTCTTCTTTTTTCTCTCTCTAATGTTCCATGTTGTTTCAAGACGTGGGTGTTCATGTCTCTTGCTCTACCATCCACTCACACAATTATTTATTATAATTACTATTTATTTTTTCTACTTATTTCGCTCCAAGCAAGGCGGGAAATGTCACTCGTACGCAGGAGGTTACAAAGAGTGAAAGTGAGAGAAAAGACTGAGAACAAGGAGTATTGAGGAAAGGATAAAAGATAAACGGGTTCCAAGAACGCAGAAAATGGCGAGTTGCATTTAAATTGTAGTCATCAGGGAATTAAGGAAATGGAAGAGAGTTCCATAGGACTGGGAATTGTGGAGAGCCATGATCTCTATTGTTCTGAAGGGACACGTTACATAGAAGAAGAACCAAGTCGATTCTTCGATTACCCGTTCCGAACTGCTAACCATCAGACAACCCGTACATATGAAGATATGCGATAAAATATATACGATAAAATATATTTAAATTTCTTGCCTGATAGAGAAGTATTTTATGGAAAATGTTTTGTAATTTGATCAATTTTTCTGCGTACGACGGTATGGTGCTGGGTCATGCAATCTGGGGATACGTCAGGGTCGTTTTTTTTTTTTTTTTACTACACAATTTCGCTTATTTTTTGCTCTTTGGAGTTTTCGCCATCAAACAGACACTTTGGAAATATTCAGATCAATAGGAAGACATTAAGAAATCGAAGGAAAATAAAAAAATTAAAAAAATCAATTTTCTTTTTATCTTGTTTAGTTTTATTGGCCCTGATTTTATTATATATATATATATATATATATATATATATATATATATATATATATATATATATATATATATATATTTCATTTTTCATATTTATTGTTTTTTGATTATTAGTTTAATGGCGTGCGATTTGACAGCAACGAAGATACAAGAAACACAAAAATATTTTGACATTTGAAAAAAGAAATAAAAACCTGTCCAAAAAAACAAAATAAACAAAAAACAAAATGCTAAGTCTTCTATTAGAGTGATTCTTCATTTATCAACAAAATTGATTTAATTTCTCTTTTAAATTCGTTCCTGTTTGTATTTTAGCTTCCGCTCTTGTCAATTGACTTCGTAAATGTTTATTGGATTTGCGGTTGCAGACAAGGCAATTAGCCTTTCTAAAGCCGTTGCTTTTACATGACAGAATCAACAACAAAAAACGGCAGAAAAAATAAAGAGCACCCCCCCCAGAAAGCCAACATCTATAAATCTATATAAAAACCACACATATGCAAGGTGACCTGAACCTTGAGCCTGGTCAGTAACTAGAAGTGTGAAAGGTTGTTGTAAACTTCGAAGTGAAAGTGGTGTGGTGGATAACAGCTCTGAATTTGAGTTGTGAGTTCAATACCTGCTTAAGGCAATGGAGAACTTGGAGAAGTGAATTAACAGGAGCTGGTCTACCTCAGCAAGCGAAATAAGTGTTCAGTTTGACATTCCAACCAGCTGAAGAATCCGGAGCGTACAACGGCCGAAACGCTGTGATAAATATGGTAACAAAGATGAGGACAATAGTCCGAATAATGTAAATAGTGTACTATCTATGCGACTGAATATATACAAAATGTATATATTTTTCCCTGATACATATAAAAAATACATATTGCTATCTCCTATATATATATATAAAATATATATAAAAATATCTGGCCACTCGTATTCGAGGATATCCGTCCACGTATATATATATATATATATATATATATATATATATATATATATATATATATATATATATATATATATATATATACAGAGAGAGAGAGAGGGAGGGAGGGGGTACGATGGATAAATTGTCGTCTAAATTACGTAAAACGAAAATAACACTGACATCTCATATTTACCAAAATTACACAAAGATATCTTGAAATACTAATGAGTAAATAAAATCGCTATAGGATTCAATAACGGGCTCTACACGATTTCGGAATCTCCTGTAACTCTTCTAGACGGTTTTCTTGTTTAAGTTGGTGAATGCTGCCATAATCCTTGCCTTCAGTTCATCTCTGGTGTTAGAAGGAGTTTTAGTGGTACCCCGCTCAACTACGCCACGCACATAATAATCAAGGGATTGCATATATATATATATATATATATATATATATATATATATATATATATATATATATATATATATATATGTCGTATTCAATGAAATGTGCATGAAAAAAGGATTGCTGCCTAAATACACAAATTTTAAATTGCATGACATGGCAGCCAACAAGGAAAGCAACGCTATAACTTTCAGAAAAAAATCTTGTTTTACGACAAATAACAAAAGCTAAGAACGAAATAAAATATATGAATAATGAAATCGAAGAACATAATGCAGTACTAAAATAAAAACTTTAACTGAAATTGAATATAATGAAGTACAATACCATATCAACATAAGTATTAATAATGATGAACTTGACCAGCGACAAATAATTATAAAAAAGTTGTGCTATTTATACAAAGGAAACACTCTACTTCCCAACAACCGTTTTAAATACATAAACCTATCCAGTCATATATCAACGGGTGATCAGAAAGAATTTCTAAATCTAGGACCAAATTACCACCTCCAGCCTAAATTCGACCTTCTCACAAAGAAAACTGAAATTGAAATCTTTCATCAATCATTATATCAACTGGAAAAGGACAAATTGATAATACTCCATCTAAACCTCAAATATCTTCTCGGTGTAGTCGTCTAAAAGATTATATTTCACGTAATACAAACAAGAACATTCCAACAAAACTCAAAATTGCTGCTACAGAATTAAAAAAACAACCCTAATAAAGTCATCAGAAAAGCTGATAAATCCGATATTTACGTAATTTTGAATAAATTAGATTATCACAAAAACCTCATTGATGATCGTTTTAAATTTAATAAATTGAATAAGAACACCACTGCATCTCTAAAGAAATATTTTAATAAACTGATAACACCCAACAATGCTGTTGCAGGATCCTTAAAAATAAACAAAATTACTGGAGATTACTAACCTGGCTACTTATACGGTAATGTTAAAATACACAAACCAGGATACCCATTACGACCTATCATTTCTCAGATTCCAACATGTATATACCAACTATCAACATTTCTCAATGATATTATTACCCCATACCTCCCTACTAACTATAGCATTAAATCTACCCATGAATTCCTCCAAATACTTAAAAGCACAAATGTAAAAACAAACCACGGCATTCTTGCGTCACTTGACGTAGAGAATTTATTTACTAACATTCCCATCTCTGAAACTATTGATATTATCATTAATTCGGTGTATAAAAATAATTTAATTCCACCTCCATCAATCCAGTCCAATATTTTAAGAAAACTATTGCTCGCTTGCACTACTAGAGTTCCTTTTTATAGCCAGAATGGTACTATTTACACAAAAACTGATGGAGTAAGTATGGGAAACCCTTTCGGACCGTGCTTCTCTAATTATTACATGTCCAATGTTGAAACCTAAAATATATGTTCGTTATGTAGACAATGTATTTATTTTAGCTGAAAACAAGAAAGAAATAGAAAATCTGAAAGCTACATTTCAAAATTCCCTCCTAAATTTTACTTATGAACTTAATGAAAAAAATAAACTTCCTTTCTTAGATGTTCTCGTCGATTTTAGTAATAATACTTTTAAAACTTCTGTTTATAAAAAAAACAACTAGTGAAGGCTCTTGCCATCTTAATTTCTCTAGTGAATGTCCTCTTAGATATAAAATAGGTGTTGTTAAAAATTTCCTCAAGAGAGCGTACGAGAATTCATCCCTTCATACGGTTTTCTTTAAAGAATTTAACAACGTAAAACAAATGCTTATTAATAACGGATTTCCTAATCAATTGTTGGATTTCCACATTAGGCATTTTTTGTCTAAGCTAGCGAATAGAAACGACGAGAATAGAAAAATAAACTATAACATTAACATTTTTTATAAAAATCAAATGAACGAAAATTATAAACAAGACGAAAGCAGAATTAAGAACATTATAAAAAATGTGCATAATATCAGTTGACAGTACCAAAAAAAAATAGATTAATTATTTATTACAAAAAATTAAAACTTTTATCCTTATAGTAAAAAATAATAATTCACCTCTTAGAACAAAATTAAATATGGCAAATATTATTTAAGAATTTAAACGCCCATTAAGGAATTGTATTCCTGATCAATAAAAATTCGTAAATAATTATAGAGGCCACACTACAAAATGTTTGACACGAAAACTCACTCTACACCTTTCTGACCATAGCTCAATTAGATCTCATTTAGATATTCATGGAGACCTACCGGACACTATTCATAACATACTTGTTGACAAAACAAATATAATAGCATCATCTACATGCAAAAAACGGCTAAAAAATAATGGAAGCCTTATTAATAAAAAAAAAAAAAAAAACAACACTGAGTAATATCAACTATGAACATGGACACAATATGTTGACCTTGTTTTGAAAATAAAAATATCATATATATATATATATATATATATATATATATATATATATATATATATATATATATATATATATTAACCTTGAAAATGGCTAAATGTATAGCCGAAAGCGTTCGGATAAAAAAAACATTCGGACAGTTTTTATATAATTTATCATCTGAAAAGAAAAAATATTATTAGATCACACGAGAAATTGTATAAAAACTAAATCAAAGCACCTTGTCTGTCGTATTCAATGAAATGTACATGAAAGAAGGATTGCTGCCAAAATACGCGCGTGCGCACACACACACACACACACACACACACACACACACACACACACATATATATATATATATATATATATATATATATATAAAAGGGTTAATGGTCAGAGTTGAATCAGATCAAGAAACAGTAGTGTTAAAAAGTACACAATACACGTGTGAATAAAACATAAAAGTAAAAATAACATGTAGAGCTTTAACTTTAAGAATCAAGAGATCAGTTGAATCTGATATCTTGGTTTGAACCTTACGGTATCCTCAGGCGATTTTCATCAATTGACCTCCCAACATTTTATTTAAAAAAAACAAAAAAACACTAAAGATATATTATTTAAAAATAAATAAATAAATAAACGCATGACATTGGGTGTAATAGAAAGGGGGAGGATGATGTGAAGAAGAAATAAGGAGGAAAAGAAGAGGAGGGAAGAGAAGTAAAGCCAGGTTGGCGGAGATATTTGAATATTGTTGTGGTTGTTATAAGGCTTCCCCTTTTTAAAGTATATATATATATATATATATATATATATATATATATATATATATATATATATATATAACATAAATATTTTATAAAATCACTACAAAAATTTGAGTTTCAACACTTCTGGTGTCTTATCAAATGATAATGTTGAATGTGTTGATTCTACATTCAACACCATCACTTGATATGACATCAGAAGTGTTGAAACAAAATGGCTATTTTTGTAGTGATCTTATAACATATTTATGTTATAATTTTCGAATAAATTATATATATGTGTATATATATATATGTGTGTGTGTTTGTGTGCACGTGTGTGTATGTATGTGTGTGTGTGTGTGTGTGAAGGTGAGTGTGTATGTGTGAGTATGTAAAGCAACAAACTTATTTCGTATTTACATACTCGTAGTCTTGCCGATATATTATCTTCTCATCAGAATGTTTGATAGTAAAAATTGAATCTATTTACAGAAATCGTATATTACTGAAAATGTTATTACTTAGATAAACTGTAAAAAAGATGTTATCTTTTGGCGCCATTTAATTTTACGTGTCTTCTTTCCTGAATACGTTATTGGATGAGGCATTCTAATTTGAAATTATTTTTTAATTGTATTACATAATTTTTCAGCAACCTGCATTTTCAGAATTAAATTTAAGTAAAGTGTTGATATAATGAAGAACTGTAATTATAGTTTATTGTATATTAGCTATAATTGACATCTCTAAATACTTGTTAAGCATTTGTAATGATAGAGTATAGAAAAGGGCGTTCAGATACTTACTGGGGCGGTAAAAAGAACCACCCATTCTCCCAACATGACGTTTTAATTATTCTTGAGCATGATACGAAGAGAATGTTTCAATTAGCGAAATGGAAAGAGAGAGAGAGAGAGAGAGAGAGAGAGAGAAGGGAATTAGTGAATTAAATTGGATCCGTTTTCTAAAATGAAATTGAACGGCCTGTCTATTAAACGAGTCTCCAATTCAAACGGAGAAAAATACAGTTTACGCATTTCGCATCACAAAAGCTAATTTCATTGAACATGTCCTCCTCTACGTGCCGATGACGGTAGTAATTTAAAACGGCAAACTGATTTATGGAAATAATATTGCATAGGAAGTTTGACTTCTGCTCGGAATTTTTGCGCGTCAAATTAAATTTTGAAACCAGCCGATTAATGAATCGAATGCAGAAAAGAAGTTATTTATTTCATTCAAAAAAAGATGGAGTTTTTGTTGGCATTACCAGACGCACTAGGATTTCCTTCTCGCGAGAAAATTACAGATTTCCTCCGAAACCTCTTGTAAGCTGAAATGGCGTAAAACGAATAACCAATTATCGTTATTTTACGTCTGAATTTCTGGGAAGTGGCGTTATCATTATTTACACTATTAACATTTGGACTATTGTCCTCATCTTTGTTGTTGTTATCACTGCATTTCTGGGAAGTGGCGTTATCATTATTTACACTATTAACATTTGGACTATTGTCCTCATCTTTGTTGTAGTTATCACTGAATTTCTGGGATCAGGAGTTACCATTATTTACACTATTTACATTTGGACTATTGTCATCATCTTTGTTGTTATGACACCGTTTCGTCCGGCCTTCTTCAGGTGTATATTGATCCGGGTAACCTACAGTCAATTCTGATCGGAAAAATTTATTTAATTAACGAGTATGGAATCTTATCGTTCCACTGCTCATGCAATAACTGATGAATAGTTTTTTAATGATTTTATTCCAAGCAAGGATGGAATGCTACTAGTACGGAGGGGGTTACAGGACTGAAAGTGAGGAGAAAAAGACTGAGTATACGGCGGAATGGGGTAAAGGATTAAAAGTAAACGAGATTCAAGAAGACAAAAGATAGTGATTGATGTTGCATTTAAAGTTTTGAAGAATGTAGTTATCAGCGAATCAAGTAAACAGAAAGGAGTTCCACAGACGGGAAGTGCGAGAAAGAAATTGTTGGAGCAGTAGAACGGTTCCATTTAGCTATTCCAACAGTAAACGGGTGAAACCTAAATGCCAGTCAAGTAGAACGCTTAGATTCATGTAGTCATATAAAATAATGTTTTGATCAATACAAAATTAATCGAATAAAGACGATGATATGACAAAAACAAAGCAAACGCAAAATAAAAATACCCCAACCAAAAAAGTAAGATTTATTAATATTTCTTGCATAATATAATCATACTCTATAATAATTAACAATTTATATATTTCCTGTCCAGTCTGTCGTGGGAAGGGAGATACATTCACTTAATAAATGATTACTTCCCCTAGTCGTTTCAATATTCTATACAAATAATATATTTATCTGCATTTCAAACAAAATTAGCTCCCGAACAAAATGAACTGTTTATGTAATCCGTTCCTTTACGCCTTTGTTTCTTAGATTGCAGTCTTATTTGTTCAAGCCTTTCATGTGAGGCACTCAGATGTCTTTGTCTCTTTGTCTATTAAGTGATCGTCTTGCTTCAATTTTTTCTTGAAATAGGCTTTGTCGTCGCTGCCTTTGTCGTTCTGTTGTTAATCTTTTTTTTTTTCGAGTTATACTGCCATCTCTCTTTAACGTAAAAATATATTGAAGTAAAAGGGATTTATATAATACCAGGATAATCAATGTATCGGAAGTATCATTGAACGCCGAAGAAAATACAAAGGGAACGGATTAATTAAACGATTCATTAGCCTCTATTTTAGTTGTGAATTATTTATCACCGTTTTATTGAATCTTAATACATTGTTTCAGGACTTGCATCTCACTATTAAAAGATTCTAAAAATTGCTATCATTTTTTACGGCACAGGTAAACTAGTATAATATTCAGATTGTATAATATAACTTTCAGATTAAGAGAAATAAAGTGAAAAAAAAAGATAGTAAAAAGAAAAAGAAATAAAATACCGTGCCACAAAAAGCAAGATTAATTAATATTACTTGTGTAATATATCTATCTATCTATCTGTATATATATATATATATATATATATATTTTTTTTTTTTTTTTTCTCAAAAATGCTCTGGTAATTAAATTTTACGTCACTTTTAAAAATACCAGCGCTAATAGCGAAAATGTTTCTTTATGGTTAGAGAGAACGTTACATAAAGCTAAAGTTTTGGGCACCTCGGCTTGTCTCGCTAGATCAGTTACGACTGAAAAGTGAGTTCGATCCTCACTAGGTGCTCTATACTTTCGGCCTTGTACCACATCTAATCTACGTTTAGACAATAACCATGTGATAAATATTTCGGATCCACGGCGTGGTGTAATGTTTAGCAAGCATATTTCGCTAGATCAGTTACAACTATAAAGTGAGTTCGATCCTCACTAGGTGCTGCATACTTTCGGACTTGTGCCACATCTAACCTACGCTAAGAACATAACCATATGATAAGTAGTTGGATACCTCGGCGTGGCGTAATAGTTAGCAAGCTTGTCTCGCTAAATCAGTTGCGACTGTAAAGTGAATTCGATCCTCACTAGTTGCTCCATACATTCGGCCTTGTGCCACATCTAAGCTACGCTTAGAAAATGACCATAAAGCTAAGGTTATTATTTTGATCTTTTGCTTGTAATGTCTGCATGCTTTTTTTTTTTTCAAAAATATTCCATGCAAAAATCTGTTCGTCCAATATATGACTGCGTCCAACCTGCTAGCAACTAGAAGACTTTTTACGTAACAGTGGAATATATTTTAAATTTTAGCATAAGTATTGTTTTCGTTCATAATTTCCCATTTATTTCGACCTATTTCCAGTGTTGCTTCATTTATTTTCTTCTTTTATGTAATAACTTCAGTCTGGTAAGATTTCGATGTTTGACATCGAATTACGATTTTTCGATTACCTTTATACGACCGTTGATTTTATCATCTAAACAAGAAGAGTGAATGAAATAGTCGGAAAAATTCGAAGAGTAAAGCAAAGAAAAACAAAATCAAAACTATTCCAGAAACCTAGACAAAAAATATTTTTCAATATATCGATGAGATGAGGAATGCAGTTGATACACCTTTATGCTGATGGCACTTTTTGCTTATCGTCCGGCGTCGTAGGATTTTATTGGACGCCATATTTGATTTCTGCTAAAATCAAAGATGGCTTTCGTTAAACAATGACAAACTTGTGTTTTCAAATGGCTTGGTAAAGATAAAATCATTATGTTTTAGGCAAAGTTAGTGTAAAAAATAAATGCACAATAGAAGTAGTTATTGATTCTGTTATCAAAATAATGTTCGCATAAATTATTTGTTTGGAACTTTTCTTCTTCCTCTGTATATTTGTTGACTTAATAAATGTTTACAAGTACTACATGAATTTATTTTTCGTACAGATTTTTTGAATTGGTCGGAATAGCAAGGAGATTAAAGTTAGAAAAATGAACAAAAAGGTGAAGGCGTTCTATCCAGAACTTTTTCAAGATAACGAAATGTTATACAGTTTATCCAGGAATGAGAAAATTTCTGCAAAAATTACTTTTCTCTTGCATAATTAACCATAATTATTTGTGTATAATACTCATTGAAAGACAAGTTCTCGTGCTATGATCGATGTTAAGCAACGTCGAGCCTGTTCAATACCTAGATGGGTGATCGCTTGGGAATACCTGATGCTGTAAACTTTGATGTACGGATGGTGCAATGGATGAGGGCTTGGAATGAGAAAACTGCGAGTCGAGTCCCAATTCACATCGGCTTCGTTATAATCATTTATGCACAAAAACCCATGGGAAATGATTAAATCCAAATCTTTTCCTACAACTATGGGTTAATTAGTAGAACTTGTATAAGTAAAAATCGTTATCTTCTCAAAATATCTTGGCTTTAAATAAATTGCAAAAAAAATTGTTAAGCCGTAATAAAATAATCGATGAAACTATCATTTAGTCTTTCATATGTCCTGTGAGTGTCAAATTCTCCAAGCATTCTTTTCTTATTTTGTGTTTTAGAAATGTCAAGTTTTTCTGATTCTAAGTTTAAGTGATAATTTTGTTTACATTTCCCGTATAAAATCCACGTTGCTCACATGCTTAGTCCAGAGAACTATATTTCTATTGCCACAAGTTTCTTCTTCATCTGTAAAGACACTATCTAGCATTCACTGCTATACAGAAAGATTGGTATGATGCGACAGTTCAGTTCTCATTTCTTTGTTTCTAATGAACTTTTCCTGTTTTTTAATACTTTGTTTAGTTTTTGCCAGGCATATTTCGATATGCCAATGCACATTCGGATTTTGGTGTAACATTTTCAATCCTTTGTTATAATATTTCCCAATTATTTAAACTTCTGAACTTGTTTGATTTTGACATGTGCAATTCGTAACTCACATCTTCAGCTTTTTCTCGTGTCAGCGATACATTTTGTGATTCCAACCTAAAAGCCTTGCTTTTTCTTATGAACTTTGGATGAAAGCACTGTTGACTGCCACCCAAGCAATGTGCTTATCAAAGACGTTAAGAGCTGTAATTATGTAGGTAATTTTGCCTTATATATACCAGGTTCTATAGGTATTGTCGTCATTTTATATTTTTAATTTTGCGCATGTGCGTTGTTTGTTTTTGATTTTGTCGACTGCGCAGTATGGTAGGGTCAGTTGGACTCGATCTATGAGAAAAAAGATTCACTCAGCCAGAAGTTTGGAAACCGTATGCTGTACGGCTTGGCATTCGCACCGTAAGCTTCAGTACGAATATTTCAGTGTAAGGTGTCAATCTGAGGAAAGTGCAGAGTATTCGAGGAGAGATGGCATATCTAGTCAACATTATGGTGTTTGGAATGATCACTAGTGATGGCGACGTTATGCCTCCATTCATCTTCCGTCAGGACATCAGACTCAACACAGAGGACTACATCAAGTGCCTCGAGGAAGTAGTGCTGTCTTAGCAACAAGAATGCACCATGCCACACAAGCATGGCTGTCAGACAGTTGAACGAGAGACAAACAAAGCTCCTTGTAAGACGAAAGATGAATTGAAGGCAAGCATTATGGCAGCATTTATCAATTTAAACAAGGAGACCGTCCAGAATAGATGCAGGAGATTCCGAAGTCGTCTGGAGATCATGGTTGAAGCCAATGGCGATTTTATTGAAAATATTAACTCTTTAGTATTTCTAGATATTTTTTTGCGTAATGTTGGTAAATATGTCTGTTAAAATGAGATGTCAGTGTTTGTTTTTATTTATTTATTTATTTTATTTATTTGTTTGTTTATTTATTTATTTATTTTTTTTTGCGTAATTTAGAAAACAATTTATCCATCGCACTCTTTACTAACGTGGTCGGGTGAAAGCGGTATCTCACGCGATTTCTCTCGTCAAATATCTCCGTATGATTTTCGGGGGGAACAGGTCTTCGTGAATAATGTTTTAAAGAGGCTAAAATTTATGAAAGCCCAGAGGAACATTTGAATCTATTCATGAACAATGGCCGATGACCAGCAAAACCCCGCCAGTTGTTCGTTCACTGAATATTCAATGTTTTGTCAGTTCTGAATTTCATAAAAAATAATTCACACGATATTCTTTTATACCAAATGTAAGTGCCGTTTTGCCGCTTTGCATTGGTAGGGGGTTATTTTTCAACTTATAAAATCCAAGTGCTTGTTAAAAAAGGGTAACGTTCCACCGCGAATTTTTAAACAAGTTATAATAAACGTGCTGCTTCGGATATTCATGTCGATAAATTTGTCTCGAAAAATAATAATCGAAGCGTGCCTTGATCCTGACTGGGCGCACCTTGCTTTCGGCCTTGTGCCATATCTACATTATGTTTAGAAAATCGCCTTACCAAATATGGGGTGGGAGTTGAAGGAAATGATTAAATCGTGCCGGTATTTATATTTAGTAGATGTGAGGTTGTATATCGGCGCAGAAAGTAAAATCAGCGAACCGTGTTCAATTCTCGGCTAGTCTGTGGCAATCACTTTCACACAGAAGGCCTTTTGTAAATTAAAAGAGTAGACGCTACTTTTAGTCTTGAGTGGAAACCAGTCTAGGAGAAGAAAAAGTTGGAATAAGGCAACAGGTAATCCCTCTACTGCCTTTCGCAACATGCATAGCATTTCATCGATCATAAAGAAAATAAATCTGTGGGGAGTCATGCGCTCTAACTTACAGTTTTTTGTGTATATATGTTGTGTAACTAGTGAGTTAGTCAAAATGACTTAATTCCCTTTATAGTCTACCAATAGAAGGTTGACCAATCAGAAGCCGCCGAACATTGTATCCGTCGTGTATAAAGGCGGCCATCTTTGTTTACCCTACCCGAATGACCAGAGCCAACTTGTCAGGCGAACAGGACAGAAGGAAGAACTACACTCTGCTACTTTGCTGCGATATACACTGCTAACCTGAACTACGCTTTCCTACTGTCTCCGAAATATTCAACCTCTGGATTCTATACTCGAAGACGACCGTCATGAATTTGTAACACTAACGCGAAGACAGAATATGACACTGGGGGACCAATATACGAAACCGTAAAGAGCAAGTCCCCGATTTAAGACAAGTACCTACCAACGACAATTCTTGGTTACGACACAATGTCCAGTAATCTTTGCCTCGTACAATAGGCTGCATGGATCAGTTCCTGGTTGTACATATTGGATTGTTGGTCATTCACTCTCTTTCGTTTGTGTTATGTTTGTGGAAACTTATTGTCCTAATATTATGGTATCAAGCTAAGTGCAACCTCTTCTGATGGTGATTCGACGAAGAAATGGAAAGCGATCAGGATGGAAATTAAACATTGACCGTTTGCTTGACTTAAGTCTTTCTACTGTCGCTGAAAAAAACATGTATTCATATATCTATACATAATGAGTTTTACTTGTTAAACTATAAGTGGGCGAATTCTCGATAAAAAAAATGAAAAATAAAGTCACGTTTTTTTTCTTCCTCAGAGTTGCTGCAGCTTCTGAATACAACAACGAAGACAAAATCTTACGCTACGTCATCTACCGAGAGTCAATGTCATCACTGGCAATGAATATACAAGCATCTTAAAACAATTTCATTTCATTATATGTATTATATTTATGGCCTCCATGTATTTTTAGCTCTAATCATATTAAGATGTCATAACATGTCATAGAAATTTGTTATGTCCTAGATTATTACTTTACTATTGTGTTAGCATAGGTAAGGGACGTAAGTTCTTATGCATTACGAATACGTTCCGACTTACACGAAAAATCACGTTACGACGTATCGTAGGTATGGAATTCTGTCGTAAGTCGAGGATTCGATGTGTACTCATCATGACACCCAGTCTAATCATAGTATAAAAGGCAGTTGCCTCACAGCTAAATGTGCGTGATATGACAACAGGTTTTGATAAATGCAGTGCATAATCTTTTAGGTAGAAATACCTTCAGTTCGAGTAACCCAATTCATTGAGACTGTCTTCATTTGGGGCTGTTTCCAACTATCTACTTGTGACTCACTTTGGTTGCTTTATTTTTCAAGCTTAAAGAAACGCCCTTCTCGACACTCGGCTATCATGTCACTCCGTTAATTCTAATTATGAACAGAGATGCACAGTGCATCAGCCTCAGGTTGCATGTCCAGTTGATTAAGGTCAGGCAAATGACAACTTGTAAATTTATGTACTGATCGGGATATTTTCTTCAGGCAATCTTATTTCGCAAAGATAACGTATTAGCACTTCTAGTTAAGAGCATACTCAATGAGAGTCATGTCTGGTGTAGGATCAAGGCATTTATTATTATTATTTTTATTTTCTTTGATTTCTGGCGTTTACACATTTCTTTCCGGGTCCCGCCCAGGGACCTAAGGTTAGAAATGGCATCATGACACTTTCCACTGACAAAAAAAAAAAAAAAAAAATTCATAGATAAAGCCCTTCGTAAAGTGTGGGCTGTACCTGTCAGAACAATTTTTTGTATCTCCTTGAGGCATGGACTTCCAGGAATCCCTTCAGTTAGTCTACTGCAATCTTTTCAAACCAGTCTTAGGGCTCCAACTACAACAGGGGTAGTTGATGTTCCCATATGCCACATTTTCGAGATTTCTATTTCAAGGTCCTTGTATTTTGACAGCTTTTTTAATATCTTCAAAGATACATTGCAGTCAGCAGGGAATGCCATATCAATAAGAAGGCACTTTTGTTTGTTTGTGGTCTTTAATAACAATATCTGGGCGGTTGGCTTTGATTGTTCTGTCAGTGTGTATTGTGTAGTCCCATAGAATTGTAACAGGTCCTATCTTCGTAACCGGGTATGGGTGGTGCTATTATTATTATTATTACTTCCTTTGATTTCTGTTGTATACACATTTCCTTCCGGGTCCCAACCAGAGACCTAGGGTCAGAAATGGCTTCATGACATTTTTCACTGATTATTTTTTAAGAAAACAAAAAACAAACTAAAATCACACACATTTTACATAGACAAAGATCTTTGTAATGTGTGAGCTCTAATTATGAGTATATTTTTTAAAATATTTAAGGCACGGTCTACCAGGAATCCTTTCACTCAGTCTATCGGAACCTTTCCCAATAAATCCGAGTTATAAACTCTAATTATTGATGTCCTCATGTGCCACATTTTTGAGATTTCCCCATCAAGATTCTTGTATTTTGATAGTTTTTTAAAGACCTTCAAAGATACATTACAATCTGCAGTGACTACCATAGCATATTCTGTTTTTGTGATCTTTGATCACGATGTCTGGGCGATTAGCTTCGATCGTTCTGTCTGAATTGTAAAGTCCCATAAAATTCCGTATGTGTCTATATTTCTGAGATGAGGTATTATATACACTATTTACATTATTCGTTGTACGCTCCGAACTGAACCCTTTATTTCGCTCACTGGTCTAGACTGCTTTGCTGCTTTGGCGATATATCCTTGATAACAGTACAGGATATTTTGTGAACATTTTGTTACAGGTCCTATTACTGGATGTTCATATCAGTTTCTTGCATTTTCCTTCCCGTAAAAGTTGCATATATTCCAGTGCAGATATTGGTCCACTCTATCATACCGAGTTTTATATTCAGTGTTTTTGCTAACACCGTGCAACCTGATACAAAATGGTTTCTGGATATTTACAGAATCTGCATTTAGGGTGAACATAATTTTTCCGTATCTGCATTTAGTTTTGCAGATGACATTGGCCTCATAACAGGTAGTAACAGTGAGCTCCAGGACTTGACCAACAAACTTTTTGTAAGAGCAGGAGCATATGGAATGGAGGTCAGCTCCGAGATATTCAAAAGAATGGTGAGTAGTACAAACAGTGATACCTGTGTCAACATTATCATAAATGGGAATTCCCTGGATGAAGTGTCCAGTTTTAAATACTTGGGAGCGATCTTGTCTAAAGATGATACCCGCAAACAAGAAATCCGTACATAGATTGCCGCAGCCATGGCAGCAATGGCTAAATTGATAAGAATATAGAGGAGCAAAATCAGCTTTCAAAGTAAAGAGTGTACAAATCGCTGGTAGCCTCCGTTCTCCTATATGGATGTGAAACGTTGACACTGTTGGTAGATACAGAGAGAAGGATCCAAGATCGAAATGAATGAGCAAAACTCCTTGGCATCTTCTATTACTGATGTTGAAGCTTGGATAAGCATGGAATAATAATAATACAACACAAAATGTACGTAAACAAAATGTATTGAAACAAGGAAAAGGTACACAATATTTACAGTTAGTTTTGGTATATTCTTGGGAAGACTGTTCCTGTAGAATGGGTTGACTAAATCGCAGTCGGGCAGAGTCTCTCGATTGGATCTCTTCTTACTTCTCCCAACGTCTTCCGGTACCAACCCATATTTATATCGTCGGTACTCCACTATGTAAATTAGGTGGATCGTACCACAACAACTGAGTTTGTACGGAAAAGGGTTGAAAGTTTTGTGGGCAACCAGGAATCTCTTCTCGCCATTGTCAAACGGAGAAAAACATTACAAGGCACGACAGCCCGTGCAAGACTATCATGCAAGGCACCGTTAAAGGTGGGCGTAAGAGAGGACGCCAAGGTAAAAAAAAAAACTTGTTAGACAATGTCAAAAAAGGAACAGGTATGACTGTACCAGAATGATGGCTGCCGTTAATTAGCCGTCGTGGAAAAGAGTTAGTGTGCCTTCTGCATTCGGATCCGCCCTACGACGACAAAAGTCAAGGAGATTATGATGATGATGATTTATTGCTGATTCTCACGGAACCTCTAGCGAGTTCTTGCGGAACAAAAGAGTTCCGGGGAACGCTGGTTGAGAAACATTGCATTAGATAGACGCATACAAGGGAGTGTATAACTTGTTTCTAGTGCCACTTCTGATTTTTGCTGTCAAATGGTCAGAGGTCACATTAACATATGTAGAAATTATTATTTTAAATGAAAAAAAAAACTTACATAAACATGAATTCGCTTTTACCTCGTTACATAAATTTCCGAACGTTATTAGAACACAAATGAAAATTTAGGAAGGAAACTTGGTATTAATCTCACTTTAAAAATATTTATAACATTACCTCAGTAAGTAATATATATTATATTTGTTGTAGCATACCTACGACCGATAATGGGTATGTCCTCATTCACATAAATACAGTAGTAAATACTGTATGTTGGTCTTCAGTTGGAGATAACTCTCCAGCTGTACTGGTCAAACTCTCTGCCTCCGGGAAGAAAAGGATTCCCAGACGAGGTTATATCGAAGGGCAGTCTCGTCTCGGGAAACAGCTACCCGACTCCTTTTTATACGGGGGCTACAGGGAATTTTTGTCTCGGATACCCCACATTAATTCCGGCATTGTGTCACATCTGACTGACTGGGGTGGTTGGTAGATATCATGCAGTTGGAGATTCGACTCGAGATGTGCTGGTCAAACTCTCTGCATCCCGACAGAGAGGATCCCCAGACAAAGTTATGTCGAAGAGCAGAGTCCCATCTCGGGGAACAGCTACCCGACCCCGTTTTATGCGGGATCTTCGGGGAAATTTTCGCCGGGACTATGGGCTCGGATACCCCACATTAAATTCGGGCTTGTGCCGCATCTGACCGCGTCGGGGCGGTTGGTAGATATCCCGCATTTGGAGATTCATTGCGGAATTCACTTGACTCACTTCTAGCAGTTGTCTACTTCTTCTACGCGCCGCTGGCGAATCTTATATGTGTTGTTCTTGTCCTAAGTATTATCGTTCATTACCAAACTTTGAGCGATTATTCTATTCATGAACCTTCCCTAGGTTATAACAATATTTGATCACGAACTACTTCCAAATAGTTGGGAAAATGAACGGTTTTCATTTCCGGGAAAATAATTCAATGAATATTAAGGTTTTCCATGAGGATCTCTTTGCTGATTCTACTGTGGAGAAATATTAAGATTTCCACATTAAGTATATGATTAATTCTTAACTGTTTGTAGGTCGTCGTCACAGACACCTAAGAATTTTCAGAAAAGAAAAGCAAAGAATTACGTCAAAATATGAGGATTAGCACTAGATTTATTTTTCATCAGTGTGCCTAAGTGGATTTTGATAATTGCGATGATCGAAACGAACTGACAAAAGTTCGACTGCCTTTTAAGCCATTCTGCATATGAATATTAGGTGTTAATTATCGCTCTTGCTTGAAGTTTAAAATAAGGTGTTGAAAGGCGGCGTCATGCAGTAATTAGAATCACCGTATTTTAAAAATTAAACAACTCATAAAATTCTTCATGTAATTCCGTAAAAAAAGACAAAAACAATTTTTATTCTTTTCTGCTGGGGATCTGTGAATGAACATTGCGCGATTTTTCTTTGTCCAATTCATAGAATCTCGAAGAAGGTTTTGCACTTAAACGTCAACCCTAATTCTTTTCCTGTCGTTGGAAATGAAAGAAAATGCTATAGCAATCTTTAAATTAAAAACAAAAACAGATTCTTTTTTTTTTTTATTATATTCTCCTTTTTTTAGACGTTTATAAAAGGAATGCCATTTCCTTCTCTGTTTAATAATTCATAAATATTTTAAGCGAATAATAAAAGCGTCTGATTAAATCATGCAAATAGTTTGCTGATGGGAAACGAGCAAAAATATTCCGAAACAAAGGATGAAAAGTTGAAACAGGAATTTTCCTCAAGGCCTTTTAACCGTACTTCTTAAATATTTATATCCATTATAATTATGTACAGTGCCCCCAAATGTTTACTCACAGGCCTCGGGATTCCAAGATCAGTTTCACCAGAAAGTCTTAGGTTATTTGGTGGCGGAAAGGCGTACCTTAGATATGGCACAAGGCCGAAAGCATGGGGCGCCCAGTGAAGATCGAACTAACACTCCAGTTGTAACTGTTTTAGCGAGACGAGCTTGCTAACCATTACACCACGTCGAGGTGCCCCTATTGATTTTCTAAGCATTGCTTAGATGTGGCACAAGGCCGAAAGTATGGGGCACCCAGTGTGGATCGAACTCACACTCCAATTATAACTGTTTTAGCGAGACAAGCATGCAAACCATTACACCACACCGAGGTGCACCTAATGATTTCCTAAGCTAGTTTAGATGTGGCATAAGCCCGAAAGCATGGGGCACCTAGCGAGGATCGAACTCATTATTCAGTCGTTATTGATCTAGCGAGACAAGCTTGCTAACCACTACACCGCCTCAAGGTGTCCAAAGTGCTTACCGTATATACTTGAATATAATGCGAGTTTTAGGATCAGTATTTATGTAAAAGAATTATTCTTACAAAGAAAAATGTGCATCTTTGGGCATCTTTTTTTGTATAAATGTAGGTTTTGGCATCTTTTTTTGCGTAAATGTAAATTTTGGCATCTTTTTTGCGTAAATGTAGGTTTGGGCATCTTTTTTGCGTAAATGTAGGTTTGGGCATATTTTTTTGGTGTAAATATAGGTTGTGGCATATTTTTTTTGCGTAAATGTAGGTTTTGTCATCTTTTTTGCGTAAATGTAGGTTTCGGCTTTTTTTTTTGCTCAAATATAGTTTTTGGCAACTTTTCTCGTAAATGTAGATTTTGGCATTTTTTTGGCGTAAATGTAGGTTTCGGCATCTTTTTGGGGGGCGCAAATGTAAGTTTTGGCATCTTTTTTGGGGGCAACTCTAGGTTATGGCATCTTTTTTTTACCGCAAATGTAGGTTTTGGCAGTTATTCGTGTGTAAATGTAGATTTTGGCATAATTTAGGGGGCGTAAATGTAGGTTTTGGTATCTTTTTTTGACGTAAATTTATATTTTGGCATCGTTTTTTGGCGCAGATGTAGGTTTTGGCATCTTTTTCGGCGTAAATGTATGATTTGTCATCTTTTGAAGGCCTAAATGTAGGTGTTTGCATCATTTTTTGGCGTAAATGTAGTCTTTGGCATCTTTTTGGAGGTGCAAATGTAGGCTTTGGCATGTTATTTTGGTGTAAATCTAAGTTTTGGCATGTATTTTGGCGCAAATGTAGGTTCTGGGTTTTTTTTTGCGCAAATGTAGGTTTTGGCATATTTTTGCGTGTAAATTTAGGTTTTGGCATCTTTTTTTTGGCGTAAATGTAGGTTTTGGTATCTTTTTTGGCGTAAATAAAGGTTTTGTCATCTTTTTTCGTAAATGTATGATTTGTCATATTTGTGGGCGTAAATGTAGGTGTTGGTAATTTTTGGGGGGCGTAAATCTAGGTTTTGGCATCTTTTTTTTTGGCGTAAATGTTGGTTTAGCTATCTTTTTTTGCGTAAATGTATGTTTTGTCATCTTTCTTCGTAAATGCCTGTTTTGTCAACTTTTTTTTGCGGAAATGTAGGTTTTGGCATCTTTTTTCGTAAATATAGGTTTTGGCATCTTTTTTTGCGTAGTAAATGTATGTTTTGGCATCTTTTTTTGTGCAAATGTAGATTTTGGCATCTTTTTTTGGCGTAAATGTAGGCTTTGGCACCTTTTGTTCTGTTTCATGCAACGATAGGTTTTGACATGTTGGATTCTATTTGGTGTGAATGTAGATTTTGGCATCTTCTGCTTCTTTTGGCGTAAATGTAAGTTTTGGCATTTTTGGATCTCTGTGTTGCAAATGTAGATTTTGACATCTTTGATACTGTTGGGTATAAATGCGGGTTTTAGCATTATGGATCTGTTTGTTGTAAATGTATATTTTTGTATTTTTGGTGTAAAATATTGGTTTTTGCATATTTGCTTCTGTTTAATTGCATGTTTAGCCATTTTTGGTACCATTTGGTGTAAATGTAGGTTTTGGCATTTTAGGCACTTTTAGTTGTACATTATGAAATGGACAAAGTCCGACAAAGTTGGAGGACGCATATTTTCTATTAAAATATTTCGGATATTCAGGCCGGTAAATGTTATTAATACTGCTTATTATAAACAGGGCATTTACTTAAATATTTTGTATCTATAAAAAGAACGTATAAACATGTTTTAAATAATTGTCGGACTTTGTCCATTTCATAATGTATGACGTCATTTGTTTACATTTGGATACGCATTGAGCAGATATGAATGAATAAGAGTAAATCATGACGAATTCTGTTTAAAAACAGTAAAATCGACCTTGCTAACCGAACGCTCCTCTGTGGCCCCACCGGTTAAGCCACATATTTTCTATGAAAATTTCTTGGACATTCAGGCCGGTAAATGTTGTTAATACTGTTTATTATAAACAGAGTATTTACTTAAATATTTGTATCTATAAAAAGAACGTATAAACATAAAAATGTCTTATATATATATATATATATATATATATATATATATATATATATATATATATATATATATATATATATATATATATATAAAACAAACTTCTATAGATAGTTTCAAAGAAGCCGTGGGAGATAGGTAGATAAAAAATAGGGAGATGAAGAGATTGAAATAAACAGATATGACAGATATGACAGATAGGGAGAGACATATAAATAAGATCAAATACGAGGGTCATTCAATAAATAAGGTCAATTTTTCGGCATAAGGACTTCTAATACAGATAGAAGCTTACTTTTTTAATTTATTTTTATTTTACTTCTTTTTCACATGGATTTAATTTCTTTTGCAAAAAACAAAAATTAAAAAAAAAGTTTTGGCGATTAACAAAGATGGCTGACCAAGAAGCATGCTCCAGGATTGAACAGCGGTCAGTTATCAAGGTTTTGGTTGCTGAAGGGTGCAAACCAGTTGAAATTCATAGGAGAATGTCAACTGTGTATGGTGCTACATGTTTCAGCCAAAAAATGTCTACAAGTGGGCTAAATTGTTTAAACAAGGACGGAGCAGTGTTGAGGATGAAGGCAGGCCTGGGAGGCCTACAGAAGTGAGGTCTCCTGAGGTGATCGAATCAGTCAGTGACCTCATTCACTCTGACAGAAGGGTGACAATGGATGACATTGCAAGGACTTTGAGCTTATCTATTGGGACAGCACACAAAATTGTCCATGATGACCTTGGCTACTCGAAGGTCAGCTGCCGGTGGGTGCCAAAGATGCTTACTGCAGAGGACAAACAGAGGAGGGTCAAGTTGTCCCAACAGTGTCTCTCCCGCTATGAGAAGGATGGTGATGAGTTTCTGAAGAAGGTGGTCACATGTGACGAGACATGGGTTTGGCACTATGAGCCTGGGTTCAAACGGCAGTCCATGGAGTGGAAGCACGTAGGCTCTCCAGCGAAGAAGTTCAAGTCCCAGCGGTCCACGAGGAAGGTTATGCTCACCGTGTTTTTGGGATATGCAAGGCCCAATCACCATTTCATTCCTTGAGAAAGGAAGCACTGTGAACAGTGCCAACTACTGTGAACTGTTGAGGCAGGTCAAGAAAGACATAAAGAACAAACGCAGGGGTCATCAGTCAGAAGGAATCATCTTGCATCATGACAACGCAAGGCCTCACACAGCAGCCCAAACGGTGCAGACCATCAACGAGCTGGGCTGGGAACTGCTCCCTCATCCCCCTTACAGCCCAGATCTTGCCCCTTCAGACTTTCACCTGTTTGGTCCCTTGAAAGCGTTCACGAGAGGTACGAAGTTTAAACGTGATGATGAAGTCAAAAATGTTGTGAGCGACTGGCTGAGACATCAGTCCAAATATTTTTACGCTGAGGGAATACGGAAGCTTGAGCACAGATGGGAAATGTGTGTGACAGTGCTGGGAGACTAGGTTGAAAAATAAAAAAAAAGTAAGCTTGTATCTGTATTAGAAGTCCTTATACCGAAAAATTCACCTTATTTATTGGATGACCCTCGTACATTGATATGTAGACATAGAAAGAGATAGATGGGAATAAACAAACCGATAGACAGAAAGATCTATTTGCAACTCTGATTATAGATAGATATGGAAGGATACAGATAGATATAGAAGGATACAATCTGTCCTACTATTCAACCCATAGATGGGAGAAGAAGAGATGCATTCATATCTTCCCCAAGGATATTTTTGCGTAAATGAATGTAACGAACCCAACGGGAATTTGAACTCAGCTCTGTGATTTCTCATTAAGAATTGATATACATTTCGTCATAACGCACATCCAAATAATGATAACTACTTAACTCGAAATTTCAGATAGACATAGAAAATATTATATATATGGTCGGAAGGATCACGGTGTGGACAACGGCCGAAAAGTTTTGATATGAACAAAGATGAGGACTTTCGTCCGAATGTAAATACATGAAAGAGATATCGACAAGGTAAGTTTGGACCTGTATAAAGGAAAATTCACCTAAAATTCATTTACGTAGACGCTGTTTCTTGAAAGAACACATTATCGTTTGGATAGAGAGCGAGCGATCATAACACGAATGTGTTTGATCATAATTTGGTTTATATTGAAAGCCTTTGTCAGTAAATATTGCCTTGTTTTATCCGGCAAATCATTCCTTTTCGACTCCAAGGCGAATCTGATTAACTCTTGGAAAACAAAGTGTAAAGGATTTCCGTTATGAAAACATGGCCGCTAGTTTTATTTGCCAAGTCATCATGGCAGCAGACACGAAAATTGCGAATATGAATAATCTTTGATGTTAATCCGGATCTTCCACTTTTATTTGCCGTATCCTTTCAATACATACGTGATTATTGCCCTTCACATCTTCCTGTCCCTTTTAGCTCTTAATAAGTTATGTCTTTTTGTTATTTATCCCAAACTCTGTTTTGACATCCATTTTTACAAGTTCATCAAGTATGTTACGCACTGCTTTCCCTATCTTTCTTTATCTCTCAATCTGTCCCCTGAATATCGGGTTTTTTTCAAGCTATCTTTCTTCGTTACATACCTCAGAACATCAACTTATCTTGATATTAATTATGAGTTTCCTTTTTGTTTCCATTCTCTCGAAAACCTCGTTGTTGCTCACATGTTCAGTCCAGGGTATCCTCAGCATCTTTTTACAGAACCACGTTTCTGTTGCTTCAAGTCTCTTCTTCATCTTTGAGGAGATTGCCCAGTATTTGCTGCCATATTGGAGGAAAGCTATCATGTAACAGTTCAGTACTCTATTCTTTGCTTCTAACGAATCCGCATATTAGGTCTAAACCCATAACTCATCTGTTAATGTGTGCGACTAATTCAGGATGTAGGCGGGAGATCATAGGTTTCTTCAACGTTCTGTTCCATGTAATTAAAATCAACATCTAATTCTGTACATCCCTCCTAGTCCCCGCTCTAGTTTACTCTCTTCTCTCTGTGGTTCTCCAACCCTCAGTGTGGCCTGCAAGTCTTAAATTCTCCAAGCTGTCTTTCTTCATTTTATGTCCTTGAAGTTTCAACTGTCTCTTTCTGAGATATTTCCATTTTTTAAAAATTACCATTGTCGTTAAATTTTGTGCTTCTGGGTAAAGATTTCTGTCACATAATTCTTGCTGTCACGTGTAAGTTTTTTTTTTTTCGTTTTTTTTTAATGTGTTTTTGCAAATTTTAATATTGTAAAAAACTAATTAATTAATTGCTATCAAATAATCATTGATAGCAAACTCGATATACAAATTACTCAATCGGTATTTTTGTGGTTGTTCTATTGAGATGCCCCCGAAGGCATGAAAGGTTCAGTCCCTGGCATTCTCACTACTCATCTGTTTAACCACATCACTGTCGCTTTGGGCTTCAATTTCATCTGCAATATTCCAGCATTCTATCACATAACAGTCGTTATTTACTAAGCTTAGCGCAGCTTGGCACAAGGTCAATATTATGGATCAAACATGAGGACCAAATCGCGACTCAGTATTAATGACCAACCAGATTAACTTGTTATCCATTACCTACATTAAGGCACCTATTTCTGATCAATTGCTACTATTATTTAATAAACCAAGAACAAGGCCAAACGCAAAGGGCACTCGGTACGGATTACATTCACTACTCAATAGTAATGATCAACGAGATAGACCCGTTAACCGTTACCACATAATGAAGGTTCCTGTTGGTGTTTACCAAGGTCTGGTTAGTTTGGCATAAGGTCGTAAACAAAGAGTACCCAGTTCGTATCGAAAACACTTCCTCTTTTTTCTCGTGTCCCTTCGATCAATTATTTTCTTCTGCCTCATTCATTTTTTTTTTCAGTTTCATTCATTCTTTTCTTGTGTTTTTTCTGCTTCATTCTTTCTTTTCTTGTTTTTTTTTATCTCCCTCATTCATTCTTTTTACGCTTTTTTTCTGTAAAATTCCTTCTTTTCTTATGTATTTCTACTGCCTAATTCATTCTTTTCTAATATTTCTACTGCCTAATTCATTCTTTTCTAATATTTCTTCTTCAATCTAATTCATTCTTTTCTAATATTTCTTCTTCAACCTAATTCATTCTTTTCTAATATTTCTTCTTCAACCTAATTCATTCTTTTCTAATATTTCTTCTTCAACCTAATTCATTCTTTTCTAATATTTCTTCTTTAACCTAATTCATTCTTTTCTAATATTTCTTCTTTAACCTAATTCATTCTTTTTTAATATTTCTTCTACCACATTCATTCTTTGCTACAGTTTTATTCTTATGCTTCATTCATTCTTTACTTATCTTTTTTCTTCCACTTTATTCATTCTTTTTTACGCTTTTCTTCTGTAACATTCCTTCTTTACTTATGTTTTTCTTCTTCTGCCTCATTCATTTGTTTTCTTGTCTTTCTGCTTCTGCCTCATTCATTCTTTTCTTATATTTCTTCTTCTGATTCATTCATACATTTCGTTTTTTTTATTCTGTTTCATTCATTCTTTTCTTGTTTTTCTTCTTCTTCTTTGCTATTGGCCTTTTCTTATACTTCATTCTTATGTTTTTTCTTCTATTTTATTTATTTCTTTGTTACGTTTCTTCTTTTGCTTCATTCATTTTTTATGTTTCTACTTCTACCTCATTCATTCTTTTTTTTACGATTTTCTTCTGTAACAATCTTTCTTTTCTTATATTTTTCTTTTTCTGCTTCATTCATTCTTCTGCTTTCCTTAAGCTTTCTCATCTTTCTTCTTTGCTTTTTCTTTTTTTATCCAATAGACAATCGGATTGCACAACCTGAAAGCTAAAGGTATTTATCTCCATCCATTGTAATGGAGTCTTAGTTAAATTTTACAAAAAAAAATATCACTTTTTAAGCTCATAAAATATTTACAAGCAGAAGGAAAATAATGTTTTCTCTCTTATTTAGCAAAAACGAAAACAAAACAATTAATAAAACAAAAAACAAAAAAAAAACGGGCATTTATTTATATTAAATAGAATAAAGAGAGAATATGTTTCGGTTTTACGAGCCACCATATTTTCATACAGATGCAAACATGAATGCGTTTATTTGAAAGCGTGAAATTAATTTTAAATAATTGGCAGAGGTTAAAAAATATTCTTTAATATAAAACATAATGTGAGTTTTTGGATTTATCGATCACGCAGCCTGAACTTCGCTTGTTAGTAATATGATATTCCGTTGTTATGGTAAAACGAGTCCTTGCAAGATGCCAGTATGTGAACATGCCTCCTGCTGTTACATACACGAAATATTTAATTAATAACTAGCTGTAAATTATTTTTTTTTATTTCATATGCTAGAATTGTTTTTTTTACATTTAAGAATTTTGACAGAACTCTAACATATTACAATAAAATTATACATAAAAATCCTAGATTAATCTCATAGAAAATATAATTGTTAAACTAGCCTTTCTGCGAAATTAATAAAAAGGTAGCCTTTCTACGAAATAAGTTAAAACAAAATAATCTATATTATAGAAGAAGACGTGATTTTCTGTCCGTCGCGCAATGTGTTTGATTGTATGCACGGATGTAATATACACTGCGTGCCAAATTATTATCGAGATGACTTTTTTTCTAATATTTAAAAAAACGTCCAATCAATTCACACAAAACTTTCACACAATGTTGTCAATACTGACCTGCAATTTCTGAAATTTTCGTACTGATCTGCGCAATGAAAACAAACTGGCGCCATATTTGTTATCAGCACGGTGATTTGAGAGTGTCAAATTATTAGAAAGGTTTAGTAAAATTCCCAGATATGAGCAAACAAAACGTTTATTAATGTTGCACGGGAATATTTATGATCAAAAGAAGCTAATAAATAAGATAATCAAACAAATAATAACAGATACAAACAAAGGCACAGTTTTAAACAAATTAATAGGGAATGTGCTTTCCCTGTTTTGAAATTACTTGAAGAAGTCGACGATCCATAGAATTTGTTAATTGTAGGATGTCATCTACTGTAATGCCGCGAGATATGTCAAGAATTGCTTTCCACAACTCAGCGTTGCTCCTGAATTGTCGTCCGTTGGTGTACGCTTCATGATGCTCCAAAAGTTTTCGATTGGATTCAAATCGAGGTCTATCGAAGGCTAACTGTTTAAATTATTCAGTAGTCTTGTGAGTAGCATGTGAGGGAGCATTATCTTGCATAAAAACAACGGCCCTTCTGAAGGCAACTCTTTGTGTTTTCATCCACGGTTCAAGATGCTCCTTCATAAACGCTATGTATGCATCAGCAGTCATTTTGACGCCATCTGGTACTCTCCATGGGCCCACTAATGTTTTTCCAATAATACCACCCCAGATCATTATGCCTCCACCGCCTTGTTGACGTCTCAAACGCTGATGGCGATTCTGTCCGTTTATTACCCAGCCTTTGCACCATTTATCTGGCCCATCAAATGTTGCTCGAGTTTCGTCTGTGAACAAAACTTTAGAGAAGTCAATCTTCATATTGTCCTCGGCCCATTTTAATCGATTTTGAATGTGATTTCTCGTCAACAGAGGCTTCGATACAGGTTTTATTGTTTTCCCTCATATACCGACATCGAGTACTTTTAGACACAGTAGGATCCCCAATACGACTGAAAAGCTCTTGACTGGTAAGTCCAGGGTTATTCGTGGCCCCTCGTTTAAGTCGTGACATGAGACGACGTGAAATAACCTTCGGCTTGCCTTTATCTGCCCTTTTGCATACATGTGTAGGGTCGGCGGTGAACTTTTTCACTGTCTGATGACACCTCCCTATCATTTTAGAAATTTCTAGGGTAGATTTACCTTTTGAGAGTTCTGAGGTGATAGTTTTCTTTTCAGCATCACTTAAACTGCTTTTACGGCCCATATTTTCACTAAATTCTTACACTTTTCTAATAATTTGGCACGCTCATATGAAGAGACATAGTAACTCCTTCATATAGATAGATAATGAGCAAAAATGTATAGATTGATAGATAATTATAAAAAAAATTTCGCTTCTAATACCCGGTATTTCAAAACCGTGTTCCATCCAAAGTCGATACTGCTTAACTTCGGTGATCAAATAAGAGCTGGTGTATATGTATATATATATATATATATATATATATATATATATATATATATATATATATATGCGTACACGCATGTACACCTGAGCATACACGGACGTAAATTTATCCAATTTCACATAAAATGAAAGAAGGGAAAATGTGCATAAATTAATATTATTTATTAAATAAAGAAAACTAGAAAATAAACAGAGATACATATGTCGTGAGATAGATATGAATAGACTGAATTAGACAGATAGAGGCATATGAACAAATTAACATACTTAGCTAACTATCAGAGTTTGTCTATATTTCTGAGATGAGGTATTATGTACAGTATTTACATTAGTCGGACTATTGTCCTCATCTTTGTCGCCATATTTGTCACAACGTTTCGGACACATGGCACAGTGGATAAAGGCGTTGGTTAGATCCAGTGACAGACCCAAAGAAGGTGAGTTCAATTCCTGGTTAAGGCAGTGGAGAACTTTCAGAGGGAAAATTAGCAGGAGATAACTGATAACTGACATCCATCAAACATGGCACGTGGAATTAGAACAGTCTACCCCAGTGATCGAAATAAAGGGTTCAGTTCGAAATTTCAACCACCTGAAAAAGGCCGGAGCGTACAACGGCCGAAACGTTAGCTAACTATATATATATATATATACTTGACAATATTATTGCTTTATATATATACATATATACATAAAATTTCCAAAAGGATAGAATCCAGTTAGAACAGTCCAGGTCAGAGTAACAATATAATATAAAAGGCTCAAACATTATATATATATATATAGATAGATAGATAATGAACAAACTGGGATAGATAGATAGATAATGAGAACAAACATAGATAGATAGATAGATAGATAGATAGATAGATAGATAGATAGATAATGAGCAGACTGATATATATATATATATATATATATATATATATATATATATATATATATATATATGTAAAGAAGGTAGATAGATAGATAGATAGATAGATAGATAGATAGATAGATAGATAATGAACAAACTGGAATAGATAGATAGATAATGAACAAACTGGAATAGATAGATAGATAGATAGATAGACAGACAGACAGACACAGACAGACACACAGACAGACAGATAGATAGATAATGAGAGTAAACATAGATAGATAGATAGATAATGAGCAGACTGATATATATATATATATATATATATATATATATATATATATATATAAAGAAGATAGATAGATCGATTGATAGATAATGAACAAACTGGAATAGATAGATAGATAGACAGACAGACAAACAGACACACAGATAGATAGATAGATAGATAGATAGATAGATAGATAGATAGATATGAACAGAGCAAGATATAGATAAACAAACATGGCAGATAAAGATATCTACTGATATAAATTTCATCAATCAATAAAGAAATCGTAAGAATTGTCACATGTTTTGTGCATGCAATTGATGCATCTATGTAAGCTGAAAAGAAAGAAATGCGCTGAAAATCGAAAGCAGAATCAAAAGTAGAATAAATATTTTTCGCTGGTGTAAAATGAATGAAAAATCTGACGCCAAAGAGGAACTAACACCGAATTTTGCATGAAATGCTTGTGAAAATTATATGTTTCCCTAAAGCAAGACAACCGATTTTTGTTCTGCTTATTTTTTTTTATCGCTCGAGTCACAACCAAGAAAGAAAGGAGAAGGTGACACCAGGGGAGATAACCTGATCAGCTTTGCGAATAAATACGTCGTTCATATCAGCATAGAAAATGGAGAAGAAAAGCATACGAAAGGTGTTGAGAATATTAGATCTCTCTGCTGAGCGTAGGTGTAACAGATTTAGCATGACGATTCGTGTAATTACAAAATGCGGCTCCATAAAAATTTTCCATAAAGTATAAAAGAATACTAATCGAAATATTCTTCAAACAAGCTCATCTCGCAGATGTAATGGAAATTATGATGAGTAAATATTTTAAATTCATTCTAGTTGGAAATCATGTTTCGTATACCATATTTTCTTAAAATATTTAGCCATTGAGTGAGTTTCCTGCTCATTAAAGGGGCGGGCTGTTTTCTCTTATTTAATATTAACAAAATCTGTGTTAACTACAGCAGCAGCAACATCAGAAGTCTTTATGTTTAAAGTGAAGTGTACGTGTGTCCGTCCGTCGGTCCATTTTCTGGTGAATCATAAACAACCTGAAGTAACAGGTAGTAACTATTGTAGTTACACGCGATTAAACAGGTAAAGTTAAATTAAAAAAAAAAAATTCTTTATTAAAGGTTTAACTTTAATTTCAATTTCATCGCAATTGATATCGTCTACGTAAACCGTAATTAAAAATTAAGCGCGGCTCGGTATGTTGCTCATATGTTTTTTTTTTGTTTTTTTTTGCTTTTTCTATCACGCGTAAGGTGACATATTCAAAATATTAATTAGTCGCGTTCCTAAATGTCTTTGAAGATGAATGTATGTGAACGGATCATAAAGAATGGTGATTTTAAAAGAAAACAAAAATTGCGCGCAAAATAAATGTAAACAAACTACGGAGATTGGATGCGTATACGAAGAAAGATTATGCCGAATTGAGAATTAAATAATTATATTATTTCTAAATTCTTAACTTTTATATAGATAGGACGCTAAAGGTAAACAGTCAGAGGCCCAAAAGCCTCAGGAAGAAGCTAGCCTAAAGTCCACCTAAGTGCATCTTCTAGGCTAGTAATAAATATAATTGGTTTATATTTATAATCACCCTTGATTGATCTTTTGAACAAGAGTAGAGGCTTAACTCTTGTTTCCTTTTAGGACTGAATGTCCGGTTCCTTCTAAAGTTTACTTAAAAATCTATAATTCGAACATAGTAAAAAGATTCACTTATCTCCCTGTTCACACTGACACTGGACTTTTGAGGCTTATTCCTCATTTCGTGTAAAGGACTGTGTTTCCGGTTCCTTCTAGATAGGTTCGCCCATCATCATGTTCACACACGTTTCTTGTCTTTTAGACAGGAGTAGAAATTTATCTTTTGCTTTACCGTTTAGGATTTGGTTTCCGGTTACTTATAAAATCTGCTAACGAAGTAGATAGGTTCACATATCGTCCGGTTCACACTCTTCCTGGTTCCTTTGAACAGTAGTAGAGACTTATCCATTGTTTCCTGATTGGGTTTCCGGTTTCTTCTAAAATCTACTTCAGTTCTGAACCCCTAACGTAGTAAATAGGTACTCTTATCGCCCGGGTCACAAACTTTCCCTGTCTTTTGAACAGGAGTAGAGACTTATCCCTTGTTTCCTGTTTGAGATTTGGTTTCCGATTACTTATAATATCTACTTCAAATTTATACATCTTACGCAGTAGATAGGTTCGCTTATCACCCGGTTTAGACTCCTCTCTCGTCTTTTGAGTTTTATCCCTTTTTTCTGTTTGGGCGTTGGTTTCCGATTCCTTATACTATCTACTTCAAATTTATACATCTTACGCAGTAGCTAGGTTCGCTTATTACCAGGTTTACACTCCTCTCCGGTCATTTGAGGTTTATCCCTTTTTCCCCGTTAAGGATTAGTTCTTCCGTGTTCTTCAAAAGTTTATTTCAACTCTATACTTCTAACGTAGTAGATAAATTCGCCTATCATCTTGTTTACTCTCCTTCCCATTTATTTTAATCAGAAGCGGAGATTTATTCCTTGTTTCCTCTTCAGGATTGGGTTTACGTTTTCTGCTAAAGTATTTTCATTATCTTTCACCCCAAGTAACCCTTTCGTCTTAATGGCTTTATCTCCTTGCTTGTGGCAATTGACTATTATTTATTACTTTTATTAATCATTTAAACACTTTTTCTTACTAATAGTTCACACAATACATGATCCAAGCCCCACGTAAGGTCAAAGGTTACTGCGTAATATTTTAAAGTAGAGGGAATTAAGAGAGTATTATGATGATGAGTGGCATAGATATTCATTTACCCTGGAAGGTTGAACTTTTCAGGGAAATGTTATCTCGAGTATTTTTTTCAGCTGTCTGCGCGGAACTCGATGTGAAGGAAATGGGGTTGGTTTGCCGCCGTCTCTCATAGCAATTGTGATGTATTAGTGAATGGCTGGCGACAGAAAACGCATCAGCGGTTCAGGATCACCGGGCTGAAAACTGAGACAGAAGGCCTGATTATTACAGATCAGGACCAAAATCTTGTAACCAGATCCTATCACTGTCACCTTTGTGGTGTCCTCCGTCTAAAGATTCTATGTTAGACTCTTCCGCTTACTGTAAAATTAGTAGGAGAGAAGGCCTTGGGGGAACAGTCGAATAAATTGAACGCTGGGTCAACCGACACACACTCACTAGTCATGTAACATTCTTCTGTTGTACTTACTGTTTAATATATAATTTATCTGTAACACTTGTTTTGTTGTTTTCTTTAACCATTTAGGATTCGAAGAAACGGACTTCACGTTAAATCATAAAAAAAATTGCCAGTGTCTACAACAGTGGTGAAGAAAAGAATTCTAATCAAACTCTACGACAAAAGGGTATCCAGTGTTAATTACAACACTAACAGTGAAAAAAGAAACTCTTCAAAACATTAGGATTTCTATAATTTCAATTTATTAGTTAGGAAGAAGGTTGGTGAACCTTGTAATGTTTCCATTCCAACAACTCAGTAAAAGAACTGTACAAGTCAAACAGACTTATTGTTTTCGCTAATAGGGTAAAGTAAAAATTTACCCCCTCTCCCGCTTTTAAATTTTTCAATAAAAGAATCGTACAAGTCAAAAAAAATTATTGTGGGTTAAGAGGGTAAAGAGAATAAAAATCCCCCTCTCATTTCTTAATTTTACGTACCACCGCAGTAAAATGGACGAATTTAAAAGTGAAATGCTAGAGTTGATGAAACACCAACAGGAACAACGAAAACAAGAGAAATTCCAATGAGAACAAGCAGAATATCAGAAGAATTTTGAGAAATTGTACCTAGAAATTCAGGTTAGACAACAGAAACGGGAAGAAATGCTCCTTCAAACACAGAATGGGCAAAGGCATTTGTATAATATATCCATCAAAAACCAAAATGAGGAGAGCGAAAACGCGTTCTCTCAAAATGCTAGATAGAGTGCTATTGAAAACTTCACGTTTGTACCTGAAGAAGAAATTACATTCCCTTCATACTTTAAACATTACGATTGTGCAAGTTCGGCTGACCATAAAAAGGTTCGCCTACTCCTCAGGAAATTAGGCACAGCAGAATATATTAAGTTTGTTAACTATATTTTGCCTAAGAAAACCAGCGACTTGAAATTTAAAGAGGAGGTTCAATCCTTAACAGAACTCTTAGGTCCAAAAACATTACTGTTCCACAAGCGTTGGAAATGCATGAATCTCACCCGCAAAGAAGACGAAGATTATACAACTTTCGCGATTGTAGTCACTAAACACTGCGATATCTTCAAATTGGCAGAGTTAAGCGCCGATAATTTTAAATGCCTAATTTTTGTCCAGGGTTTGATTTCAGCGGAAAGCCGAAATAAGTCGTAGGGTACTCAACAAGCTTGAAAACGAGCCCGACGTTACTTTACAGCAAGTTGTTGAAGGTTGCCAACGTTTCGTGAGCGTCAGAGAGGATTCGAAAAAAACATCGAACAGAATGGCGGGACTCACGTTAAAAAATACGCCAAAGAAAAATTAAGAAGGTCAACCAAAAAATAATAAAGTTACTGTGCCGTCAAGACCATGTTCAGGGTGTGGTCAATTACATTGGTATAGAGATTGTCCTTTTAAAGATAAAAAAAACATGTTTTAATTGCGATAAATTAGGACACAAAAGTTCCTACTCAAGGATTAAGAACAAGACAAATTAAGTTTTATAAAAATTAGTCTGATGAACCAGAAAGTCGTAACATCAGGAAATATATTGATCTCCAAATATTTAATCAAAATATATGACTACAGCTTGATTCGGGTTCAGACTTATCCATAATTAATGCACAAAAATGTCTACTAAGTTTGATTTAAAGCCAGACGTTAACCAAATTTTTAAGAAAAAACGTAACGTTCCATTTGCCTCGTTAAATCAAATTGACGAGGCGTTGAATAGACTTGAGGAAATGGGAGTTCTGGCAGAGGTTAAATATAGTGAATGGGCATCTCCCACAGTTTATATTTAAAAAAAAAGCAAAGAAATTCGTGTATATGCTGACTTCTCTACGGGACTAAACAGCGCCCTAAATGATCACCATTATCCTCTTCAAAGTCCAAAGGAGATATTCGCTAAGCTCAGTGGAGGAAAATATTTAAGATTGATTTAAGCGACGAATATCTACAGATACCCGAAGAATGCTCGAAGCACCTTTGCATAAACACCCACAAGGGTTTATACAAATTTTTAAGACTTCCGTTCGGGGTTAAGGTCGCCCCTTCGATTTTTCAACAGGTCATGGACACGATGTTAAATGGTTTGGATCTTGCGGTGGCCTATCTCGATGACGTCTTAATGAAACCGAGAGCATCGAAGAACATAAATCGCACGTCTGGTAGGTGATCATGAGAATCCAGGATTACGGATTCCAATTAAAAGACGGGAAGTGTGAGTTTTTCTTAGAGAGGATTAAGTACTTGGGGCAAATAATTGACAAAGACGGAAGACGTCCCGACCCAGATAAGGCAACGGCAATAAAGAACATGCCAGCAAATATGTAGGTCCTTCAAATTTTTTTAGGTCTTGCCAATTATTACAAGGTTTTTGTCCCAAGAATGAACAGTTTGATGGATTATTGAGAAAAGATAAAGAGTGGGAATGGACAACCAAATGCCAGGAAGCATTTGAGAAAATAAAGGAGTTCCTTACATCAGATCTGTTCCTGGCTCATTACGATCCAAACCTTGACATCATTGTAACCAGCGATGCTAGCTCCTACGGCATCGGGCGTGTATTTTTACAGTTAAAGGATGGATCTGTAAAGCCAATCGCTCATGCATCTAGGACGCTATTACCAGCTGAAAGGGGTTACTCCCAAATAGAAAAGGAAGACTTTGGAATCATTTTTTCGATGACTAAATTTCATAGATTTATTCATGGAAGGTACTTTTTGTTGCAGACAGTCCATCATCCACACCTTACTATCTTTGGATCAAAAAAGGGTCTACCAACGCATACGGCTAATAGACTGCAAAGATGGGGGAACCATTCTCCTCAATTATAATTACAAAATGGAGTTTCTTCCATCCACTAAAATCTGTCATGCAGACGGGTTGTCTAGATTGATACTTAAGTATGCTGAACCTCTGGAAGACACAGTCATTGCTGCCATAAGAACAGAGGTCGAAATAAAAAGTACCTTGTACAATACTCTCAGGGAGCTTCTTATAATAATTGATGAGATAATAGACGAAGTGTTCGATGATGAGTTCCTAAAGGAAGTAAAGGACATACTAAATAGTAAAGACCAAAATATCTCAGAAGTATTACTCACTCTCTAACGACATACTAATGTACAGAGACAGAGTAGTAATGCCATCTACACTACAGAAAAGAACATTAAAGGAATCCCATGTTGGCCATCCGGGAACTTCAAGAATGAAGAGTCTGATGAGGAGTTACGTCTACTGGACCAACATGGACAAGGATATTGAAAACACTGTAAGATAGTGCAAAGGATGTGCTTTGGCTGCTAAAGCACCACTGATAAAATTCAATCCATGTGTGACACTAGCGTTTGCGTGAAAAATTAAAAATACTTAAGGCGAGAAGAAGCTATCACGAAAGACATACTGAGCGATGTTATTTTTTTTAACAAAGAAAAGTGGTAAAGATTTTATTTTCATTTACGGAGAAAAGTATTTTTTTTTCGCAGAAGATAGAAAATTCGTAAGATCTCGGATCTGTCGGAATTAATTTATGCTATGACGCAGGGAATAAAAGATAATCTGCCCATGGCAATAATGAAAATTTCAAATTGCTCAAGTGGCCTACAAAGCAGAATGCGAAAAGATAATCAGATTTAGGTCGAGCACCGACAGAGAAAGGGTTCAGCTGAGACCCCCCACCAAAGAAAAAAGAAGGGAAAAGGGGAAAAAAAAAAGAATAAACCGTTAACTATCTTTCAGAGATATCATTTTGTTTTTGGGAAGAAACAACTGTTTTATGTCCAGACCTGCACATGATAAAAGTTTGTTACCTGGACAGACTGTTGGCGACAGAGTGCGAAGACGTTCAGTTGACCACCCAGTTAATCACTTGGCGAAAATCTCGTTGATGAATTCCAGATGACATTCAGTTAAGATAGAGATTAAGGACCACACTACGAGTCGCAGGGGTCTGGTCGAGGAAAAGAAAGAAGAGAAAAAGTAAGATATTTTTTTTCTTTGAGCGATAATTGTAAGCTGAGGCCAGACTGGCCGCACCCACGCTGCCGAGCGTTCATTGGCTGAGTGGTGGCGTGAGCGGTGGGCAAAGGTAAACATATGAGAAGGAGAGGAGACCTGTTGACGCCTCTGAGGAGATTGGTGTGAGATACCACTATGAGAAAGAAGGGAAACCTGTTGATGCCCTCTGAGGCGATTAGTGCGAGATACCAATATGAGAAAGGAAGAATTTGGGAGGACGATTCCCTTAAGAACCCCTCTAAAGCAAAAATGGAAAGTGATAAATTTTCCTGTCCGAAAACAAAGAAAATTCTTATTATGGATTTGGAATTATCGAGGAACCGAAAGCACGACAGGCCTACACCCGGTTTTGATCGGCGTCCATATAAACAGAGTCGCAGCGAGTAGACGGCAGTTGGAGAGAGAGATGCGTAGAGACACATACGCAGACAGAGTTGAGCTGTGAGCTCGAAGACCAGCCTCGCAGGAGCGTACTGAAAGATATCCACACATTCCGACTTAGACTTCTAACCAAAAACAATTTATTTTTGAAGAACGACTTAGACTCACACCACCAAAACAAGATTTACGAATATCGCCAAAAACCAAAAACCAGTTTATTGAAAAACAACTTAAGATCTTAAGACTCACCTAACAAACGCAAAGTGTCACGTATACATAGAAGCGGTTTGGGAGAAAGAATCAGTCCTGTATTCAGCAACCAGATATAAAAATATTTTTAAATCTTTTTTAACACATTTGAACCTTTCGAGTTGTTACTTTATTTTCTTTTACATATATTTGTGCGATGTCACCTTTGCTCGAATTCGGCTTGCATTACGGCCCGGCGACTGATTGATTTCGTCTACCTAAGATCAAATCACAACGTGGGTAGGTTAGACTAGAAATCAAAGCAGTTACTTCGGTAACCAGACGTTGGAGGCGAGCTGGGAACAACAAAGCTGAAACCGAATCTAACCAGATTCCCATCCGAATCAGCAAAGGGTTAGAACGTCACATTTGGTGCCGCGACCAATATCAAGTCACATTGGCCGTCACAGGATAGCACGGGGGCAGAGGCGCGGGGTGACGTCACACATGGCCTAAAACCGACCGTCCGTGATCGCGGATACACATTAATTTTGCTGGCCCACTTGATGGTTTTTACTACCTTGTAGTAGTTGACAGTTATTCCAAGTGGCCAGAAATATTGAAATATAAGAAGCCGACCGCGGAGGTGACAGTAAAGTTTTTGCACGAGCTATTTTCCCGTTCCAGAGTTGTTGACTGTATTGTAACAGACAATGCCACACAGTTCACATCCTGTGAATTTAAGGATTTTTGTTAGTCATTCCTGATAGAACATATTACCACGGCGCCATATCACCTAAGAAATAATGGACAGTCAGAGCGTTTTGTGGACACTTTCAAGAGATCACCTAGGAAGATGAGAGGTACTCCCACCGATACGGCTATACATCAGTTTTGCAGGTCTATCCTGTAACCTCTAATAGCAGTGCTCCATTTTCCAAGGCACCAACGGAGGACATGTTTGGTAGGAAAATAAAATCGGCATTTGGCAAATTCTTTCCAAGTGAAACGAAAGTGGGAAATAGGAATAAAGTGCTTAAAAAGCGATTTAAGATCTGTGAAAAGGTGATGTGTTTTCGTGTATTTGGTATTAATAAATCTCACTAGGAGATAGGAACAATAGAGAGACAAATTGGTAACATGAGTTTCATGGTTCAGGGATCGAAGTTTATGCACAAACGTCATGTAAACCAAATTAGAAAACGGTATGAAAGCGTAGACGACAGACATCTCATAAAAGATGACACTATGGACGTCGTCTTTGACACGTTTAAGGTTCCAATACCGCAATCAGTGCTAGAACTCAGAAGGTCCAAATGAAAAAGGAAATTTACAGAACCTTTAGAAATTAACCCGAAAAGAAAAAAAATATTGAACATCTTTCATTTCATACCATGTCTACAGAAAAAGAAAAAGAATGAGTAAAAAAATCCATCTCCTCACTTATAAACTTTGAATTACCAGAAAAGCACAATACGCATTGGATTATTGGATTATTATGATATGATATATCTGCAACACTTGTTTTGTTTTACTTTAACCATTTACTTGGTCCACAACAGTCATATAATCAAGGATGAAACTAACCCGAAATGCAGGATATGCTGAAAAATATGATTAAACTGTCGATCATATTATTTCAGGATGTCCGGATTATTAACATTATAATTTACCATTAAACTTATCCAATGTTTCATCATTTAGGAATTATGAATAGAAATCTTAGTAAAAAGGGACTGTTGTGTTAACACGTAAAATGTTTGTCGTAAACTAAAAAAAACAAAACAAAAAAAAACTTGTGAACGTAATTCCTATATATACCTTTTCCGAAGTGGTTGTTTGCGATTTTTTTTTGTGAAAAAGGGTTTATTTGGTTGAATAAAATGTATTGTGTGGTAATTATAAGAAAAAAAGACTCCATACGGAGGCAGGCTGAAAAGGGGGGAGTGTTGTGGTGTTCTCCCTTTAAAGAGTCTATGTTGGACTCTTCCGCCTACTATAAGATTAGTAGGAAAGAAGGCCTTGGGGGAACAGTCGAATAGATTAAACGTTGGGTCAACCGCACACACTCACTAGTCATGTAATACTCTACTGTTGTACTTACTGTTTAATATATGATATATCTGCAACACTTGTTTTGTTTTACTTTAACCATTTACTTGGTCCACAACAGTCATATAATCAAGGATGAAACTAACCCGAAATGCAGGATATGCTGAAAAATATGATTAAACTGTCGATCATATTATTTCAGGATGTCCGGAACTGTATATACCCACAGACATAACAAAGTAGCGACATATGTGCACTGGAAGATATTCAGGAAGCACAAAATCGAAATTCCAGCCATTAGCGGCTCTGTTATATAGTCTTGATTTGGCTAGTACTTTCCATGTGAAGTTAGATGTTCTTTCCCGCTGTTAATGTCACTACAATAAAATCTGAAAGAGCAGTGTTAGCTTTGTATTTACTGTAACTCAAACTCATCTTATGATTGTAGTATCGTCTTTTCCATTCATCTTCGGCAGCTCCTATGTAGTATTTGTTCTTTCCACTACTAATCTGCCTGAGTATATAAGTTAAATAATAGTCTGCTTCTGTATTATTCCCCTCTGATAAATGTTACTACATGAAACTCTGAGTTGCTTTTGTTATTATTGAATTAATGATAGTAATATATCATATTCAGGTTCTGTCGACTTTGGCATTAAGCCCTCAGTTTATTTTATATTTTAATCTTTTAGCTAATTTTAAGCTTTAGTTGTTATTCTTACTATTTTTATGTATGTATAAACCGTATAATTCAGCACATCAAATAATCCTCCAAATCCCCCATAAAAATAGTGGAGGTAGTCTTATACGACAATTCTAAAAAGAAACCTTAAATTCTGAGTGATTTTTGTCTGTAGGTTAACTTCGATCTCAGTGCAATAACCATTAACGTATATAAAAAAGATTCACATTATCAAATAAACTGATAATAAAAGTAATAAAACCATTTCTACCTTACATATTACTGGCATAACTTCATAATTGCCTATCTGAAGAATAATTGCATATCAATGAAATCAACTAATTTCTGAGGATAAAATAAGTAATAACATTTCCAATAACATCATCTTTACATAATGAATATGCTTCCGTCTTATACTACAGGTATAGGATAAATTCATGAAAATTTACTATAATTTTTGATCTCGTCTAATCTTAAAGTCGCCTTATACGCGGAAATATACGATATATATATATATATATATATATATATATATATATATATCTTATAATAATGAAAACGAATACTTAAAATACCACAGTGATATTTATTTACTTCGAATCGAAGATTCGATCCTGATGTAATAACCTGTCACCTCCATGAGTGAGTACATTATAGGTAGCAACTACCTATAAGTATCTGTAAGTCAACAGACTACAGAGCTTAGCTGCGACCTGTTCCAACTAAACAGTCGAACTCTCTGCCTTCGGACGGAGAGGAACGCGGACGAAGCTCCGCCGAAGGGCAGAGTCTCGTATGGGGAAGTAGACAGCCCCTGAACCCGTTTATACGGGTTCGAAAGGGAATATTTTTGGCCGAGCCTACGGGCTCGGAGAACTCACGTTAAACCGGCCTTGTGTCACATGCAGCCCTCGTGATGGGGTAGCTAAATATTCTAGCTGGAATCTGTTATTCAGTTCTTAGCTGTTGTCGAACTCTCTGCCTTCAGGCAAGAAGGAACCCGGACGAGGCTATGCCGAAGGGCAGAGTCTCGTCCGAGGATGTAAACAGACCCGAATTGCGGGGTTTACGCGGAATTTTTGACCGAGCCTAGGGGCTCGGATTGCCCCACATTAACTTAAGCTTGGGATTGCCCCACATTAACTTAGCTGGGATCTGTTGAGTACGACTTTGATTTACGCGAGAACTACCGACCTTCCAATAGTAGCACTCACTAACGGATTGACTTGCAGCGACCTTGTGCATAACTGTTATCTTTATTCTTATTGTACTGGATTTTACAATAAACCTTTACTTATTTTACCCAACTTTTTTTTCCAAGTATATATTCCTATTAGCACGGAATATAACAGATCCCAAATCAGTCTGTCTGATGATTCGGGATCGAATTTTCGATTCTAACGACATAAATATCACTATGATATTTTAAGTATTCGTTTTCACTATTATAATATTTATTATTTGCTCTGTTTTTGACATTGGGCTCTCTGGATTTATATTTTTTTGGGGGAATTTCCATACGGATTACCATATAGAGAGAGAGAGAGAGAGGGAGAGAGAAAGAGATAGATAGATAGATATAGATATATAGTTAGAGCGCACGCGAGCGCGCGAGAGAATCCACTGAAGGTAACTAAGGCGGCATAACTTGAGGTAAATCAATTTTCGTTAATATTAAACAGCTGGATACTTTCCGGAATGATCGCAGATATTTCTCTACAAATGCGTGATATTTATACGGGAGAAAGTATGGATGATAAAGAACGCCATTCATTAGCGTTCATTTATCAAACTTGAGTAATCTAAACAGATTTAGATAAAACTTTCTATTTCCGGCCGACATAGCGAGGAATGTAGTAAAAAGCAAAACAAAAAAAACCCAAACAAACTTAGGAATTGTTTTGTTTGGAAATGCTTATTGCAATTCCGGTCCTCACATTCCTTCAGATAATGTCGTTTTTGCTTTTTTTCTCCTCTAAAGAGAAAAAAAAACAACATTTTCACCCACTACAACCTTATTTTCAATTAATGATCGCCTGCCTAACGCAACTCGAATCAAAACGGAGGCTTGTTTTTCAAGACCACCAAATTTTCATAACGTTTCGGATGCGGAAAAAATGTAATGTTTTTATTTGTTGTTACAGCTCAAACTGTAGCTCGTTAGATATACAAAAATCACAAACATTCAGGTTTGTACAAGAGCCTATCAACATCTCTCCAGCAACTTGCTTTATCAGTGAAGGTCATGCAATTTGGATTTTTTTACATTGTTATCCCGTCGGCCATTTTACCTCATTTTGGTATTATATTTTTCACGCATGCGCTCCATGCACACTTGGATGATCTCCTGAGCGAAGAGAGTCTACTCTCACGTTGTCAATCATGGTTTTCTTACGATAAAAAAAACGACATTTATTGATTTGCAAGTATTGCTAGCACTATTATCTATCGGGATACATCTTTCTTTCTTTAATTGATGCTTTATTCCCACCGATATAATGGATGTTGTAGAACGTAATCTGATATTTGCGAGACTGATTGCGCAGTATGAATGAATGCAGGAGATCTGTGTTCTAATGTAATACTTATGAATAAAGATACTTATATGGTATCAGAACTTCGATAAATAACTTGAAAGCAAGTATGATATATTCTCTTTTATGAGTCATGTATAAACGCACAGGAATTCTTTCATGGAATTTATACATATTTCGCGAAGATAATTGGCTTAATTTCTTTGCATTCCAATCACCCAATTATAAACACGATTAAATTAGTTAATCACTCGACGCCATTCAATCAAATCAATTATTGGAATGAACTCAATGTTTTTAATCATATAATCCTATATAAGGCAATAAATCCACTAAGACACAAGAGGTTTAACGTGAAAGAATATGAAAAAATAGAAACATTATTAAGGAGCTAGGAGACTACCTAAAAACACTATTGTAAGTGGGGGTAATATGCTAAGTAGTCTTTTTGTAGTTGTTTACCTACTTTACGCCGCTGGCGAGTATTGTATTTATTTGATGTTATAAAGATTACCATTTCATTTCCAACCTCCGTTTTGGTTATTCCTCATTCAGTAACCCTTTTCTACGTTGCAACAATACGATTGGTCATTTGTGGGCTGACTTTATTGAAAGTAATTCCGTTCATTATCTATCAATCTATCTCTCATTGTTATCTATTGTTATATACCGTACCTATGAACACTAATGGGTATTCCACAATCCTCATAAATACGTTGGCCACTATTGTAACTGGGGGTAATATGGTGTCTAAGTAGTCCACCATTAGCAGTGGTTTACCCACTTCTCGCCGCTGGCGAGTATTGTATTTTGTTGATGTTATAAAGATGACCATTTCATTTCCAACCTTCGTTTTGGTTATTCCTCATTCAGTAACCCTTCCTAGGTTACAACAAAGAGTAATCAAGAAGACAGAAGATAAGGATTGGCATTGCAAGCTGGAGATCAAAGATGGCTGGAAAGGATGGAGAGAGTTCCACAAGCGAGCAGTGCGAGAAAAGAAACTGTTAGCATAGAACTGATTGGCTACTTAGACACCATATTACATTAAATAACAAAACAAAAATGAAATTTATAGCCAAGAAATATATTATTTAACATTCTCTATAGCCACAATACTTTTTTTTTTCTTGAACATTCCATGTCCCACTAGGTTGAAAGCGATCATGGTAATATCTATGAATTATCCTTCATTCCTCGGAACGATAATATAATGGTTTCGTGTTGCCTTCATCACGGTTTGGAATTCGGAGTTTTTCCTTCTCTTAGATTGGTTATCACACATGAATAGAGAGACCAGTCTACCCTACTGGAGGAGTGAGGGGTTCATGCGGATATTTAAGCGAAAGTGAACGCAATAGAGCTGATTGGAATTGGAACTTAGTTGGACGATTCTCTCTTCCGTTACACTATCCACAAGAAATGACACGTCTCTTCAGAACATAAGCGATCATGACTCTTCACTGTATCCTCTTTTATTATTTGGAAATTACCAAGCATTCTTGGGGAAAGGTAGTGGAGTAGTTTCAGTTGCCTTCTCCGCATTTTGGAACAGTGTTTTCCTGCTCTTAGACTGATTCCTGACCAAGGCTATAGAGACCAATCTACCCTGTTATTTAACGTATAGCTTTGGAAAAATTGGGAGAAGAGAAGAATTGTTGCGATTCCAAAAGGCATCTATGTTGTATAGCCTACTCGGGTAGCTCTTGGGTGACGGCGTCTATTCGATAATAACACAGGAGACGAGGTCGGAAATTGAAACCATTTTCGTGCCGATATCAGTTGCCCTACCTGACATGAAAATTTCCACATTCCTTTAGGACGTAGGTGATCGTTACTCTCCATAGATTAGATAGCTTTTCCTGACAAAAAACCCGCATAAACCTATTTAATTTCGTATATACTCGCATATCATGCGGCCTTTGAAGACATAATTATGAACCTAATTTAACTACAGTGAATGGATACATAGTTTGGTCAACAGCGTAGCCATGGTCAGTAGCACATACACTTATATCACGTGTATGATGCGCCCCTCTTAAAATTAGCTTCAAAATTTTCATGATTTCGCGAATATATAAGGTAATCATGATTACTTGTAAATTAACGTTTTGAGGACGTAAAGCCGGTGAAAGAGACTGTGACGAAAAACATGGACACCTTCCATTTGGAAGGGATAAAAAAGGATCTTCAAAAACAGGCAAGAGCGTTACATAATTGAAGTCAGATGCTTCCAATTTGAATGAGATTAAGCGTTTTGTGGCGTTTTGAAATAAATCAATGGCTCCCCTGATAAATTCCCCAAACTTCTGGAATTTAAAATGTTTTTTTGGTGCCGTTTTCCGTTGTCTTCTGACTGGAATCACTTACCACCCAAAGCTAGAGAGCTCCAGTTCATTCTGCTACTGAACCCATACTTGGTGAGAGAAGAACAAGGTTACCAAGAACATTTATATGGAAGTAAACGACCGGCTTTTTAACGTGGCTCGCCACTCAAACTCACATGGAAATATACGTTACGTATACACACCCGTTATACAAATATTAATCATAGGTTTATAAAAATTCGGTATTAATTACAAGTTACTAAGGAGAACACATAATGCCTACTATTGTAACGTAGAAAAGGGTTACTGAACGAGAAATAACTAAAACAGAGGTTATAAATGAAATGGTAATATTTATAACATCAATAAAATACAATACTCGCCAGCGGCGTGAAGTAGGTAAACCACTGCTAATGGTGGACTACTTAGACACCATATTATCCCTACTTAAAATAGTGTTCAACATATTTATGAAGATTAGAACATACCCATTAGTGTTCATAGGTACGTTATATCACAATAGATAAAAAGAGAGATCGATAGATAGATAATGAACGGAATTACTTTGTTAAATTCAATAAAGTCAGCCCACAAATGACCAATCGTATTGTTGCAACGTAGAAAAGGGTTACTGAATGAGGAATAACCAAAACGGAGGTTATAAATGAAATGGTAATCAACAAAATACATACTCGCCAGCGACGCGAAGTAGGTAAGCCACTGCTAGTGGTGGACTACTTAGACAGCATATTACGATATTTACCTGCCTCTCCGCGAGGTAGGACATGGCACAAGGCCACATTTAATGTTGGGTAATCCGGCAAAAATTGCCCGTAGAACCCGCGTACGCGGGATCGGGTATCTGTCTACCTCCTCGGACGAGACTCTGCCCTTCGGCATAGCCTCTTCTGGGTTCCTCTCTGACCGAAGGCAGAGGGTTCGACACAACAAGAGTTTCCCACGCTGAAAGCTCACGCTGCCAGCTTAGGCAGCATATTGCCTTCACTTACAATAGTGTCCAACGTATTTTTGAGGATCGGGACATAACCATTTTTGTTCACAGATGCGGTTTATAACACCCACCGACTCCAAAATGAAACGGTGAGTATCGGTGGGTTAAATACCTACACGAGAGTAATTTTTGGTGCTTATTTGAAAAAGAAAAAAAATCAGTAAGTAAAATGAAGTTTCTCTTAAACTATCTCGAACAATATTCTTGGCAAAACAAAACAAAAAAAAACAAGTATTCGTTAAATATTTGCAACAACAATAAAAGCAGCAGTAACAACAATTCAGCTGAAAGTCTCAGACAGAAAGCAACAATGACGATGAAGATAGTTGAAAACATTTATTGAATATTAGACATTTCATTTCTGTCTCAGACAAAACCACATTTCACTCAGTCTCCCGTGTAGTTCGATGTTATGAAAACAAATTATTACGAAGTTTAGCTGTTTTCGTTTAATTTTTTTCAGAACAACTAAAAAGGAAAAACAAACAAAGAAAAATATTAAAAAAAATAAAAATAAAAGAAAAAAACATAAAAAATGATGTATTGGCAGGTGATAAACTCATCGATGGCATGATCTCAGGCACTCAAACATCTTCCAACTTAGAATAAAATCCAAGTTTCTTTTTTGAAATTATTTTATTTTTTTAAATTTTTTATCGAACCATGCTTCTCCCGAAATTTTTGAGCGGCTTAACGAAATTGCATGAAATACAGTGTTTACGAATTACTGTATTTGCTTACCTACTGGTAGCACCTACGCACTGGACCTAGATTTTGGCATGAAATGTTGACTCAAACTAGTGAATAGAATGTTGTAAACTATAATTAATTAAAAGTATTCACTACTAATTCTCTATTAGTTTAATCTCCAACGTTAGAATTATTTTGCCTTCAGCTGTATCAACTAATATTTATATGGTGGAGATTTGCGTATGAATATCTCTCTCCCAAATTTTGAATGTAAATATCTGGGTAACTACATTTTCCAGGCAAACGAATTTAAATAGGCCTCATCTTGAACAATAAAACATTTATTTAGCAAAATTCGAAAAAGATCTTCAAAGGGATGTAGATTTTGTAACCGGTTTCACAAAACGTCACAAATGTACAATATGTGCACACCCATCAAATCGGTAGTCTAGTTCCTGCCAAACACGCTGTAACATGACTTGCGTAACATTCTCCAGCGCCCCAGTGATTCTCTGCTTAAGTTCCGCTAGGCTTGTAGGAAGAGAGGGGATATAGACCTGTCCTTTCATATAGCCCCACAGAAAAACAGGACAAGGTGTCCAGTCAGGTGAATGTGGTGGACATTTCAACAGCACATTGTCATTATCACTGACATACCCGATCCAACTTTCTGGTAGATCCTCAATGGGATGAGTTCACACAGTAAACTTAGTTAATTTTTACACATTTTATTAAAATCTGAGATCATTTGAGTGACTATTGTCGATGTTATTAGGCTACAAAATGATGTCAGTTTTTTGGGGAAACTTTACATTCGTTTGTTTTAAGATTTTTTTTAGTATCCCATATTGTTTCAACAACAGTTTAGCAATAACACGTGATAGACTGAAAAGGCCTGGTCGTATATTAACCACAGGGGAAATTTTCAATGCATCTTCGTCTGAGGGAATTAATTGAAATCTTTTTGTTTTTTTTTAATGAAATAGCATTTCCATAATAAAATCTTAAAACGAATTAATATATGAATAAAACTGGTGAAGTCGTAAAAATTATTTCTGTTATGGTCCGGTTCCTTGTACCATGGTGATAGTCCAAGGTGGAACCAATAAAGAAGAACGCGAACACAGGTATGGAATAACACAGATATATTACAAACAGGAATATATACAGAGAAGTAGAAAGTGTTAGTATGAACAAACAGGTTTAGTAGAGAGAACAATTTAGTCTCGACCAGTATCACTATTCCAATGTCATGTAGTAATTGTCTGAACGCGGCTCTGTTTCGGACTGCCTCTGACTTGACTGACCGACTCGCTCTGACTGACTGACAGACTTCTGACGGACCTCACTCCAGACTTCAGACTGAACTCTCTGCTTCCCCTTGAGGCGCAGTATTTATTACGTATGGGATAGTCCATTATGTTATTATGGGTAAAGTCCCATAACAATTTGACAAAAACTTCTGACTCTTCCTGGTAGTGTGGAAGGGAACTGAATTTCTCTACTACACATATGCTCTTCCAGCCGACAGCCTCTCCAACCAAGCCTTGACAACGATTTTCAACAACTTCACATAGCCATCCGAATTGACCTTGAGACCATGTTCAAATTTGTAAGGTAGCATGACACACTCAAAACCCTTCACAGTTTAAGGAAACTTTGTTTTCATGACACGAGGAACATCATATTGATGATAGGCAAAACATCTGCTGTTCTAGGTGTTGTGCAATTAGTACTGACAAATATTATTTTTATCAAAGAAAAAGATTGTCTCTGATTCAACAGTATGTTTCACCTTGTCAAGGAGGTTATTTGACTTTCTCGAGCTATTTCTGTAAGAAGTTGACCTTTAAACCTCTTGTATGGCTGCTAGCCTCATTCAAAGCCAGTTTTATTGTGGTAAGTACAACACCCATTTTACGCGCCAAACATCGCATTCCCTTGCCTGGGTCTTCTGTCACCTTCTCCTGTAGTTGTTGGATGAATTCTGGTGTATAGCGGCAATCAGAACGTGGCTTCCCCTCGTCCATATCAGTTGAATTTGACATTTCTAAAACTGTAGTGACTAGAGTATTACAATGGCGTTAACTGTTTACATATATTGCAAACAAGTCAGACAAAAATAAAAAGATTAGACTCTTTCAAATTCAGCCCGAACTCCGAATTAAATATCTTAATCATTAGTGAGAGGGGCCGAGACTTTTTCAAAACACTCCCGATTATTTTGTGTATCATACGTCAACAAAAGAGTATACGACATGTTGATGGGCGAAACAGCCATCTCGGAAGCAACTCCACATAACCATCCAAATTGAGCTTAAGACCATGTTCAAATTTGTTGGATAGCATAACACACCCAAAAACCCTCACATGTTAGGGAAACTGTCATCATGGCACTAGGAATATCATATATATGGTAGGCAAAAAATCTGCTGTTCTGGGTGTTGTATAATTAGTACTGACAAATATTATTTTTATCAAAGAAAAAGATTGTCTCTGATTCAACAGTATGTTTCGCCTTGCCAAGGAGTTCATTTGACTTTCTCGAGCCATTTCTGTAAAAAGTTGACCTTTAAATTTCATGAATGACTACTAGCCTCATTCAAAGCCTGTTTCATGGTGGCAAGTACAACACTCATTTCCCTAGTCAAACATCGCATTCCCTTGCTGGGTCTTTTGTCAATTTCTCCTGTAGTTGTTAGATGAATTCTGGTATATAGCGGCAGTCAGAACGTGGCTTCCACTCGTCCATGTCAGTTAACTTTGACACTTCTGAAACTGTAGTGAGTAGGTGTTCACTATAGCTATTCCAAACCAATCGGAAAAAGTAAAAAGATTAAACTCTTTCAAATTTACCCCAAGAACTGTACATCGGTTATTCTAATGTAGTCCATATTAGTTTGGTTTGGTTTGTTTTACGGCATATCAACCTCAATAGGTTATTAATGCCGACAAAATTTTTATTGCTGGTAATATGTTTTTCTTCAAAAATTTATTTCTGGGAATATTTTTCCTTGAAGAAGTCTATAGCTGGTCATATTTTTTTCAAAGAATGTATAACTGTTTGTATTGCTGGTATTTTTGTTAAAGTATTGCTGATAATAATTTTTCCTTCAAAATTTATTGCTGGTGATAAATTTTTCATTACAAAGTATTTCTGGTATTAAAACCTATTTTTACACGAGTTTGGGTGTTAATTATTTTCCTACAGATGGGACCCTAACAGATGCTACCACCCCGGGTCAGAGTCGACCTCGGAACACCAGCAATTAAGAAGTGGTTCCACGCTCCTCAAAACCTCCTGATCAGAGGCCTTGCTGTTAGACGCAGTTTATCGTCTTACCCAGGACGCGAGTCCATATTATTATCGGTGATTGTTAATAATTTTTAAATAAATATAAGTTTAAGGAGAAAAACTGAAAAAGACACATACATACAACTTATATACTTCAAGATACAAAGATAGAATTAAAATTTAAATATAAATATATACATCTAGGTACACTATATTATTCGGACTATTGTCCTCATCTTTGTCGCCATATTTATCACAACGTTTCGGCCGTTGTACGCCCCGGCCTTCGAACTGGAATGTCGAACTGTACCCTTTATTTCGATCACTGGGGTAGACTGTTCTAGTTCCACGTGCCATGTCTAATGGTGCTGTGTACGGTGAAGGTGGTTTAGCTGACAAAAGTGTACGGAGGTGGTTCGTTAAGTTTAGAGTTGGTGATTGTAGCCTTACTGATGAAGAACTATCATAAAGGCCCTTCACTATAGATGACAACCAAATGAAGACTTTGATTTAAAACAATCCGTATTATACAACGCCAAATTGACAAAACACTAAATTTGTCAAAATCCAGTGTCCATGAGCACTTAGTGAAGCTTGGGTACTCAAATCGCTACGTGTTAGGGTACCACATGATCTGAAAAGGATAATTTTGGATCATATGTCATACATGATTTTTTGTATAAACGCAATGAAAACGCACCCCCTTTTTTAAGCAAATCCTGACGGGTGATGAGAATTCGATCGTTTACAACCATGTTTAGTGAAAAAGACCCTAGGTTAATCGATGTGAGCCAACGTTAGCCTCTTCAAAAGCAGATCTTCATTCTAAAAACATCATGCTGTTCATCTAGTGGGGTTGGAAAGGAATCCTTTACTATGTGCTTCTGCTAAGTAAGCAGTCAATTGATTCTGATAAAGTACTGCTTGCAATTGGATGAATTAAAAGCAGCAATTCAAGAAAAACGCCCACATTTGGCGAACAGGAAAGGTGTTGTTTTCCATCAGGATAATACCAGATTTCACATTACTTGGCGATCCAGCAAAATTAATGCATCTTGACTGGGATGTGTTACCCCACACGCCATATTCACCATTTATTCAGGTCCTTACAAAATAATCTCAATGGTAAAAATTTTAATTCTTTGGATGACATACAAAGCCACCTTAATGAGTTCTTTGCTGAAAATCCATCGAAATTCTGGGAAAATGGAATCTTTGAGTTGAAAGAAAAATGGAGAAAGGTTGTGTAACAAAATGGTTCATATTTAGTTGAATAAATATTTAAGCGCATAATCTTGTTTTGCGTTTTAATTACCTTTAAAAATCGACATGGACTTTCCGGACAACCCAATAACATCGGGTGTTCCACTGATTCTTTTGGTAATGAGGGTTAAAACATCAGCAGTGGACCTAAAAGAGCGAAACCCATAATGTTTGTCGTTCAGGTGTTTCTTTCTGGTGAGGTAAGCAACTACCTCTTTGTGGATAATAGAATCAAATGTAATAGAAATGTCGCATATCTGGACAAGAAATGTATTAAAGGCCTGGCTCTGTACATAAATAAGCTTTTAAGATAGATATATATTTGAACATAGGTGAATAGTAAAAAATAGTTTATTTTATTGTAATTGTTTTCGTTTATAACGAGGGGGTACAAGATATACAGTCAGTTGTGATCTTTAGTTAACCTTACATTTAGTACTTTTAATATTTCGGAGGTATATCACATAAGCGAGAAAATAAAGAGCAACAGTAAGTTTTGATAATATATTTATTCGAACACCTTTTTGAACGAAATATACCACAATGGCGGGTTTAAAGCGAGACTTTCATTTGCACAAGAGACAAAAGGCAGAAATGTAGTTTTTGATCTTCTATACATTTAAAAGAAGGGCCCACGCGTACCTTATACAACAAAAGACCATTTAGACGTGGTATCCTACACGTATATAGCTTTATTTATGTTAACATTTATACATGTTAATGTCGCACAATGTCGAAGGCCAAGTAGGTAAAGGCTTATTATTTCTCATAAAATTATAAACAAATTTCATCATGAAATGAAACGGGTAGGGGATGCCCTTAAAAAAAAATGAAAAAAAGAAAAAAAATTAGCCGTAAACGGCTTAAATAGATTTCGCACCGTTGTGATTGACTCTTGGTCAATCTCCAATCAAATGTGTGATAACGGGGTATATTTATAGAAGTCAGTGTCTACAAGCATTTTTAGAGGGTGTTTCAGAGTCTGATCAGCTCTGAGGGGGTCGATTTGGTGAGGTCAGTATGATGTTTGAAAGACCCGAAACTGCTCAATGAGCCATTTCCAGAACATCACTGACGACGCTAAAAGCAGTTTTTCCTGTCGAGACAGTGACGTCCGGGAAAGGCCGGATGACTACTAGGAATAGACTAGATGACAAATTGGAAAGCCAATTGACGGTGAGGAGTGACCACAATTTAAAGCATTCCTGGGCTAGCTACCGGGTATGCAGATCAAAATTTGGCAACGGACACAAATAAGAATAAATACCCCCAAGGGATCCCGAGAGGGCGGGGAGAATGAGATCCCAATTAGGACGGATCAACCGAAGACGAACCAAGCCTCACACCCACGGACAACGATTATGACTTGCCCATGCGGGAAAAAATGCAAGAATAAACGCGGCCTAAAAATCCATCAAGCCAAAATGAAATGTCAATTGGAAACTAGCCAGTTGCAGCGCACAGGAAATTCTCCTGATGAGACGCAGGAAATACAGGACCGGGAAGCTCACCACAGAGCCCAGTTCTTCCAAGCAGAGGCACAAGAATCCCCAGAATTACCATCAGAGACATCTCGGAAAAAGATCAAATGGCTTGCGGCCGTAGACAAAAAAAATCTTGGCACGACTTCGATTTAGACATCAGCGAAATACTAAAGACAATCTCAAAAGGCTCGGTGGATACCCGTTTAAGTACTATGTCGAAAATCATGGTTAGCTACGCTTCAGAGCGTTTCGGATACGAGGAAAGGAAGACGAAAGAAAAAACTTCAGAAAATCGAAAGGAAAGTAAAATCAAACAATGCAGAGCTATCCGAAAGCAATATAAGAAAGCAAAACCGGAAGAAAAGGGACCGCTGCCAGAACTCCGTGACATCATCCGTTCCAAAATGAAATCTTTACGGAGAGCAGAATGCCACAGGAATAGAAGGAAGGAAAGGGCGCGCAAACGATTAGCTTTCGTCTCTAATCCTTTCGGTCTCACTAAGAAATTATTAGGTGATAAACGAAATGGAAGGTTAACTTCTACCTCTGACGAAAGAAACGACTTCCTTAAAATGACTCTGAGTGACCCAAATAAACATATACAGCTAGGAGAAAACTCCTCTCTAATCACACCTAATTTGCCTTCATACCCTTTTGACTTAAAAGAACCAACATTGAAAGAAGTTCAAACAATATTAAAAACAGCCAGATCGGGATCAGCCCCTGGACCTAACGGAGTCCCTTACTTAATTTATAAACGTTGCCCATTGTTGCTCCGTATGTTATGGAGGTTGTTAAAAATTGTTTGGAGAAGAGGGAAGATAGCTGTACAATGGAGGTGCTCAGAAGGAATATGGATCCCTAAAGAGGAAGGAGCAAGTACAGTAAACCAATTTAGGTACATCTCACTATTGAACGTCGAAGGAAACATATTTTTTACCGTTATGAATCGACGCTTGACAGATTTCCTCTTAAAGAACAAGTATATTGACACCTCTCTTTTAAAAGGAGGCGTTCCAGGCATACCAGGGTGCATAGAACATACAGGTGTCATCACGCAGCTGCTAAAAGACGTGAGAGCACATAAGGGCGATATGGCTTTTCTGTGGCTGGATCTTAAGAATGCCTATGGCTCTATCCCACACAAATTGGTAGAAGAATCGTTAAACCGCCACCACGTTCCTCCCCAAATTATAGAGACCATAGTAGATTATTATAACAATTTCAAAAGGAGAACAGCAGCAGAAAATACAACATCTGCATGGCATACATTGGAAAAAGGCATTATTACAGGCTGCACCATCTCAGCTACCCTCTTTTCCTTGGCCATGAATATGCTAATAAAAGCGACAGAAATAGAATGCAGAGGTCCTTTAACAAGATCTGGTCAACGGCAACCGCCAATAAGGTCATACATGGACGATATGACTATAACATCCTCGTCTGTGATTGGTGCGAGGTGGTTACTAACAGATTTGGAGAAACTTATTTTATGGGCAAGAATGAGTTTCAACACCACCAAATCGAGGTCATTAGTGGTGAAAAAAGGGAAAACTTCAGAGAGGAGTCGCTTTAAATTGTCTGGCGAGTATATCCTGACTATAAAGCAAAACCCAATCAAGAACTTGAGTAAGCGTTTTGACAATACCCTGAAGGACTCTGTCGCAATCCAGGAACCAAAGGACAACCTTGAAGCCTGGTTAGATAAAGTCGACAAGTCTGGCTTACCCGGACGATACAAGGCTTGGATTCACCAACATATTATTCTCCCCAAAATATTGTGGCCTTTGTCCAACTATGAGTTCACTACCTCTACCGTAGAACACATAGAAAAAAAACATCAACTCCCGTTTACGGAAATGGCTAGGTCTACCAAAGTGTCTAAGTAGCGCCGCCCTTTACGGCAATTCCAACATTCTTCAACTCCCCTTTAAAAGCCTCGTAGAAGAATATAAAGTCGCTAAGGTGCGAACAATAATACAATACAAGTTCTCCAAGGACCCAAAAGTGGCAGGAGCAAATATTGAGGTTTACACTGGGAGGAAATGGAACGCTGTAAAGGAGTTGAAAGTGGCAGAAGAGCGTCTTCGCGAAAAAGTGGTGCTGGGCACTGTCGCCACGGGTCGGGCAGGGCTGGGTTTCTTTCCTACTGTTAGAATTGACAAAGCCGTAGGTAAGGAAAAGCCTCAACTCTTACTGGACGAAATTCGCGCAGGGGAAGAGGAAATGAGAGTAGCAAAGATGATTGGGTTTAAACAACAAGGTTCATGGACAAAATGGAAGAAAATGATACATAGGAAAATTGGATGGTCAGATCTATGGCGTAACGAATTGGGCATGAACTTTTTGATTCGATCTGTTTATGACCTTCTACCAAGCGCCGTTAGCCTACAATTATGGACTAAATCAGAATCGCCTTCATGCCCCCTATGCGGTCAAATAGGTTCTTTAAAACACATACTTAGAAACTGCAAATCAGCCCTTGCAGACGGTAGGTATAGATGGCGCCATGATCAAATACTAAAAGAAATTGCGGAAGTCGTTAGCACAGCCATCCATACAAACAAACCGAATTCAAACATGAATTTCATAAATTTTATTAAAGCTGGCGCGAAACCGAACATAAAGAAAATGACTGCGCCCAACTGTTTATCATGTGCAACAGACTGGGAACTCAGCGTGGATTTAGGTAAAAGGCTAAATTTCCCCGATCATATTTCCAAGACCCGATTGCGTCCAGACCTAGTCCCTTTTTCAAATAAACTAAAGAAAGTCATCATGTGGGAACTAACAGTCTGTTATGAGGATAATGCAGAAGAAGCCAGTGAAAGGAAAAAAACTAAAATACGATGAATTATTGGAAAGTTGTAGAAATAATGGATGGAAGGCAAACTGCAAACCAATCGAAGTAGGCACAAGGGGTTTTGTGGCAAAATCTCTAGTCAGCGCCTTAACAGACATTGGGATAGTGGGAACAAAAAAACGAAAAGCTATCCAAACCATTACCAAGACAGCAGAAAGAACAGCTAAATGGCTATGGCTAAAACGCGCAAGTGTATGGTCGAGTAAACTGGGGAAAGCCTAAATTAATGTAAAAGTGTAATTTAAAAAAATTTTTTTTTTATACATCATTGTATATTAAATGTAAATAGTGTAAAGATATGCCACAACTTTTAACTAACTAGAAATGCCGTAATCGGTTTGTAAATACGTATAATCGAAAACAGTCGTTTTATTTTTATTTTTTATTTTTTTTACACGGTTCATTTGTCAGCCATTACAAATAATACATATAAAACTTCAAAGGAAAGGAGGAAGGAAAGCGTTTCCGTTTCATTCTATATCTTACTCTACTTATTTCTCTTTATTTACTTATCCTTTTTGTTATTTATTTATTATTTATTTTCACTTTGGCGTAAATGTTGAATTCTTTTTCTTTTCGCATAACGACTATTATCCCGTTACCCAGCATAACATCGTAACGTTCAAAAGAGGTCTATTTTCGATAGTCTTTTCCTCCATTTTTGTCCTTTATTACTGATTAGAAATCTCCCGAGTTTTGACTTCCAATTGACTTTATTTTCCGTTTTCCTTTTTCTTTCTCCCCAACTATTTGACTTTATGCAAAGCATGATTGATCACGAATTTCTCACCAATAGTTATTTTTTTTCTTTTACCACCCCACTTCTCATTTCGTTTCGTTTCTAACGAAAAACATAAATTTAATTTTATAATCAATACATTAGGGTTTTTACTCGTCAACATGTTTTAAACGTTTTATTAAGATATTTATTAGCATTCTCGCTTTAATTCGTTGTATTTATTTATTCATTTTAATCGCATAAACGAGATTATTAGTTTTTTTATTTGTTACTCGTTAACATGTTTTAAACGTTTTATTATGATATTTTTAAACCCTCTCGATTTAACTCGCTGTAAATTATTAATTGTTTATTTTATTTTATTTTTTTATTCGTCAACATGTTTTAAATGTTTTATTATGTAATTTATAAGATCTCGCAGTTTTAACTCGCTGTAATTTATTTATTTTATTTTTTTTATTCGTAAACAGTTTTAAACGTTTTATTATATTTATAAGCACCCTCGGCTTAATTCGCTGTAATTTATTTATTAATTTTAATAGCCGTATTTTTCTTATCTCTGTAAATAGTAATTATCAGCTGGTGAAATGGAACTTGATGGGAAGTGGGTAAAACGGAAAACATAATTACCTTCTAAGTATCCGATGAAGGGGTGTCCACTAAAAAAATGAAAAAAGAAAAAAATTAGCCGTAAACGGCTTAAATCGATTTCGCACCGTTGTGATTGGCTGTTGGTCAGTCTCCAATCAAATGTGTGATAACGGGGTATATTTATAGAAGTCAGTGTCTACAAGCATTTTTAGAGGGCGTTTCAGAGTCTGATCAGCTCTGAGGGGGTCGATTTGGTGAGGTCAATATGATGTTTGAAAGACCCGAAACTGCCCAATGATCCATTTCCAGAACATCACTGACGACGCCCTCTAGCGCTAAAAGAGCGTATATTCAAAACAACAATATAAATCAATTTGACAAAATCTCACATATGGCTTTTTCTCCGGTTTACTGTCTTTTGTGTAAAGTAACTTTTTTGTAAATAAAATCAAATATTTTTAACATAGAACGTTATATCTTTCGTGATAAATTCTTTCCGCCTTCAGTATTTGTTGTTTTAATTTCTGTGGTTAATTAGTTAGCCAATTACTATAGCTAAATAGTGTCACACGCACAACTGACTCCATCACAAGAACTCATCTTTCCACACCCAATCTAACATTTACCATAATACCGCATATTCGCAGGGAACCTAGTAAAAACACCATTGTAGATTTTTTTTAAACATGTACAATTCTGTTTTTATTATTTTTCTGATTTTTTTTACAAAAATAGATAAAAAATATATCAGGAAATGATGGCAGAGGGGGGACTCAATAACGAAAATGAAAATTACAAAACACTCAGACAAAAACAAAATTATGTTAGTAAGACGTATCCACCACACACACACAAAAAAATAATAAGATGGCTTCTGTAATCTGCCGATTAGCAGACTCAAGAAGCTCGCCCGTGAGAGGCGAAGTATGATAAACAAAAGGAATTATGAAGTGGGTAAATATACAAGGGTTGATCCAGTCAAGATAAAAAGGGGATAAAAACAAATTGGGAGATTGGGAATCTTGATAAGAGCCACAACCAAAGAGAACGCCAGGAGCTGACCGGAACCTAAAATCATTTACATTAACTAGGTGATTAAAATAAAAAATCTAGCGTAACCAGGAATGGGGTCTGTCAGTATTCCGCCCGCTTGTGCTTATAGGTGACTGAAAGAAAGGGTAATCAAGGCTAGCTCGATTCACGCGAACCAAGCTCGCAACATTTACCCACCTTTCACTGAAATTTGCCGAAAGAAAACGCTTTCTACGAATTAATCTTAATCCAGCGCTGATGGTCAAAGAATACAATCAGATGTCATTTGTATATATTGTGAAATTTTTATGTCATTGTTTTTTAGTAGGTTCTTTGTGAATATGCTGTACTATGGTATGTGTTGCATTGAATGATGAATGAGTTAGTGTGGTGCATGAGTAAATTGTAATGGATCAATGGGTCGTGAATCAGATTAACTAGGTGTAGTATAGTCAGTGACGACCGGCCTCTCCCCTACTTCCCTCTTAGCCTTGAGTTACATGATATGTAATATTTCAAAACTAGCAGCATGGCCCGGCGTTGTCCGTGCTTGATTCAAAAATCGTACAACTCATACAGCAATCGCTATCACTTGTCTTAAAATATTTTTGCCCTTCCTTGCCTTTAAAGGAGTGCCCTTTGCCGTGCTGATGTTGCTACATGCCTTACTTCTTGCCTATCTCACACTGCGAATTTTTCCTAAGCTCTATACTAAACATTAAATCTGTTACGAAAAAAGAACTAAACAAAATGAACACAAAACGATCAGCTTTAAAAAAGGACTCGTAACTGGAAAAACCAAATGAAAAAAGAATGTTAACTACAAATACTTTTTCACACCCAACCCAGTTCAGCGGAATTAGAATCAACGTTGAGTTTAAGCATGCGAATAAGCCAATTGGAGTAAAGTGCCATGCAGATTTAAATTTTTCCCACTTGTGACGAATGCAGCTATCGATTTTTTTGCATGCTAGTTAACATTCGTGTCAGTCATGCGACCGTGCATTCGTCACACACACACACACACACACACACACACACACATCCTGCCTTTTATAGATAGAGATTTGTAAGATTCCCTCCATTTTTGATATTATATATATATTAGAGTTCGAAAGTTTGATGTGACCCCTAGTAATTTTTTTAAACTGGCCCCAATAGTAGTTGTTTTGAACGTTAAACAAGAGAAAATTATTATACATGGTTAAAAATGTGTGTCATAATTTTTATTAGAAATTTTATTATGACAAATAGAAGAAAAGCATTTCAGGATTAAATTTTGCTCTCGTTAAAATATCCCCCTTTAGCTTTGATTACTGCAGCACGAAGTTTTGGCATTCGTTGCAAATGTTCCTCAAAGTACAAGTTTGATAATTGATTTCATTCTTTTTTCAAAGAGCTATTCTTCTTTTCTTTTTTTCACTCTTCTGTCAAGTTCATCCCATGCTGATTCTGGAGCTGGATTCAAACTTTTGAACCGTAGTGTAAGTACAATCATGGAATTTTCAAATTTCCATCATGGGGTGCATTTTTTGTAGGCCTCCTGAATGTATGTGGTATTATGGTTAATGGAGGATTGATTAATGATGGACTGGTTCTTTTGGTGAATGTGGTAAATTCTAACGAGTGAATGGGTCGCGAATCGGAGAAGTTTACGTATAAGATAGCAGTGATGACCAACCTCAGCTCCCTAGTCCTCTTTCGACCTTGTGCCACAATTTTGTATTTTTACAAAATAAATCTTGTAGATATTTATTATGTAAAAATTACATAACAGTGGCACAAGGCCGAAAAAGGCGAGGGGTTAAGGCTGGTCCACACTAACTATCTTATAGCTAGCTAATCCGATTCACGACCCATTCACGCATTACAATTTACTCATTCACCACAAGAACTCGTCCATCACCAATCAATCCCCCATGCACCATAATACCACATCCTCTCTAGGGGGGCCTACAAAACGCATCCCATGCCATAAAATGTAATGAGTGTGTGTGTGTGTCTGTTCGTTTATATATGTGATCGTATTTCCTACATTTTTCAACCGATTTCAACAAAACTTCACAGGACTACGTAAAATTACCCGGCAGTGGTTCTGACAGCGCCAAAAATGAGAAAAACACAATTGTTTCTGCACGAAATCAATTTTTAAAACACGATTAAGTCGCCAGAATGAAAGAGGGACAACTCATATCGAGTTATACTTATTATAAAACCCAGGTTGTTTTTTGTGTCTGTGTTCGTTTATATATGGGATCGGATTTCCTACATTTTTCAATCGATTTTAACAAAACCTCACTTTTTTTGGCAGGTAGTGTTTCTTATTGTCTTGCACACTTTTTTTTCTTTATTTTTACATTCAGAATGCATTAAAAATTCCATTCACAAGACAATTGTTTATAATAAAATTCTATTCAATCGGTAGACTCATAACGATTGAAAACAATGTTTTTGTTTGAGTTTGGGTTTGACCAATTCCTAAAAAAAAAAACTAATTAAGACATGCGTGTCCGTCAACCTTAAACAATAATCTTTGTCAATTTTATTTTTCAGTCTTTATGATGGTTGATACTTGATCTATCTCTTACTGTTATATCCCCGGGCAACGCCGGGCTCTACTGCTAGTATATATATATATAAAATCTGTGATGAAAAAATGAGAGGGGAGGTAGATGAACCCAGAAATAAACTGAAATATTAACACAAATCAAAGTAAACATAACTGATGTTAGTAGGAACCGTCCATACAATGACATTGCAATATTATTTAAATAATCAATTATTATTGACGACAAAAATGACAGAACGAGCTTTTGTGACGTAATTACACTTTGAATAAAAAATCTTGACGCTTTTTAGAGAGGACATGAAATAAACCGGGGAACTTATTGTTTGATTTGCCTTGTGAGTTTTTTTTCTTTTTAAATTTGTGCCATTAATGATAATTATTTATATAAACTTTGCTTAAAGTTTACTCTCGAGATTCGTTTTCCGTTTTTATTTAAGGATGATATCCAAAAAAGGTTCGAATCTACGGAAAACAAAGAATAACAAACAAAAATCAAATAATCTCTGCAGTTTGAATATTAATGAAAACACGAAGATCGATTATTTCTATCTGCAGCCAAAGCCATCGAGGAAGAGATCGATTCGCCATCCTCCTTCGGATCACGTCTATCGGCAAATCGAAAATTCCTTGGCGAAAATATCGAGGAGAATTGATCAGATTTCGGGCGACGGTAACTGCTTATTTCGAGCTCTGAGCAAAGAGGTGTTCGGATCTGAAAGATTTCACTGCTGGTTGAGGAATCGTATCGTCGACTTCATGGCAGACAATTCGCCGCTTTTTGATCAAATACGCATCAACGACGAGACTATGGAGGCTCACTTGAGACGGATGCGAGCGGATGGCATATGGGCGACGACCCTGGAACTATTTGCTGCAGCCTCATTCTTCGAAAAGAATATATATTTATTCACCCCAGCAATGAACTGGAAGCATTACCAGTGGTATCATTTTAGGCCTCTCAGCAGACGCAGGATCCGCCATTCCTATTTAGCTCTCTGTCACACGAGAGGCGAACATTTTGATAGGATCGTTCCGATAGACCAATTTGATAATAAGAATTACCGTTCACCAGTGTCAAGAGGAAGCCTACTGAAGCTTTTAGTCGGTTGAATTTCGTGAATTTTATTAAGGAATAGATATTTAATACGAATGGATTGCATCTGATATTAAATTCAGTTTATACATTCGAATGTTAATAATACTTTAATCAAACGTCGTTACTGGAAAGATCAGAATATAGTAGTTTTCTTTGTCAGAGGAGCGTTTCGGTTAGTTTAAAAACAGTAAAATCGAACGCGCTAAACGAAACTCTCCTCTGTGGCTAAATCGGTAAAAGCACGTCAGGCTATATAACGGTTTCGAAAAGGATACAGGTTCGATTCCTATCGGAGGGTGCATATTTTCTATGAAAATTTCTCGGATATTCAGGCCGGTAAATGTTGTTAATACTGTTTATTATGAACAGAGCATTTACTTAAATATTTTTATCTATAAAAAAAGAATATATAAAAATAAAAATGTCTTAAAAGCCTTCTTTATTTACACTATTCATATTGTTCGATCTGTTGTCCTCATCTTTGTTGTCATATTGACAACTTTCCATTATACCCTCCAGCCTTATTCTGATGACTGAGGATTTCTAGCTGAAACCTTTATTTTGTCCCCAAAAGAAGATTGTTCTAGTTCCACGTGCCATGCCTCTTCCGGATATTTCAGTTTCAGTTATTTCCCTTTTGTAATTCAACTCTCCAAGTTTTTCTTCACCTCTACTGTGGCCAAGTATTGAACTCACAACTCTTTGGGTCACGTCACTGTGTTACTTCAACATCAAGGGCACCATGGCGCATTGGATAAAAGCTTTGGTTGAATTAATCCAGCGGAAGCTACTTACTCTTCTACTGCTGTCAGGATTAAAATGTCGGTTCGTGAATTTGGAGACGTCTTCATCTATGTGCCGTGTCGCTTTAAGACGCGGGCGGCCATGGCTCTTTACAGCTTCCTGTCTTTTGTAGCTCTTCATACATTTTATCCTTTTGTTACTTCACAGAACATTTATGTCGTCATCCATTTATTCGAGCTAGCTATGTAGGCTATGTGTTGTTTTCCTCTGACGCACTTACATTCACTCGACCTTGTGAGGGTCAAATTTTCCAAGCCCTTTTTCCTCATTATGTACCCTAGACATTTAAACTGTCTCTTTTCACTAAAATGTCGTTGTTGCTCACATGTTAGGTTGTTGGCATTTTAAGTATCCGTCCGTAGAGCCATATTTCCGTAGCTTCAAATCTCTTCATCATCTGTGAGGTGACTGTCCAGCATTCACTGCTATATAGGAGGAATGATATTACATAACAGTTCAGTACTCTTATCGTTTTTTCTAACGAAAGTTTTCTGTTTCTTAATACTTTGCTTAGCTTTTGGAAGGCATCTTTCGCTATCCCAATGCATCTTCGGATTTAGGTGTTGCACTTTCTGTCCTCTGTTAAAATACATCCCTGATATTTAAATTGTTGTACTTGTTTGATTTTGGTATCCCCGATTTGTAATTTGCAGGGATAGGCTGTCCCTTTTGCTAAAAACTATGTTTTTTGTCTTCTTGCATTTGATGTCTATCTATAAAAGGCAGGATGTGTGTGTGTGTGTGTGTGTGTGTGTGTGTGTGTGTGTGTGTGTGTATAAGGAATGCACGGCCACAATTTTCGACGGATTTGCACCAAAATTTACATGCACATGCTCCAAGTTAGCGGAAAGGCCAAGACCAACTTTGCATTTCCCAACTCCCATCGATAGCGGAAATAATCGATTTATTCCTGCTTCTACAGCAGTTTTCATGTTGTTTGCGGCCATTTTGTACTAACCAGAGTGAGAGCTTGTAGCTGGTTGCCACGAATAGGCAGGGAGATTCTATTGGCCAACGTGAGAGCCAACAGCTGACTGACACGAATGTTAACTAGCATGCTAGCATGCAAAAAAAAAAAAAATCGATAGCTGCATTCGTCACAAGTGGGAAAAATTTAAATCTCCAATTGGCTCATTCACTGATTTTGATTCTGCAGAACTGTGTTGGGTGTGAAAAGTATTTGTTGTTAACATTCTTTTTTCATTCGGTTTTTCCAGTTACGAGTCCTTTTTTAAAGCTGATCGTTTTGTGTTCATTTTGTTTAGTTCTTTTTTTCGTAACAGATTTAATGTTTAGTATAGAGCTTAGAAAAAATTCGCAGTGTGAGATAGGCAAGAAGTAAGGCATGTAGCAACATCAGCACGGCAAAGGGCACTCCTTTAAAGGCAAGGAAGAGCAAAAATATTTTAAGTCGATAGCGATTGCTGTATGAGTCGTACGATTTTTGAATCAAGCACGGGCAACTCCGGGCCATGCTGCTAGTATTTAATAATTTCTTTTTTTGTTTTTCTTTATTACTTTCAATTCAGTAACATTAATTATGAATTCCTTCCCATGGCTGAGAAGGACAGATTCACACATAAGCAAGTGACAGTTAACCATCAGAGGACTAATTAGATGCTGCGAAACCCTTATATAAACCCCAATATAAACCCTAATATAAGCCACAATTTAAATCCCAATATAAACTACTAACATTAGTTCATGACGCAACAAATATTTATATACAGATATGAACGACCAATATTTATTGATACCTGAACGAAGTAAATTCTTATTAGTTCAAATATAAACCACCAATATATATCCATATTCCCGAATCAAGTAAATACTTATAGATTCAAATATGAACAACCAATATTTTCTTTACGTCTGAACTGCGAATGCATCCTTGATATTTTCATGGACAGGATGTTAGGTCAAATAGAACTATGCAGTAAGATCCATAAATGTTGGATTGGATTCATGTCGGGTGAAACGTAGTGACCAGAAATCTCGTCGGAACTCTTCTAGAAAGGAAAGTGGTCCAAAAACCATACCACATATGCTCAAAAACTATGCCACGGATGGGCCCAACCAAACGTTGTGGGTGAAACTGGATAAGCTGAACTATTCAAAAGTCTAGAGTTGAAGCGCACTGGCTTTGTTTAAACTGTTAATAATGGCCGATTATGCACGCACCCACCCATAACTTAATTTTTAACTTAGTATAAAAATAATTGAAAATGAGAAAATCTGTAATCAAATTGCTAAAACATTATGACGAGTGAACTGAACGATTAAAAAGTGTTTCTCTGCGAAACTCCGGAGTTGAGGTGGTAAATATAACATCAATCAGCTAAGTTACAAATATTTTTTTGCATGAAATCTCTACCTCTCTCTCTCTCTCTCTCTCTCTCTCTTTATATATATATATATATATATATATATATATATGAAGAAATATAGTCTTAAGATTTGCTATATTTATGGGATAAAGTGCTCAATATCAGAGATAGAGCGTGTGTAAAAAATAAAAGTGAACCTAGAAGTCAACACTTAGAGGTGACAGTCTGTTTCATGCTATATGCAATCGATTTCATATAGTGACCTGACGATTGCATATAGCATGAAACAGACTGTCGCCTCTAAGTGTTGACTTCTATCTTCACTTTATTATATATATATATATATATATATATATATATATATATATATATAACATTTCCCGTCCTGATTCTCCGAGAAATTTTTCATTGAAAATATTCGTCCTCCGACAGGAATCGAACCTGTCTCCTATACGGAACAGTTATTTACCCTGACGTGCTCTTAACCGATTTCGAAAATTTCTCAGGCATTCAGGCCGGTAAATGTTATAAATACTGTTTATCATAAAAAAAAACAGAGCACACACACACACACACACACACACACACACACACACACACACACAAACACACACACACACACACACACACACACACACATATATATATATATATGCGATAACAATATATGTTTATATCTGAAGAAAAATATTGGGGAAAATATATGACAAAGTGGAAAAGTTTTCTTGTGACGCCTTTCGTCTTTAATCGAACTAAATTTGTTATGTTTGGACCAACGTAAGAAATTTAATCCGATGAAGGCCTCTGTCACATACTTTTCCTAATATTATTCTTGATATGTATATATGAGTTTTGGATGAAATATAGATCAGAATCTGAGAATGATATAATAAAGAACAAATAAAAAACGCTTATCTCAGCCTCTGACGAAGCTTTAACAAAAGAGAAACATGTTAGATAGATAAACGTTTCCTACTTGTTCTTTATCTAATCCCCCCACACAGATATATACACACACACACACACACACACACACACACACACACACACACACACATATATATATATATATGATAAAATATACATTTACGGAATGCTATATTTAACCTGAATATAGCGTATGTAAAATTAAGGGAGTAGATTGAAGTCAATATATATATATATATTTTTTTTTTAATTTTTTTATTTTCTTATTGGTCAATATATATATATATATATATATATATATATATATATATAACACTTCTAACAAAAATTAAACAAAATTCATAATTCTGTCCTTAAACATACATTATACTTTACTCGCAAACAAATAAGTCAACCATAATAATAGGATCATTACCAACGCCTTCAAGACAACCGAAGATATAATTAGGAAGAAAAATAAGCCAAACGCCGATTCAAATGCCGGGATTTATGAAATAATCAGTTTACAATGCAAAATATGTAGGGGAGACATTATGTAATCTAAATGGCTGCATTTACGAACATAAGAGACACTTGCGTTTGGACAATCATTCTAACTCTCTCGTTTTCCATCTAAGCGATGATAAACATAACTTTGATTTCACTAATGCCACCCCAATTAAAAAAAACTCTTCAAATGGGAAATACATCGAAAACTTAATACTAGCATTATTATCAACTATAAACACACAAAATATTGCATTATATCGCCAGCTTTCTTTGAATCCATTCTTAAAGAATCTAACTTATATCTGTCCTATACAAAAAATACATTTTAGAGGCGAGCCATAACCTTGTGCCGCACCGCTGCGCAGGTTGACCGTAGAAAAATGTAGATGAAAACTCCACTGATATGGAAAACCTTAACACGCATACATAATTTAAGGGACCACGTGTAGATGTTTATTTACAAAGAAAAAATAGTCCCACGATTCATTCTGCAATATATATATATATATATATATATATAGTGTGAGACCGTTCAATATTCGCTGCCGTAAAGGAGAACAGATATCACGTAGCAGTTCAGTAATCTCTCCTTTGTTGCCAATGAAATCCTCCTGCCTAGCTTTTGGAATGCATCTTTGGTCATCCCAATATTACCGTCTTTTGTCAGAATACTTCCCAGATATTTAAATTTCCGGACCTAAGGGATTTTAGTCTCCCCGGCAGGTTGACCGCACAAAAATAGACATGAAAGCCCCTCTAGACGCACACTAGACTGATATAGAAACCCTGAACATGCATACATAATTTAAGGGACCACGTGTAGATGTTTATTTACAAAGAAAAAATAGTCCCACGATTCATTCTATATATATATATATATATATATATATATATATATATATATATATATATATATATAGATAAATAAATATATAGATAGATAGATAGACAGATAATATTAGTGGTAAATATACACATACATACGCAAAATATATAAATATATATACATAAGTGCATACACATACATGTATATTGTTTGAATAAAATTCCAAGATGATAGAATCCAGGTAGAAGTCAATGTCCAGGACAGAGTAAGTTAGTGTTTATGCTTTTTTATTATATATATATATAAGTTAGTGTTTAAGCCTTTTATTATATATATATATATATATATATATATATATATATATATATATATATATTGTGAAAAACTGGTTGGAAAATATGACTTTAAGACAAGCAATATATCCCTTATGAGATAATTGTCTTTAATGTTTGTTTCATATAACATTAAAAGGAATACTTAAGTGTCATTTTTTATATTTACAAATATCAAAGCGCATGAATCTAGTACCCAAAACATTTGCACTATTTAGCATTGCGCAGCGATATAGATGGTAGTCAAATTTATAGTTGATAATTTTAATTGTTGTGGACCCTAATCATGGGTAAAAGAAAGAGTTATGAAACAGGTTTTAAATTAAAACTACTAAATTATGTAGAAGAACACGGAAATCGATCAACGGAAATGTAATTTGGGGTTTCAGAAAAGGTAGTCATAGGATTGAGAGAACAGAAAGATCAACTTAAAGAAACGCAGAAATCCAAGAGAGCAGCAAGGTATTCAGTATCTCCATATCAAAATAAATCGCATTTCAGGCTATTTTTTTTTAATGACGACCATGCATTTTGTCTTGTAGTTTATGTTTAGTCTCGTCCTGCTCTCCTTCGCTACATTTTGTAGGAGGTATTGTAATTTTCTTTTCCGTGTCTGCTATCAGCACTATTTCATCTGCGTACCTTATGTTGATAAGATTGTGGCCACCAATAATGAATCCTGGTCGTATTTCCACTTCTCTCAGAATTGCTTCGCTGTATAGGCTTAATATGTCCGGTGAGAAGACACACCCTTGCCTTACGCCGCTTTGTATTTTGTATAACCGCTGGACTCATTCTCTCTCCGCCTGCAGGCCGTTTACTGCCAGTATAGATTCTTGATTATTCTTTCCCAAATATGACAAAGTTGCTGAGCAGTTCCAACAGACCTTTGTGGCGTACATTTTCGGACCCCTTTTGGTCTATAAAACATAGGGGGCACCGCCTTCTGCATTTGTATTGCTCTTTCTGATAACATTTTGAGCATGGATATAGCGTCCCTTGTCTTTGATGAACCTGAACTGTTCTTGTTCTATTTCTGACCTGAATCTGCTGCGCGCTCTATTCATCAGAATACGGATGATAAGTTTTGTTATGTTACTCATTAAGCTATCTCCATATCAAAATATCTATAGGTATTCGCTATCTCCATATCAAAATATGGAAGAAAGAATTATATGATTGTGTTATGAAAATGGACAATGATGGAAACCTATTAAATAATGAATAAATGAGAATGATCTTTGACAACGATAATAGTGAAGATTAATCCTTGGGAATCATTTGTGATTGAATTTTAAAACTGTAACTTGATATATATATATATATATATATATATATATATATATATATATATATATATATATATATATATATATATGTGGTGGCTTTTACGACAATAGAGTAGATTTACCTTTTGAGAGTTCTGAGGTGATAGTTTTCTTCTCAGCATCACTTAAACTGCTTTTACGACCCATCTTTTCACTAAATTCTTACACTTTTCTAATAATTTGGCACTCTCAAATCACCGTGTTGATAACAAATATGGCGCCAGTTTGTTTACATTGCGCAGATCAGTACGAAAAATTCAATGATTGCGCAGGTCAGTATTGCTAACGTTGTGTAAAATTTTTTGTGAATTAATTTGACGGTTTTTGAAATATTAGAAAAAAAGTTATCTCGATAATAATTTGGCACGCAGTGTATATATATATATATATATATATATATATATATATATATATATATATATATATATATATATTTTTTTTTTTCTAAATGTACCATAACATTTTCTTCTGTAGTTATTTCTTTTTTTTGTCGAATTGACTCCATATAAAAATAATATGCGGTAAATATAAAATACCAGTAAAATAGTTACTTCCTTTTGTTTACGTAATGTTCGACGGAATGTATTTTAACTGCTTAAGTGTATTAATAAATGTAAGTTTTGAAATAAAGGTAGAACTAAAGGTAGATATCTGATAATTCTTATGTTAAAAAAAGTGCTGTGTAACTCCCCAGATTATAGTCAGACCTATCGGCTAGACAACAAGAAAATCATCAATTATTAAACCATCAAGTAGGGGTGTGGCTTATCCGGTGGGGACGATCTCTTCACGAGTATATACGGTAAACTAAGTTTAACACAACCGACTTAATCACACGCAATAACTCTTCTCCGTCAACTAGTGTTTTGCAAAAAACCTACATTGTATATCACTTTAATGTCCTTTGGGAGATTGTATCACTGACATTGTATCACTGGCTTTACGACAACAACATTATCAACACGTCTTACATTCTATTTGTCGGATACAAGTTCTATCGGAGAACATTTAAATACACATTCCTGTTCATCTTCACAATACAGGAAAATAATTGTTGACAACACCAATATAGTACACTATGAAAATAATGAACAATAACTACAAGTTCTCGAGGCCCTCTATATCAAAAGCAAGCAACCAACACTGAACACTATTACGAGTAGAGTAGTTTTAAAATGAATTTGAGTTGAGTAACATTTAACGCCATGTTGCTATTTACTATCTCTGGTTATCTCCCTTGCATCGTGGACGATTGTTTACAAAATATTGTAGCTACAACGGTTAATTTTAAAATAAATGCGTGTTTACTAAAATCAGCATTACAATGATTACAGTTACATTTATGTTTGTCTTCGCAATTGACGCCTGGGGGTGAACTTGGGGTTGATCAAAAGTACTTGGATTAACATGAACTACGGTGCCTTCCTTGATGATTGTCAATTTAACATCAAGAAGATCATTAAAGAACTAGAAAGGATTATTGTAAAAATAAATAGACATAATATGTCTATAATTAAAACACACACACACACACACAAATATATATATATATATATATATATATATATATACTATCTTATATTAATTAAACTACCCCGAGTTTCATGCCGAAGCAATTTTCAAGTGTTGAAATTATTATATTTATTTTTATATAATATTATAAATATTATATATATATTTTATAAAATATATATTTATATAATATATATTAATTTGCAATCGTAAGGCCACAGATTGCATCTAGCATGAAACAGACTGTCGCCTCTAAGTGTTGACTTCTATGTTTACTTTTATATTTACACACGCTCTATCTCTGATATTGAGCACTTTATCCCATAAATATAGCACATCTTAAGACTATATTTTCATTATATATATATATATATATATATATATATATATATATATATATATATATATATTCTATTTATGCCTTTCTTTATGGATACACTTACTTGAGTAAATGCTCTGTTTAATTCTGTTTAATTAAACAGTATTAATTGCATTTCCCGGCCTAAATGTTCGAGAAGTTTCGTAGAAAATTTACTTCTTCTGACAGAACCTGAACCTGTATTCTACACGGTACCATCATTAAACCTAACATGCTATGAGCGTTCAGTGACAGAGTTTCGGTTTAGCAAAGCTCGAATTACTGCTTTTAAACACACAGCTTTTACCTGATTTTTCTCAATCTATCATATCTGCTCTGAAATTGCAGCCGAACGCAAACAATGACAACATATATGCGACAAATATTTTAAAATGTTTTCTGTTTGCACGATTTTTATGGATACAGTTATTTGAGTAAATAAATATTTTCTACGAATTTTCTCGAACATTCGGTCACGTAAATGTACTTAATACTGTTTAATTAAAAAGAGAGCATTTATTCAAATAAGTGTATCTATAAAATAACAAAAAAACAGAACATATCTTAAAATATTTCTCGGATTTAATCCATTTCATAAGATATATATATATATATATATATATATATATATATATATATATATATATATATATACATAATGAGAATTGTCAGTCAGTTATGTGTTATGCGTTATACAAGCTTAGGCGATCATGTATCTTTCGATATATGACTGAAGATTTTTCCCGCAATAGGTTGCCATTTCTTTCTGCGGCAGACCAGTTGCCATTCAAGGCTATAGAATCCGGTCTGTCCTCTATTTACCCTCATAGGTAAGTAGAAAAGAAGAGGATTCATAGCGATTTTTAACATGTTTTAATATCCTTTTATATATATATATATATATATATATATATATATATATATATATATATATATATATATATATATATGGTTAGAAAGTTTGTCTTGCTACATCAATTACAACTGAGTAGTGAGTTCGATCCTCAATTGGTACCCCATACTTTCGTCCTTGTGCCACATCTAAACACGACTTAGAAAATCACTCTCTCTCTCTCCCTCTTTCTCTTTCTCTCTCTCTCTCTCTCTGTATATATATATATATATATATATATATATATATATATTAGTGTTTTTGTTTACAAATATTGTATCTAAAAGTCATTAAATATATTCAAATTTATGAAAACTTACTCGCAGAAAAATATCCGAATCGCGAGCCAAAAACTTCGCGAAAAGCCTGAATGTAGCACTGGCATTTGGTGATACGGTTTTTTAGCAGTAAATTTTCTTAGCATTACATGCGACGAAATATTACTTTAAAGAATATTGCTAACCTTGGTAAGTTCTGTTTTTCCTTCCCTGTAGATTTCTTTACTTCTTTCTTGGCCCTCACAGATGACACTTATGTGCATAAATAGGTCTTTTCTTTTTTTTTTGGTAAGAACAGGCCTTCTGATTTTTATTTTTATTTTTTGTTTTCACTCTCGTTGCGTTGGCATCCATCCGTCGCGGGAGACAACAGAGACCAGGGCGAGAGATATGGATATATATCGTTACTGCTTATTCCTCAAGACCCTCCTCTTGGCGTTGCAGGTAGAATCCAAAAGAAGGGGAAAAAAATCAATGCATTTTTGTACCAGTGCAGCTGCGGAATGTGCCAAAAAACTGACGGCGTCATCCATCGACCGCCTTAGGGTCTCCACTTCGGATTTGGGTAAAATTTACTCCTTTGGTTACTCTACTTACTATCGAATAAACAAATATAACCGAGGGGTGGGGGAGAAATGAATCCCCCACATATATATATATATATATATATATATATATATATATATATATAAATAAAAGAACAGTAAGATATATAATCCGGTGTTCTTATTGATATTTTAAGTTTTATTTTTACAAAACAGTGCTCAATGTAAATTTACAGAGCATAAATGTTATAAATTAACTGACGACATGAGTTTTACGGATGTCAGAATTCGTTGAAAAGTACACCACTTCCCTCCATAAACTTAACCTCTTTTTCGAACGTATCTCATAATTGATACAACAATAGTTAATAAAAATGAACACGCTACCACCCTTGTCTGAATGATTGGATTTCTCTGTATCCTTGGAAACAGAAAATTATGAATTTATATGTGCGTTTAAAACTCAGTATATTTAAAAATAAGTTATTCCAAAATCCGCTTGAAGATGAAACAGAACTAATGCTTTTAATTTAATTATATAATTAAATTTGAAGATTTTAGTTTCAGTTTTTGAAACATGGTTACTACTGTGTAGCAAAAACATATTTTAACATATTTTAATTCATTAATATATATATATATATATACTGGACTCTCTCCCGTCATTTTCTACATATATGATACAGTAACTTATTTCTTAGAATTCAACAGCCAGCCATATGATTTGATTATAATTGTCAAGATTTGTGCAGAACCAACCACACTTTGTAGAAGAGCCGAATACTGAGAATTGGCGCATATAATGTGTCGCAATATACCCGAATGATTTTTCTCAGGTGTTGAATTCAGAATCGGCCTTCTCCTAGATGGATTGCCACACAAGGCTAATATCCGCCCTATGAGTATCATATTCTCCAAGCCCTCCTTTCTAATTACGTGGCTACAAGGCAACAGTATATATATATATATATATATATATATATATATATATATATATATATATATATAATATTAGTGGTAAATATACACATACATATCCAAAATATATAAATATATATACATAGGTGCATACACACACATATATATTTTTTGTATAAAAACAATTCCAAAAGGATAGAATCCAGGTCGAACTCAATGTCCAGGACAGAGTAAGGATATAATAAAAAGGCTTAAACACTAATATTCCATGGTCATAATTTATTCCATTGGAATCATAAATACGATCCAAATCATCAGACCTACAAATTCAAAAAGAAAACAGAAAAAACAACTCCGGAAATAAAAATAGAATTTAAAGATAGTGTAAGTATGAGAGTGTGGGACGAATGTTAGAGCTAAAAAAGAGGGGTAACTAACGAGAGAAGGTGGGAGATTAAAACTTAACAGAGAGAAGTTTTAGAGAGGTGAGTTGAAGACGGTTTAAGTGAGAGAAATATGAATGTTGTCGGATGTCTAATACATTAAAGCTGTAACCGGAAAAGATACATTTTGTGGTGACATACACACACAATAGACGATCTAATGTTAAAGATCAGAATAAGAGGGATGGGAGAGAAAGGAAAGAAGAAGGTATGGGGGAGAGAGGTGGGGCGAAGGGAAACTAAAACTGAAGGGTATTTATAAAAGGGCCGCTGTGTAATTAAGAAAATTTGACAAAATTAATATCGACTACAGGTTACAAATCAAATATAAACATATAAAAAATAAATGTAACGATTATCTAATCGAGCAAGGACCTATATTTTTATGTTCAAAAACTCATGCGTATACACAATAACATATACACGTACATACATACATATAGGCGTGTACCCGCATACACACATATATATACCCATATACACATCCATATATATATATATATATATATATACACACACATACACGCATATACATATTCTCACATACATATACATACATACACATACATACATATACATGTATACATATACATACATAAATACACACACATACATGCAGATACACATACATCCATACACATCCACTTTTACATATATATATATACACATTTACACACATATATACATACAGACATACACGTACGTGCACATAAACATATATACCTAAAACCTTACATCTCCATACAATTACATACACCCATCTAAACAAATAAACAATGTATCGCTATATCTATCCGTCTAACTATACATACATACATATATACATACATATACACCCATATACAGATATATATGAGTACATACATACAAAAACATACACACACATATAAACACATCTACATATACATACATTCATATACGCATACATAAATATACATATACATATATACGCATACATATACATATACATCCTTACATACACATACATATACCTATATACACACCTACATATATATACATATACACACATACACACACAGTTACGCACATATACATATAAATTAAAATGTAAAATCTAAAAAGTAAAATTGAAAAAAAAATTTGGTCTCAAAAAAAAAATTAAATACATAACGCATTACATAAACATACACAATGATATATGTGACGGTTACACACCTGGCCCAGGGTCGGATCCTTTGGTTACGGCGCCAACGGTGACGTCGCTCCTCCTGGTCGCTCCTCCTGGGTCCAAGCGTGCCGCTCCAACCCCTTGGTCAGATGATCACCAGCCTCGCCTTTCCCGACTCGCTTCCAATACCTGGTCACTAAAGCAACTGTACCGATCTCCGGTCTGTCTACCCACGCTGTGTTTAGATCTTAGACAGACGGGACCAGCAGGGATTGGGGCCGATACAAGTTGAGTCCGACGGGGGTGGCAAAACACAAATAAAAGAGAAAATAAACCCACGAGACAAAAAGATTGCTGATGAAAAAAATGGGTAACAACCCTTTATATCTTAATGTCCGTTACATAAAAACAAAATTGTTCTCATTCCCAACCCGCTCTGTGGACTATGGCACCAAGCTTCTATCACACAACCTAAAGATTTCGAATTGCCTACTCTTTAGAATTGTGTATGTCGGAGTGTGGTTTGGTTCGACACTGGGGCTAATTTCTATCGATCATTCGCAGTTGATTCTTCTCTTCGACTTGAGTTGTATTTCTTCTTCTTCGTCGACTTAGGCTGGAAGTTCTCTTGTCTTCGACTTGGGCTGAAGTTCTCTTGTCTTCGACTTGGGTTGTATTTCTTCTTCTTCGTCGACTTAGGCTGGAAGTTCTCTTGTCTTCGACTTGGGCTGGAAGTTCTCTTGTCTTCGAATTGGGTTGTATTTTCTTCTTCGTCGACTTAGGCTGGAAGTTCTCTTGTCTTCGACTTGGGCTGGAAGGATCTCTTGCCGCAACTCAGCCGCAACTCTCCTGTCATCCGAGGTGATCTCTTCTCGCTGCCGTCCGGGGCTGAACTCTTCTGTCTTCGACTTGGGCTGGAAGGATTTCTTGTCTGAGGATTCTCTTGCCCGCAAAGGGGCGAGTGAATCGGGCTTGATGCCCGCGTTCAGGCTCTATCCCTGCCCGCGGTCCAGCTGCAACTCCACTCCAACTGATTTCTGTCGACTGGGGGTCCTGCTTTTATTGACGCCGCAACAAACTGGGGTGGGTCTGTCGGCGTCAGGGTTTTCTGATAACTCCAAAAGTCGCATTATTTTTGATTTCCCATTATCGCTATTGTTTTCACCCCTACTTCCTCACAGTGCCCTTTGTGGGAGGTGCACACCATCTCTCTTAGTCTCTCGTATGTCAGGTGACCGTTTTTCGACCAATGGTTCCTGATCGGGCATTTCTTTCTTTTTTTCTGCAGATCACGTGACCGTTTCCGACCAATTGTTATTGGTCGAGCATCCTTTCTCCTCCTTTCGGGCGTGGTTACATCGTTCTTGTTTTTTAAAAATCCAATTTTGCCTTTTCTGCACGTACGAAAAATGACAATCTTGGCTTTCTCTCACCTGGGCTCTGTCAACCAGCCCGCCGCTAATTAGTTGTGACTTCAGGAAAGAATATTGTCGCCATCTGTGATCTGTGACAATCGTTTTTTCACCTCTTGTTTTTTTTGTCAGACCCGGCAGTCAGAAAATCTTAATTATCTACATTGAAAATGTTCCCACTTTATTATCGTAGGTTTCTAATTCTTAATAGGTCAGGATCTGTATATAGTTCCACCGGTCACTCCCCAACCCAAAAACACCTTTTCTCTGATTAAGATTTCGCTCTTAAAATTTCCCCTTACTCCAAATTGATAATGGGTCTTTCTACGCAAAAGTAGGTCAGATGTTTTGACCGATATCTGGTTTTCATCAAGCGGCCCGTTTTGATATCATGTCTTTTCCCTTTCTTTCTTCTTATTATTTCTAATTCTATTCTTCCAATTGTCTTTAAAAATTCGGCCACACACAGGCCAAGATATCTTTCTGACACTTATCTTCGCTTATGACTGGGTCATGCATCATCCAACTCTCTTTCTTTCTTTTTTTTCTTCTTCCTTAGGATCGTCCAAGTACAATCTTAGTGAATTATTTT